>WHUY01000055.1:0-393641 GCA_015179035.1 Tirmania nivea | reverse complement strand
TCGAGATACGTTATACTAAAAAGTATAGAAGAATATCGCTAAGGTTGATCAGGCCTTGGGATGAGGTAAGAGGTAGTAGAGATTAACTTTTAATGTTAAAAAAAATATAATAAATGATACTAGACAGTAGTTATTCAGTACTGTTTATACAATCTATATCCACTAGAACGGATGTATATGTATACCAGTTCTTCTGAAGGATAGCCTCAGAAGGGTAGTGGTTGTCAAGTGGGGAGTTCCCTTAGGAACGTTAATTAACAAGGATAATCTCCTTTTAGATTGTTTGCTAACTAACTAATCTGTAGTCGGTTGTTGTCTGTCTGAGTAGTCTAAAGAGGAGATTCCAAAGGGGAATTCGTACTCCTTTTATACTTGTTCAACAACATATCTAATAGTTCAGAATATATAGAATACAGTACTTGCCACGAGGCAGTACTACATGAGTTATAGGAAATATAAGTCATAGGAAATATGAATCATAGGAAATACATGAGTCATAGCAAATATGAGTCGTAGGAAATACATGAGTCATAGGAACGGAGCTATGCCAGGGCTGTGCTACATTCTCGAGGGTATATACGAGCCAGCCAGTTCCACTGAATAACTAACTACTAGATTTAGCAGTTATGGAGTAATAACAGATATAGAAAATATGAGATAAAAAATAATAAGAAATAACATCTCTTATTACAGTAAGTATTATAAGTGAGTAGTGTATATAATATACTAATTTTAATGATCTAGTAGATATAAGATGAGTGAAGGCAAGAGAAAAAGCTGCAAAAACATGAGTCAAGTATAAAGATATAATTAAGAAGGCACTTAATATAATTCAAGCTGGAATTATATTACTTTGAGATATAGAAAGTACTTTTGAAATATCTTATTCAACTCTATGAGGGAGATTGCTCAGTACAAAACTACATTCTATAGCTTACTCGAATCAATAGATCTTAACTTCTACAAATGAAAAGGTTATAGTACAACTAATAACAAGACTTGAAAATTATTATTTTCTACCTCATATAGAGTATGTATAGTAAGTAGCTGAGTTTATAATCAAAGCTATAGTTAGAGAGCATTAGATTACTTAGTTTCTTAATTGCCACCCAATATTAGCTATCAAATTAACAAGTCCTTTTGAATATGATTAAATGGAAGCTGAAGACCCATGAATTATTCAAGATCATTTTATGAAAGTTTAGTATATTATAATCAATAAGGAGATTTAGCAAAGAAATATATACAATATAGATGAGAAGAAATTTCTAATAAGATTAGCTAAGTAGTTAAAGGTAATATATATATATAAAGGATATATATATAAGATGATAGATAATAGAAATCAAGAACTAATTACAGTAATTGAGTCTGTATCTATTGATAGACGAGTTCTACCTTCTTTGATTATATATAAGGGAGCTACTCATTATATAGGATAGTATAAGTTTATAAGAAAAGATAAAGAGTTCAAAAACTTTCATTTTATATATTCTTCAAAAGAGTAGATAGATTATGTATTGAGTATAGATTGAGTAGAAAATATCTTTAATCTCTATACTAAAGAGATTGTTAACAAAAATTAGAAGTTACTAATTCTTGATGGCTATTATTCCCATATTACTATTGAATTTATAGAATATTGTAAGGCAAATCAAATTACCTTATATTGCCTTCCTCTATATTCTACATACATCTTACAACTATTAGATATTAGCCTATTTGGACCGCTACAGCATTATTATAGCAAGCCTGTTGATGATAGTATATAAAGGGGTATTCATAGGATCTATAAAGGTAATTTTCTTCCTTTTTATCTTCAAGTACGACAAGCTACATATACTTCTACCAAAATTGTCAAAGTTTTTGAAGCTTGTGGGCTTTTTCCGTTTAACTCTAGAGTTATTTTAAACAAGCTTCAACAAGCCAAAGAAATATATCAAACAAATATTGCTCCTCCAAGCTCACAACAACCACCTCCAACACCTCAGAGCTCTAGCCATATTGCTTGCCTTGTACGCCAGAAGAAACTTCAACTTATACAAGAAATAAATCCAGATGTTTGTAAAAGTATTTATGAGGATCTAGTGGATCAGCTATCAAGATTTGGAATTGCGAAAGAGCGGGACCACCAGTTAGTTGAGCAGTTATTTGCACAATGGCGTGAGACTCACTCTAAGGATACAAAGCAAGATGGACGTCATTTAGGCAAAAAAGAGTTGAAGTTAGGGCGAGTGCTAGATGGTGAAGAGATTGCAAGACTTTATAAGGCACGGGAAGAGGCGGATCAGAAAAAGGCTACCAAATTGGCTACCAAATGCCAGCGTGCACAGACATCTGCAACTGGTCCTGGAAAATCTATGACATCCAGTAAGACATCCGGCAAGACATCCTGAAGGAAACGATCTACCAAACCCCATCGTGGCAAACAAAAAGCAGCAGCCAGTCCAATTGACATCCCTAGCGACTCCTCTAGCTACTATGAGATTACGAATGAGTCTAAAGATGATTTAGAGCCACCTGGTGCTAGCACTCCAGCACCCCCCCCCCTTCTCCGCAGGCCTACCCCAGGCCCCTCAACCAACCCCAGTACACCTCCAGGCCAACGCCAGGTCTCTAGGATGCCTGGGCCCTCTATTGGTGGCATACGGCGTTCCCTTAGGTTCCGTAGATAGTTTCTGTACCTGTTTTTATGTATGTAGTTTGAAATATATGCAAGTGAGCGGAAACCCTGTCGTGAGCGGAAACCCGGTCGTAGACTCTACAAGGCCAGAAGAACCTTGGAGTAGATTGGTGTCTCTCTTATACTGTCGTGTGAATTTCTCGGGACTTAATACAGTTACTTTTATAAGGGTAATAGATAGCCCCTCGCTATGGCGAAGCTATATGCGAGTCTGGAACAAAAAAAATAAAAAGATAACAGGCCCTGAGCGCGTGGCAGGGAGGGTTTCACAATCCCTCAAGGGTAAGCTGGAGTAATGCGCTGCCTCGCCATAAGCGAGATGCTTCAATGCCAGTACTGATTGACAAAAAAGGAAAAAGGCAAAAAAGGAAAAAGGCAAAAAAGGAAAAAGGCAAAAAAGGAAAAAGGTAAAAAAGGCCTTGGGCGAAACCAACGGCGATTCATGGTTAGGACGAGTGTCTGCGCTACGCAGGTAGAATGTCAAGAATATATTGGAAGTCTTAAAGACAATTAAAGTGTGCGAGGTGTAAGTTCAAGAGGATTATACAACTTTTGCCTCAAGATCGAAGTACAGACGGCGAAACAGGACTCCTTCATAAGGGTCTTGAGCAGACAAGGTTTGACAGGTGATATCCGGTCAAGGTTTATCACGACAGAGAGTTATCTACTGATCACAGGTGACATGCGCATGACAATACCCTGTGTCAGAGAAAACAAAATTCAAGTCAGGTGCAAGGTTTCTCCGCGTTCATGTTCAAATTCAGGGTTCATGACAGTAGCTCTTGATTTTAGGATGAGCTCCGGCGAATCGTAGTCGAGAATATCCTCCGGTATGCCTGTCAAGTAAGTTCAGGGCTTTCCCTTTAGCTTTGGCCAGCGTGTCGCCGGTGAGCCTGAAGCCATCTGACAAGAGGCTTCCTATTTCCTGAATATATATAAGTAAGCCTCAAGAAGGTAGATTGTTCATCCTAACGTCAAGGAATCTTCAACTCCGAGATTTAAGAATCATGACATTACTTAGCTACCACCCACCTCAACAAGAGAGTCCTGAGAAGCCACCTTATGCACCAACCGAAGTATGTCCCATACCCAGAAATTTACGTTCACAATTCGTTTACCTGCAACCAGACTACTAATCACTCTCAGATCCTAACCGCCCCTCCCACCGCCTGGGTCATCGCCACCTTCGCCTTCGCCTCCTCCCCCGCGATCGCCCAAGAAGCCATTGGCCTTCCTCCTCATGGTTGTGTCAAAAAGATAACCTGGCGCCTCCGACGACTCCTCGGTGCTAAAACCTTCGACAAACACGTTGCTCCAAAGGTCGATAGTCCCCTAAAGGGAAAAGGTTATCCTTGCTTCGTTGTATTAGCAGCCCCCCACCTACGAAATACAGGAACGCTACTTGTTGGTGCGGGACTTGGCAGTTTCCTTTCCTATAGGAGAGACAATTGTCAGAGTTGGGATCTTAGCTATGATCCAGTCTGTTGTCAGGCGTATATCTCGGTTTGGTGGGTGAGGCATCGGAAGGAAAAAAGAAAGTTGCTGAATGGGCATATTACTGAGATTTATGCTCCTGCGTGGATCAGGGAAGTTGAGAAGAATAGAGCCGAGAGAAAACTATCAAGCAGAATTGCCCGGCTACTTTTAAAAAATTGAGATAGGCACTCATTATTTGTTGCTTCTATGCTCGCGTTAGATTTAACTTTTATTCCGCAACCTTGGCTACCGCTGGCTAGCTTCATTCTATAGTTTTCTATTATCTTTTGAGATAAGAATACATTGGTTTCCAGCATACTTGCCCCAGTAATGAAAGATATGACTGTAGTAAGAGTTCTCTAAATTGACTAAGATTCACTCCTAGAGAAAAAGAAAACAAAACATCTACAATACTTAGTATATATATATAGTTACTAAGTATAGTACTAGTAAGCTAGCAATCTGAAATTTAGATATAGTAGAGTAGACTAGAGACCTGTTTGTATTCTATTATTAGTGTATAATATGATTTAAGTTTTGCCTTCATTTTTGATAATTTATAGAGTTTTGAGAAGTTTCTAATAATTATTTTAACTTATTTAAAGTAAAAGTTAGTCAAATAAAGCTAAAGGCCGAGTTTTTTTATATTTTTTTGTAGATCTAGCAAGCTTTTCAATTAAAAAACTTAGGCTATAGTATATACTATCTATTAATAATAACTAGTATACTTATACTAATAAATATATAATTTACTAGTATGAGACAAAAATGAAGAATAAAGATAAAATTAAGTTTATAATACTAGTTTTCTCTCTAAAAATAAGTTTTTATAAGTTATAGTTAAGGTATTTTATTTTTTTATTATTAATAATAATAATTATATTTTAGATCTATTTATTTTATATAATAGAGATACTATTATAGCTATAAAATAAAGGTAATAAAATATTATTTATAAGTATAAAATAATATTAAACTATTACTTCTACTCTTCTTATATAATATCTATAAGCATAGAATTTCTTCTTAGTAGATATACTTAAATATCCTTCTTATAATACTAGAGCCTCTTTTAGAAGGCTTTCTTTAAGTATAGATACCTAGTTAATTTCTTCAATTTTTAATAGAGACTACTCACCTCTCTACTTATCTTTACTACTTACAACTTAGCTATCTTGCTTTATACTTAATAGTGTTTATTACCTTTCCAATCTAAAGAGGTCTTTATCTCTAGTCTATTATTTAGCCTCTAGGTAGTATCATTATACTTTTTATCTAGATTACTCAAATGGTACTTTTCTTTTTAGTATAGTAGACTTATTAGTACTTGAAATACTATCCTACTAATCTATAGCTTCCTATGCTAAAGGGTATTTTAGGTATTTTACTACTTCTATGATACTATTATTACTCCTATAATAGTACATCAGCAAAAATTTTTGTACGTCGCAACACACCACCGGGCGTTACAACACTACTTTGTCCTATAGCCGTTGCATGCATTGCCAACCCTTGACTCTTTATATCTTTCTTATATACGTTACCAATCCCCTTGCGTCTGTGTTCTACATTCCTGACCCTATTTGTTCGCAAGATTGTTCCTAACGTCAACCACTCCCTTATTACACCTACAATTCACTTGTCATATATCCCATGTCTACATACCCTATATTACGCACTCGCCTTTCAGTTAGGCACTCACCTTTCAGTTGTGCACTCGCCTTTCAGTTACGCACTTGCCTTTCAGATGCGCACTCGCCTTTCAGTTGCGCACTCGCTTTTCAGTTGCATACTTACTATTCTTAGGCCGGCTCACCCTTCTCACTAATAAAACGTTCAGTAGCTATTCACTACAATCCCCAGCGAAATCAGGTCTATATTTACATTTACTACATATAGCTATTTCCTCCACTGTACTACGCACCTTTGAGTTGCGCACTCGCCTTTCAGTTGCGCACTCGCCTTTGAGTTGCGCACTCGCCTTTCAGTTGAATACTCACTGTTCTTAGGCGTGCTCACCCTTCTCACTAATACAACGTTCAGTATGCTGTTCACTACAATCCCCAGCGAAATCAGGTCTATGTTTACATTTACCGCATATAGCTATTTCCTCCACTGTACTACGCTGTATACACCTAGAAGAGCTCCAATCTAATGCTGCGGGCTTGTTCTAAGACAGCGCAAGCTCCTTCTAAGCCACCGGAAGCTGGATCCGACGTTAGGAGGCTGGCAGCATGGGGGTTCACGACAGCGCCAGCTGGTTCTCAGTCACCGGAAGCTGGATCCGACGTTAGGAGGCTGGCAGCATGGGGTTCACGACAGCGCAAGCTGGTTCTAAGTCACCGGAAGCTGGATCCGACATTAGGGGGCTGGCAGCAGGGATCCCCTATTTCTGAAGTGTGGTCGCCTGGGACTTAGAGAATTTTTCTCATCATTCCCTCCAAGGCACACCTACAACGCGGGCACTTATTTCTATGCTTATTTGCGCAGTGAATTCCCACCTGTTTTACATGCGAATATCCAGGCTCATTCGCTGGCGAGTATTTAGGCTCATTTGCACGGTGGATTCCAGGCTGATATGCACGCGGATATATAGGACGATTTGCACGCTTCGAGGCCTATTTGCACGCGGATATATGGGGCTATTTGGACGCGGACATATAGGCTATTTGCACGCTGACATCTAGGGCTATTGGCACGGTCGAATATATAGGGCTATTTGCATGTGGATATATAGGACGATTTGCATGCTTCGAGGGCTATTTGCACGCGGACATATAGGCTATTTGCACGCTGACATCTAGGGCTATTTGCACGCTGATATCTAGGGCTATTTGCACGGTCGAACATATAGGGCTATTTGCATACGGATATATAGGACGATTTGCACGCTTCGAGGGCTATTTGCACGCGGACATATAGGCTATTTGCACGCTGACATCTAGGGCTATTTGCACGCTGATATCTAGGGCTATTTGTACGGTCGAATATATAGGGCTATTTGCACGCGGATATATAGGACGATTTGCACGCTTCGAGGGCTATTTGCACGCGGACATATAGGCGATTTGCACGCTGACATCTAGGGCTATTTGCACGGTCGAATAGATGGGGCTATTTGCACGCGGATATATAGGACGATTTGCACGCTTCGAGGGCTATTTGCACGCGGACATATAGGCTATTTGCACGCTGACTTCTAGGGCTATTTGTGTCACGACCACGAACTATTCCCCTGATCACTCACGTAGATATCGCTACGTGAGTGTCGGCTCAGCCCACTTGTTATTGCTGTCGCGTATTAGCCTTCAGTCTTGTTCTCTCCTTGTACCTAGGTCACCCCTATACAGTCTGTCTTCACTTCCGTGATAGCACTCCCGTGACAGCCTCCTCCGTGACAGGCTCCTACGCCTCCGTCGTACCTCTTGGTCACTCCCCCGTTCCCTCCCCGTTACAATTTACACGGTCGGATATATGGGCTATTTGCGCGCTCACTTCTAGGGCTATTTGCACAGTCGGATATATGGGGCTATTTGCATGCTGACTTCTAGGGTTGTATGCACGCGGATATATGGGCTATTTATACGGTCGGATATATGGGGCTATTTACACGCTGACTTTTAGGGCTGTTTGCATGCGGATATAGCAATAGTAAGTTTTGTAATATACTATTTGGAGCGGATGCGCAAAGAGCAAGACATTGGCACAGGGCCTACCATACTGCACGGGCTACCGGATCATCACGGGCAACCAGATCAAATGGCGATTTGGTGGTTTGAGTGCAGGCTCCAACCAAATAGGCTCAAATTTTGGGAATGTCTTGTATATATATAGTAGTTTCTTTGATAAATCACACAAAGGTGCATGCATATTACTGCTCAAAATATATGGGAAAAATACGTGATTGCACAGAATAGGGTTGGCCATAGGATCTGTTAATAGAAAGGGGATACGGGGGAGTTGATTGGCAGGAATTATTGCTTCCACATTATAGTTGAGGTCTACACAAACTTGGGATGACCAATCTCGACGAAACTTTTCTCATCCCCCTGGGTCAGTTAAGGAGGAATGCCGGTGAGCAATTTCTTGGAATATCTCAACCAAACAGGCCAAAGTCAAGGGCCCAATAGCTCACAAGAATCTACACAGAAAGCAGAATGTTTTGCATAATGAAAGCCACCAGTAAACCTTTTCTTGGTTGTCAAATCCCAAGATTTGTCATTTCAGCTCAATAAGGCTACTATACCAAGCCACCTCAATGTAGGCTAAATCAGGCTTATAATAAGTTCAAGAGATTGCTCTCTTTGTAGTGATTCTTTAGAGCCATTAAATACTTGATACTATCTTTTTTTAGTATATTTAGTTTAACTCTTACTCTAATCTAGAGTAGACTCCTACTAAATAACTTAACTTAGGTCTAATCAGATATTATAACTAAATTATTTAGATAGTCTCCCTACTTATATATATTATTTGGACTTATAGGACTTTTAACTTTAGTTTGATTTAGTTAAAATACTCTAAGAAATTACTTATCAATATCTCTCTTCAACTAACTTATAAAGATGAGAAAGGTTTCATAGAGATTAGTTATCCTTAGTTTATATAGACTTTAACTATAATATGAAAGCAATAATTCCTACCAAGTAAACCCTCCATATCTTCTTTTTATTAATAGATTCTATAGCTAACCCTATTTTATATAATTATATATTATTCCCATATATTTTAAGTAGTAATATATATGTACTTTTATATAATTTATCCAAAAAACTACTATATATATATAAGATATTTCTAAAATTTGAGTCTATTTAGTTAGAAATTATACTTAAACTACTAAATTGCTATTTAATTTAGTTGTACTAATAATTTAGTAGCCTATATAGTATGATATAAAGAGAAAAATATTAGTATAGGACCTATAAAGAGGAAGATATTAGTATAGAGTATATAATGAAGAAGATATTAATATAGAGTATATAAGAAGGAAGATAATAGTATTAGGTATATAAAGAGATAGATATTAACATAGTATATATATAGAGTAAAATATTAGAAATAGAGTATACAATATTTAATTATATATTAGAAGAGTATAAGAAGAGATATATTATAAATATCAGTATTATATGAAATATATTATAAGAATAAGATCTTATTATAGTATAAAGTTTTATAAATTAGTATTATATACATACTCTATATATAATATAAGCTAATTTTTTTCTAATATAGTATTATTTCTATAATAGTAATATTATTTATAATAGTAAGTACTATATCTATTATACTACTCCTTTTCTAAGCTTCTTATTTTTAAGAACTTATATATAAAAGATCTATTTTATCTATTATATTTTGATTTTTTGATTTTATACTATCTTAGAGTTCTTTCTATAAAACTCTTTTAGACTTTTTTTTATTATTTTCTTTATATATTTATAAAGTTCATATATAGTATCTTTCTTAAAATAATATATCTATAAAACTAAGTATTCTATTAGTTTTTCTCTCTTTTAGTAATTTCTTTAACTTTTTATTACTTCTTTAACTATTTAATTCTTTTTTTCTTTTAATACTTTAATTGAAAAGATTTTTATTATTTAAGTTATATTTATACTTTAGTAGTAGAGTTTAAAAGACTAGTATAGAATACTAGATATATTTTAGAATTTATTAGTAGTTTTAGTTTATAAATTTATATATCTATTTATTAAATTATTTATAAAAGTCTAATTTTTATATAATTTAGTTTTCTACTTAGTTATTATATAATAATATTTTGATTATTAAGTATTATTATATTTTCTTCTTTAAACTATAGTTATTAAATCTAATTAATAATATACTTTCTAATTATACTTATTTTTTCTTTTATAATACTTTTCTATAGTTTTTCTTAAGTCTTATACTATATTTTTTCTAGTAACTAATTTATTAGATTTATAAAAGTAATTTTCTTTTAAACTTTTTAAAACTGTCTTAATAAGAATTTATAATATATTTTATATAATTATATTTTTATAGCTTTAGAAGATATTAAATTAATAATAAATTTTATAAAAAGTAATAAATTTTTTTAATTATTTTATATTTATAAATAATAATAGTAAATATATTTTTTTAATATCTAATTTATTTACTATATCTATTTATTAGTTTTAAAATAAAATATATTTAAAAGTTTATTTATATTTTCTAGGCTAAAGTATATAACTAAGTTTTTATTTATTATAAAATTTAAATTTAATCTTAGATTTATTTTTAGTTATATAATTATATAAGGTAATAAGAAATTTTTAAAAGATTAATAAGAATAATAATTCTTATAATATAAATATATAATTTATTAAGTACTAAATACTATATAGAAGTATTAAATTATATATATATATAAAAATAATATTACTAGTAAGTAATATATATAATATACTAATATTAATAATTTAGTAAATATAGAATAAGTAAAAATAAAAGAAAAAGCTATAAAAATATGAATTAAGTATAAAAATAATATTAACAAGATACTTAATATAATTTAAGCTAGAATTATATTATTTCAAAATATAAAAAGTACTTTTAAAATATTTTATTTAACTTTATAAGAAAGATTACTTAATATAAAACTATATTTTATAGTATATCTAAAATAATAGATCTTAATTTTTAAAGATAAAAAGACTATAACATAATTAATAATGAACCTTAAGAATTATAGTTTTTTACTTTATATAGAGTATATCTAATAAGTAACTAAGTTTATAATTAAAATTATAGTCAAAAAGTATTAAATTACTTAGTTTTTTAATTATTACTTAGTATTAGCTACTAAATTAATAAGTTTTCTTAAATATAATTAATTAGAAGATAAAAACCTATGAATTATTTAAGATTACTTTATAAAAGTCTAGTATATTATAATTAATAAGAAGCTTTAATAAAGAAATATATATAATATAGATAAGAAGAGATTTTTAATAAAATTAACTAAATAGTTAAAAGTAATATATATATATCAAGAGTATAAAGATAAGATAATAAATAATAAAAATTAAAAACTAATTATAATAATTGAGTCTATATCTACTAATAGATAAGTTTTACTTTTTTTAATTATATATAAAAAAGCTATTAATTATATTGAATAGTATAAGTTTATAAAAAAAGATAAGAAATCTAAAAACTTTTATTTTATAAATTCTTTAAAAGGGTAAATAGATTATATATTAAATATAAATTAGATAAAAAATATCTTTAATCTTTATACTGAAGAGATTACTAATAAAAATTATAAGTTATTAATTCTTGATAGCTATTATTCTTATACTACTATTAAATTTATTAAATATTATAAAATAAATCAAATTACTTTATATTATTTTTTTTTATACTTTATATATATTTTATAACTATTAGATATTAACTCATTTAAACTATTATAATATTATTATAGAAAAACTATTAATAATAGTATATAAAGAGGTATTTATAGGATCTATAAAGATAATTTTCTTTTTTTATATCTTTAAATATCATAAACTATAGATACTTTTATTAAAATTATTAAAGTTTTTGAAGCTTATAAGTTTTTTTAATTTAATTCTAAAATTATTTAAAATAAATTTTAATAAATTAAAAAAATATATTAAATAAATATTATTCTTTTAAGCTTATAATAACTACCTCTAATATTTTAAAACTTTAACTATATTACTTATCTTATATACTAAAAAAAACTTTGACTTATATTAAAAATAAATCTAAATATTTATAAAAGTATTTATAAAGATTTAGTAAATTAGCTATTAAAATTTTAAATCAGAATTAGTTAAATAATTATTTAGATAATAGAATAAGATTTACTTTAAAGATATAAAATAAGATAAATATTATTTAAATAAGAAAAAATTAATATTAAAATAAATAATAAATAATAAAAAGATTATAAAACTTTATAAAGTATAGAAAAAAGTAAATTAGGAAAAAGCTATTAAATTAGCTATTAAATACTAGTGTATATAGATATCTATAACTAGTCCTAGAAAATCTAAAATATCTAGTAATATATCTAGTAAAATATTCTAAAAAAAAACATATATTAAATTTTATTTTAGTAAATAAAATATAATAATTAATCTGATTAATAGTTTTAATAACTTTTCTACTTACTATAAAGTTATAAATAAATTTAAAGATAATTTAGAACTATCTAATACTAGAACTCTAATACCTTTCTACTTTTTTATAGACCTACTTTAGATCTTTTAACTAATTTTAATATATTTTTAAACTAATACTAGGTTTTTATAATATTTAAAACTTTTATTAGTAGTATATAGTATTCTTTTATATTTTATAAATAGTTTTTATATTTATTTTTATATATATAGTTTAAAATATATATAAATTAATAGAAATCCGATTATAAGTAAAAACCTAATTATAGATTTTATCTATTAAAGTTTGCTAGTAGTAAAAAAATAATTTTACTATTTTAATTTAAGATAATATTATTAGAAAAATTATGATATTATGATACTTATATAAAGAATATTTTTATAAAATCTTTTATAATAATATTAATAAAAAAAAATACTAACTATACTATCTCTAACAATTTATTTATAATTATTTATATTTATAAATTTCTATTAGATTTAGTAGATTAGTAATTTAATTTATTAAAATCAAATTTTAAAGTTAATATAGTACTTTTAGTAATTTTATTAGTCTATATTATTTATATCTATATAGTTTATTCTATTAATATATATTATAGAACTAGATATAATTATTAATATTCTTTTTAAACTAAATTTAATAGTAATTATACTTAAATTATTTGAAAGTCTTATAGATATTTGTCACAAATGTTGACACATACCTAGAATATACTTTAGAATAAGAAACTACGGACTAGTGGGGTAGCTCCCCAAGTATCGATAGTATACTATACTGAAGAGGGAAGCATCATCCGAGTTATCTAATAATAGGTAATATGATGATATTACTTAGGGACTAAATAATATACTAAAGATAGCAAAGGGTCTCCTTAGATCGAAAGGCTATATGTATTATTAAGTATAAGACTAGATAGCTAGGTTATAAATAGCCAAGGTGAATGAGAATAACCAACTACAATATAGTTAGTTAGTCAATGATCGAAGGAATCGACTCAGTACCCACACTTACAGAAAGTCTTCTGGAGGAGGTTCTAGTATTCCGAAGTAAGTATTTAACTATATCTGCTGGAGATAGAATTCTATCCTTACAGATATCACATACAATAGTAGGAAGTAATCGCTTAATATTATTTCATACTTGTGAATAATATCTTATTACTTTATTTTATAACTATGACTGAGTACCCCTATTATACTATAATATTAAGTATTACTACTACTTAATATTTTTATTCAGAATATTTGCCCCTCTCCAAATCGAATAGGAGAAAAAACCTATTACTATCCTAGATAATACCAAAGCATTTATTATCTAGTGACCTCATAAACTTGCCAAAAGGATTCTAGACAAGAATGTTAATATACTAGAAGAGAAACCCATAAAGATAGATGAGTTTTAGATATAGTTCTAAACTGACATAAAGACGTTCTTAAATAAGTGGTTAGAAATAGTCCAAGTTCAAGTATATTAGCTAGAAAAGGAAAATAAGGTCCAGTTTTACTATCTTCAGATAGTGACTCAATATATAATACAAACTATATTTGAGATAAAGTATTCCCTAGAATAAGCCCTAAAGACTTATGTAGTATTAATAGAACTTAATAACATAGACTAGTAATAGGACCCACCTATAAAAGAACTCCTATACCTAGACAAAGTGCTAGAACAAGAGGTTAAGGATGGAAAAAGAATAGAAAAGCATAAGGACTCAGATGATGTATTCAATCGATAATAACAGAAACGTAGAGGGGGTACTCTACCTCCCCCTCTACTCAGAAGTCAAGTAGGATTTACTTCGGGCTCTAGCAGGCCTAGAAGAACTAGCTTTGATGGAATACCACTACCACTACTGCCAAAAGGAAAAAGTAAGGCAACTGTGAGAGATGGAGATAGTGATCCCTTTAGTAAAGAGGATGAACTTATACTAACTCTAAAGAAGAAGAAGAAGACTACTATGGTACAAATAATATAAGAATATTTAGAAATGCTTGTCAAAGTTATGTCCAAATCCAAAGAACTAAAGCCAGAAGCCCCTAAGCCTAAAGTATTCAAAAGAGATCCAGAGGATCTTGAGAGATTTATTTAGGGACTTGAGAATATATAGGCAATCGAAAAGAAAAAATATCAGGATGATTTAGTTAAGATCTGATATACCACTAATCTCCTAAAACAACCAACTAGTACTAAGCATCGAAATTCAGTACAGTGATATGAAGCCTACTACCTCATAATCGACTTCGCGGTAGTACGAAGACTACTAGGTAGTCTTCGAATAGTACTGGATCCTAGTTGGGTGAAGTGAGAAATATTTGTAGAGGCTTTCTGAAGTTCTTTTGAAATAAAAGTGGGTAAGGAATAAGCAGTAACTGACTGGCTAAACCTCTGATATAGCAGCTCCATTGATAAGTACTTAAATACTCTCACGAATCTTATATATAGAACTAGATACCCAGAGGAGGTAGCTAAGGACAAGCTAGTACAGGGACTGAATAAGGAAGTTAGATTAGCATGAGCTCAGATACCAAATAAACTCTGACTCCTAGGTAAATAAATAGCAATGATACAGGACATCAGCTATAATTTAAAGAATTTCTACCACCTCCAAGATAAGTCCCGGAAAGAAAGGACTGGTAGAAAGAAAGAAAAGATAAAGAGTCGGAAGGATAGTGAGGGAACTAAAGGAAATAAGAACAAGAGGAAGAGTGATTAAAGAGGAGATTTTAAGGACCGAAAATCAGAACTAGCAGGTATCCCTAATAATATCATTGAAGAGTATAAGAAGTTCGACTCTTGTCTGAAGTGTGGTAAAGGAAACCATAAGTAGTTTGAGTACTGGACAAAGGATCCAGTCACCTTCAAAGTTGCTAACATGAGTAAGAAATCCTAGACCAAGGGAGGGAAGGTAGACAATAAGAATGATAAGAGAGATGTCATGATCTCGATAGTAAATGGGATAGTAAATAAGTATAGAGGAAGAATTATTGAATTAGCGGAAGATAATGATGGAGATTATTGTTTGTTAAGATAATTGGAAAGGAGTCAATTAGGACTCAGAAGATTTCTTATTTATATTTAAGTTCAATTAATATATTTATTTCCTCTCTCAAGCAAGTACTGCTAAAGATGGCTTCAGTAGCCAAAATGTCTGGAACATATAGCACAATTCCCAATTACTACAACAAACCAACAGAAAACCCCATTAATCATACTTGACTAAGCAGACACCTTGTATTATCCTAAGAAGGAAATATCATAGTCAAGATGAAGTAAACTTGCTAACAAATATCCAAAGAGCTCCTTATCTATAGAGAAAGGCTTCTAATCGAAGCTATCCTAACGATCCAAGAGTGGAAAATATCCTACAAATTATTATTAGATTATAGAGCAATTGGTTCTATACTTCATAATGAGTTTGTTCGTGAGTCCGAGATCTTTGTGAAAAAGTACCAGAAACCTATATAGGTTTAGAATGCTGGTTAGTAACCAATCTTAGAAGCCAGTATGCACTATATATAACTATTAGGCATTGTTATAGGAAAACACTCCAAGCATATAGTCTGGGAGGTTAGACAGATCGAGGAAGGAATTAATGGGTATTTACCTATCATATAGCTTACGAAATATAATTCTAATATAGATTAGGAAAAAAGTACGCTATAGTGGAGAAGTGACTACTACAAGCATAATTGCTTACCTAAGGAATTTAAGGTCAAGCTAGTTAACAGATTCCAATTATAAAAAGAGGTTAGAGAAGACCCCTTTGCACAAGTAGCTAGCTTGACTTGGTATATAGATAATGGGTAGGATATTAAGATATTCCTCCTTAACTAATATCATGAGTGGGCTCATTTCTTTAATAGAAAATAAGCTATAGAGTTGCTGCAATACTCTAAGTTTGATTATGTTATCAAACTAGTGGCTGGAGCGGAAGCTCCTTATAGACTACTATACCTATTCTCTAAGCAAGAACTAAAAGCGTTTAAGATATGGCTAGATAATTAGGTAGCAGCAGAGAAAATTATAAAATCCTAATCATCAGTAGGAGTACTAATCCTCTTAGTATAGAAAACTAATAGTACCTACTATCTTTGTATTAATTACTGAGTACTCAACAAAATCATAATAAAAATCCGATACTCCTTACTACTAATGACTAAGCTAAAACAAAGGTTGAATAATACTAAGTTATTCACTAAGCTCGACCTAAAAAATGACTACTACTTAGTATAGATATTAGAAGAGAGTAAGGAAATAATAGCGTTCCGTATCTGGTTTGGACTATACTATTGGCAAGTGATACCTTTTGGATTATGCAATACCTCTACTACCTTCTAGGCCATAATAGATCATTTACTATATAATCTATTAGATGAAAAAGTTATTATATATTTAGATGATATCCTTATATATACTCAAGATGAGAAGGAATATAGCAGGCTCATTAAGGAGGTATTATCAAGGCTAGACAAGGCAGGTCTAGGAGTAAACCTCTGGAAGAGTAAGTTCCATAAGAATTCGGTTGAGTTCTTGGGATATAGAATCTCGCCAGAAGGAATTTGAATGACTGACAAAAAAGTTAAGGAAGTTAAGAACTGATAAATACTATAAAAAGTTGAGGAGGTATAGAAATTCCTAGAATTTGCTAATTTCTACTGCAGATTCATTGAAGGATTCTCTAAGATCGCTTACCCCTTAGCTAAACTCACCAAAAAGGATTACCAATAGAATTGGATGACAAAATACAGACAAGCCTTCAAGGAATTGAAGAGGCGATTTACAACTACCTTAATCCTAGTCTACTTCTATTCAGAAGCCGAAACCATTATTGAGACAGATGCAAGCAACTATGCTATTGAAATAATTATATCACCAAAGTAGTCTAATAGGAAAATATATTCATATATATTCTTATCTCAGAAGTTCTTTTCAGCAAAAATAAATTATAATATTCATAATAAGGAAATGACAGCGATAGTATAGGCTTTTAAGGAGTGGAAACCACTAATGAAGTCTTATCAGCAGTAAATAGTAGTCTGGACAGACTACAAAAATTTGGAATATTTCATGAATATAAAGACACTGATAAGGCAATAGGCATAGTGGGCAGAATTCCTAGCTGAATTTGATTTTATTGTCAAGTATAAGCCTAGTGAGAAGAATAGTAAACTAGATGTTTTATCAAAGCACTGAGACCTGTATCCTTAGGAGGAGAGTAAGGATCTGCAACTAGTTCAGCTCCTATTTTAACCTAAATAACTCTAAATCACAGCATCAAAAATTGTTCAACTACATGATATATTTAAAGAAGAGTTGTTAAGAAAGGGGCTAAAGGATGCTAACTGGGTAGCAATAAGGAGTGCAGTATTAGTAGGAGCTAAGGAGGTTAATAAGAACTTCTCAGTCAAAGATAACCTTCTACTATAGAAAGGTAGATAGTATATCCTGAAAGATATATCAGTAAAAAGTTTCATATGCATTAGGTATATCAGATACCTCTAATACCCTTTAGCAAACCTCTAATTCATGATACTATTTGCTCTTAACAGCTATCTCCTGATGCCTTTAGTTTTATCTTAATTATTAGTAATAATTTAATTATATATATTCCTCTACTACTATATTACTTTTACTCATAACGTTCCTAATCCATCTATCTGACATTACTTCTTCATACTTTACTCATTCCTGCTCATTCCTTTCTACTTTATTTTAACCTACTACTCTACTAACAACTTATGCATCTTACTCATTCTACTCTTACTTCCTTACTCTAACCTATCTCCATTCCTTATGTAGCATTTATAACCTCTGTCTGTAATAATTACTTCTATTTTATCTATGCTCTCAAGTTTGTTGCTTCTTTTTCTCTCCTTCCTTCACAAGATTTATCCATCTTTATGCCCTCCCCTTCACTCAGCCTCTCCTTTATTATCTTACTGATGTCCAAAATCACTAATCTCACCTTTTTGACGTTTCTATATTCTCACAATATCATTTTCTTATCTTACTTTAGGTAATTATATTCCTCTTCGATTTATATTCCCTTAATGCTTCCTATTGTTTTTTCACATATGTATATTTATTTATATTACTAATATAGGAATGTAGCTCCTTCTCTGAATCTAACCTCTACACCCCAATATCAAACCAGAATAATTACCACTATCTCATTCTCCATATAGCAAACATAAAATAATATCAAAGATAGAATAGACAATCATAATAAAAAATATAATACTAATAAGAAAATCCTTTCACATGTAAACATAATGAAAACATAGCCTGCACTACTTCTTCATGTATTACTACCTTACTTCTATTCACATAAAGAAAGTAATGTCAAAGGAATTCTTACCACATGTCATCCACATGCCACATATACTATACATGTCATATATTAATTTCAACCTATCTAAATCTGATTCTAATCCTCTAACTCTAGATCAATCCCCTTATTAGTACTGAAATCTACTTCAGTATCGTCCCTGTCCTCCTCCTCCTTCCTTTATGATTATACTAGTCGCTGACTACTAGTATCCCATCTAGTTCCCCGAATTATATATTTATTGGTTATTTCTTGTGACTTTACTCTATCTTCATGATACTCGGCATCCAAAACTTGTATGAGTTACTAGCTAGCTAGGCAGCCTTCCAGTTCTTCCTTTAGTACGCTCATATAACTTGCACTTTCATCAATATTAAGAGCCTTCGCACTCTCAATATTAAGGTATTTAGTATGTTCTAAAATCCGGCTATTAAGGTTGGCCTTGATATTAGCTAATATATGCCGTTGCACTTTAGGATCATATTTGTTCCATGTTCTAATGAGTTAAGAATATGTTGCTGGCAATAATATCATTGTCAGCAATATATTACTCCTCTAGATAGTCGGACTTTTACTTATATGCTACGGTCTCATATTTGAACTTGATCATCTTCTCTACAACCTCACTAGTAATCCATTGCTTTAGACAATGCCGCAAAGTATATACTACGAGACAAATAAATATACTATTTATCTTCTCATGGAATTTTGAGTCCTGATGGCCTTTTATTTTCTTATCTGTATAAAACCTATTATATATAACATCAACAATCTCCTTTGTGAGGAATTGGTGACCAAAGCTCTAATATTACATAGTTAGTATCGGTTTTTTATTCATAGCTGGCCTGCTTACCTCTTGGTGCTCCTCACAACATACAAATTTGTCATCTTGAAGAAGCTATTGGACCTTGCTCACCTTCTTATCCTTTGCCAAACATCTACAGTCAAAGATGTCATCTATTGTATTATAGTATTTAGCAACCAAGTATGAACAGTTTCTTGAATGAATCGATTTAAGCTTTTAAAAGATTAGTTTCTGACAATAATAGTATTGACCAGATATTACTTACATAAGTATTAACAGTCTTATTCTTCTCCTCATATTTCCTCTCTGAATCCTAGGCTTACTCTCATACGTCAGACAGTAAGAATAGCACCTCCACAGGTAATAACAATAGTATAGTAAATAAAGTATAATCAGCAACCTTATTTTGGGCATGATGGACAAAGCCCTATAGTCAATCTAGAATTGTGAATAATGAATGACAATAGTCAGTATAAGGTAGTAGTTTTATCTCAACATAGTTTGAATCTTCTACATCTACATTCACTCGTTCCTCATCGGAGATACTGCAGTATGGCTCTTGATCTTTACCAATCTTAATTTATCTCTCTTGTATCCTAATACTCTTACTCCTCGGTACATTCAGAAGATGTGTTGGAGAGGCTATATGTTTATGAGTTGAAATAGATGGTGGATATTATAATAAGGGAGGAAAAGAATCAGAAGTAAATGAAGTATTGGTGAGCACTCTGTGTAACTTTGTCCATATTCTGGGCTGCTTTACACTGGCTATTGGGGAAGAGCTTGAGATTGTAAAGCATACTATTTGGATGAGGTTAGGAATCCAACTTGTAGACTCATCTGCTCACAGAATAATCCCTAAAAATAAAGTTCATGCTTCGCAGTTAGATCTTTAGACTAATCTTTATGATCTAGAATAGAATCTCTATTTCAATACTCAATAATAGATAAGGAATATAAAGTATAGACATAGTGCAGGATACTTATCTTCATGATATAGAATAGAATACCTATTTGAATATAATAGTTACACATAGTGTAGAAGACTTATCTTCTTTACATAGAATGTAGTATCTATTTATACTCTCTATCAACTATAAAATAAAACTTTAGATAATACTTAGACTTAGTTTAATGGTTCAGCTTAGTCTGAGGTTCAGCTGTCAACTTTTGATAAAGTATTCTTTAGTCTGGTAGGCACTACCTCCTTTTATAAGTATATTAGGCTAGTTAAGTAAACATATGTGGCTTATAATGTATACTAAAAAAGCATGTGGTTGTACTAGCTTTTCGTTACCAAGAGGCTAGTGCAAGCTAGACCAATAGAAGCTAGTATACCCCTAATCTAACCTTCCTAAGTAAATAAAATAATGATAACTAAGCGTAGATATAAAATGGTGAAATAGAGAACAATTCAACTAATTATAAGACATATATACATATGAAATACTTTCATCCCACTATTCTTACCATATCCACTACAAAATCAAAAAAATCACAAACTAGTCTGAAAGAAAATTAGGAACTTACAAACTACTCTTATACTCAGACTACAAATTCAAGTCAAACTAGAAATGTATAAACTAATCACAAATAAAATACGAGATAATACAAATAATCTGGTAGGTACCACTTATATCATAAATGAAAAAACTAACATAAACCCAGGCCTATATCTGGAGGAATGCCCTCCTTATCTCACTGGTCTAGAGGGATTCCTTCCTAGTTTTGTAGCCATATCTGACAAAAGGGAATATTTAGTCTTTCACGAATGTTCGATTCTTGTCAATAAGCTCATTTAGTTCTTTTTCCTAAATCATAATAGCTTTTTCCTCATTAGCTATCTCAGCAGTATCTAATTCTATTCCTCTACTCAGTTGGGCATTCTTCTCCCACAGGCCAAGTTTTGCTGCTCTACAACTTTTGACCCAGTCGTTAAGGGTTTTTGGATTAAGAAATAATATCAACTTGTATGCAAAAGCATCTGACTCATATAGTATTATGTTTGGCCCCATACTTACCCTATACTTCTGTTTAAGCATTGCTAGATATTTTTGTAACTTCTTAATTCAATACTGTGTAGCATATTTTGCCATTTCGTACCCCCTATCCACTCATGGCCAAGCGACCTTCTTGCATTTCCTAGTGAAAAAAAAGTAAGAAGTAGCATTGGAATCATATTTAGGAGCATGGTAGAAATCATCCTTCGAGTTATGGTATTTGAAGTTGGCCACCTTGAAGTAGCTACAGTTATCAGGTGGAAGTGTAGTATCTTCAGTACCATCCGATTTATAGAGTTGAATTTATAACTATAAAGGGTAATAATTAGCTTTCGCTGTAATTAGGAAATCTTTCAGTTCTTGATTAGAAGTTATTCATATAATATCGTCAGGTAAACATAAGCTATTGGCTGCTGGTTTGAAAAGAGTATTATATATTATATGCACCTTGTATTTTTTGTTATGGTATCACCCCTTGATGGCTTTATAGAGTCTGACGAGGGAGATATTTGTAAGGGTAAATAGATGTGATACTTATGCCTTGCTTTACTCATAGGTTGTTAGTAGTCCTATATCTACTACATCACCTATACTAGTTATATTGATAAAGGCTACTCGAATAGAAAACTACTCAGCATTTCCAATCCACCGTTCCAAACCCTTTACTAGTATGTCCTCCTCAAATTTCGTATCCACTTCCTCATTCTTAGAGAACTATTAGATTTTTCTTTTTTTATCTATTTCCCAAACCTTCTTATAGTAATTACTAACTAATTGATAAAATAAACTCTTTACTTCAGTTACTCTTTCACTGGTAACTTCTAAATGAAGTAATTTATATTTGAAGTCAGGAAGGCCTTTTTGATTAATAGCAGCAGTGACAACTATATTAAACTACTATTTATCTAAGTTTATTATACCTATAATCTCATGAAGATGTATATATGACTGAGTAAGTTCACACCACTTTTAATATTTGTCCTCATTATCTGCACCCTATCCCAAGTAACTTTTAGCGTGTAAAACCAAACTCTCTGGTATTGCTATTACCTAATTGGAGAAATACATTATATTTTCCTAAATGGATATTAGTTCAAAACTATGCAACTGTACCAACTAGACTATATACATCCGTAGGCTGCATCAAGATAATACATACTTAACTATTACAATAAAAGTAGGCTTATAGATTATATAAAGATGAAGATAAAGAAAAAGAAGAGAAATGTCAGATATTGAGCAATAAAATGAATTTAGGTAGGAAAATAAAGGCATTTATATAGACTATAGAAAGGTCTAAATATTTGCACTATTAGGACAAGTAAATAAAAGTATATATAGAATGCACTTTGCTTAGTTACATGTACTCCAAATCAAGTATGCCTGAAACTATTAGTAGTATTGCCAAGAATCAGATTTAGAATATATGTGTACACTAGTTTATCTCCGAAGTTGTATACAAAGGATTATGAAATAAACTTCATAAACAAATAAATATAATCATGAGTATCCTTCCGCTAAAGTCAACATATCTCTTTTACCCAAAACTTTTCAAAAGTCTAGAGTAGTTATCTAAGCATTTAGAGTAAGAATATCCTCAGTGTTTACTCTCCTCAATTCCTAGAAAACAAAGAATAGATGATGATAAGCACAATCGCGTACCTGCTACGGAGACAGATTCACTAAATAATATTAGATTAGATGTCGATTCCTATAACTTTACCCTTAAACTTACTACAATATACTTTGTATTTCCAGATGCTGATTTTATATATCCACAAACTGTGCAGGAGGACTATGTCCTATAATACTAAGAATTGATGCCATGCAACTCATTACTGGAAACAATAAAGGATGCAAATTCTAACTTGTTTGACTCTACAATGGAGACCTTTCCTGCACAAAGAGAGACAGGGAAAATTATAATAGTCACTCCCTTTCACTAACTTTGATACCTATATTACAATTTCTTTCATCCTTTTGTATACATTTTAGATTACAAGCTTGCGAGATTCTTCTATGTAGCTTATATTCCCAAGATCCGAATTAATGAATTCTTTGATAATAGATTCATTAGGAAAAAAACTATTCATGGGACCGACAAAACCATACAAAAGCCAAATATAATGTCCTACTTTTTATTCAAGTCATTATACACATTGTTCAAGAAATTGGATGAGATGTTAATATCTTCAGTATAGGAAAATGGCTTTGTAGATTTCCGACCTGCAAAGGATATAGAATTCTAGTATCGGAACATGCTAGATTGCATTTACTATCTAGTTCGACAGAAGTGTTATGTATAGGATATAGTTTGGTTACTTATTTGGGAATATGATATACAAAGTGAAAAGATATATAAAGAAATAAATATAGGTATATGGTGGTGGGATATATAGGTATTTGGACTCATTAATTATTATTTGACATTACTAAGATTATTTAAATGGCTTTGCCAGTTAGATCTACCTTGATACCTATTCTACTCATATCTGATGGCACCTATCTGACCAATTATGCTGGTGATAAAAAGTTATGGCCTGTTTACATGACAATTGGGAATATCACATCAAAGTTTTGACTCAAAGTATCTATGTATGCCTAGCTCCCTATTGCCCTCCTCTCTAGCTCGGTAAAACGTTTTACAAAGGTTTCTGGATAGTCTGTGACCAAACAAGAGCTAGAAAACTTAGATGTAACCCATCAACTTCTAGAGTACATTTTCAAGCTATTATCCAACTTAGGAATGAATAGCATTGATATGGTTTGCAGTGACGAAGTTAAGTATTATTGCTATCCTTAGGTTGCAGGTTGGACAGTAGACTATGCCAAAACTACAACAATATATTCAATCTATTCTAATCGGTGTTCTCTTTGTAAATATCTACTTAAAGGTCTTAGAGACCACTCTCCCTATAGTAATGAATACTGTCAACGAAATTCTAATATATATAGGAAACTCTGGGAGGCAGAGGACCTGTCGATCCTTAAATTAGATGGAATAAAGCTAATTAAGAACTTTCTATAGACACTCCCAGATATTCCTTGGGATATGGCATACATCGACCTCCTCCATACTATGTTCTTAAGAATTATTGACCATCTCATAGAGTAGCTTTAAGGATTCCTTATGGAACATAATTAACTTCTAATATTTGAGGATATTTAGTAATCGATACCACTTTACCTATAGGTTTACATACTATGGAAGCCTTATCGATACCTATTATAGGTTACTAGGAAGGAAATGTATTCTATACTTAAGGTTATACTTGCTATCTTTATAGCTACACTCAGTCAGAAAACTGACCTTCCTCACCCCAATAGTGGACAAAAGATGGAATTTAAGAGGTCTATTAAATACATCCGATATTTGACTGATTTCGGCCTATTAGTATGCTATAGGAATCATATAGACAGTACCATTAACTATATGCAGAATTATCCGCATAGTTTTTATGAGATAAAAGATATTTTCTTGTGATTTCATGCCTGAAAAACAGTGAAGGCAAAAGCCGAGGTGATTAATAATGAGTTGAAGGTGCATCGAAAGGCTAGACAAAAGACTTTGAATGATTTGACTATAGTACAGTATATGTAGTTGTAAAAAGAGGATCAGTTGGAATGTCATTTCCTCATAAATGAGGCATTGGAGGAAGAGTCGGATTTTAACTTTCCAAAAATTCATCTGTTAATTCACTATGCTGACCAAATATCACAATATGGTAGTCTTCCTCAATATTCTACTAAAAGCTGTAAAGTATTATACAAAGTATTCAAAGATGTATACCGTCGAAGCAATAATGTTGATGCAATACTACAGGTGATTCAGGAGTATATGAGGGAATATAGTTTTACTATAAAAGAGCTGAATATAGAAGTGTGGGCTAACATAGAACTTTTAATTATAGAGCAGTTGAGGAATGTCTTATGGCAGAAAAGAAAATCCCCATTCATTTGCAAAAGTCCTGGAGCAAAGGTGTATATACATTTGGCTGGCCAATGATTAGATATATTTAATATTAAGCAGTTAGTTGAGGAGTTTGGAATACTTTTTATCTGAGAGCATATTTATGAATTTTTAATAAATAATATATATAGCAGGGCTCCAAATCCAGAATCCGACTTGGACTATCTCTTGAATAATTGTTTAGTGGAAGTATTTAATAGTATAGAAATACCAGTCCCAGACTAGGATATGGGTAACCGAAATGCTTATATACTACATTATCTTAGGTGTACAGGTCAAAAAGCATGGAGAGGTGGGAAAGAGTGACGAGACTCAGTATGGATCCATTTAGGGTCAAATAGTATTCTTGGGGTATCGGCATAGAATAATTTTAATGATCGGCTTCCAGGACAAATTAATGTAATATTTACATTGAAGGGATACCAAAAATCATTTTTCAAATTAGTATATATCAGTATAATACAAGTATATGGTAGTCCAACACCTGGGGGTCCAGAAGGGATGGTTCACGTCCAACGCAGGTAGTGTGCGCCACGGGGCGAGTCGGTTCGAGTTTACGGCCTGGACAACTCATTCAGTGTTCGCCTCGCCTCGGTCGTCGCTAGTGGCAACTCGCCTCGCACCGACTCGCCGAGTATTCGGTGATCTACAGAATACTCGCCAAGCCTCTACACTAACCTCCTTTATGCTCGCGTGCCTGCCAAGCCTAGTGAAGTCCCGCATACAAACAATTATTAACAAGTGCAAACAATAACAGCACAATAGATCACAGTGACCGTGACAGTACAGGCAATCGGTGACATTAGAAGCGACCGTACCAGTACAGGCAATCGGTGACAGGAGAAGTGACCGTGACAGTACAGGCAATCGGTGACAAGAGAACCGACCGTGATAGTGCAGGCAATCGGTGACAGTAGAAGCGACGGCACCATTACAGGCAATCGGTGACAGGAGAAGCGACCGTGACAGTAGAGGCAATCGGTGACCGGAGAAGCGACCGTGACAGTACAGGCAATCGGTGACAGTAGAAGCGACCGTGACAGTACAGGCAATCGGTGACAGTAGACGCGACCATGACAGTACAGGCAATCGGTGACAGTAGACGCGACCGTGACATTACAGGCAATCGGTGACAGTAGACGCGACAATGACATTACAGGCAATCGGTGACAGGAGAAGCGACCGTGACACTACAGGCAATCGGTGACAGTAGACGCGACCGTGACAGTATAGGCAATCGGTGATAGTAGACGCGACCATGACAGTACAGGCAATCGGTGACAGTAGACGCGACCGTAACATTACAGGCAAACGGTGACAGGAGAAGCGACCGTGACAGTACAGGCAATCGGTGACAGGAGAAGCGACTATGACAGTACAGGCAATCGGTGACAGTAGACGCGATTCGTCATAGTACAGACAATCCATGATAGCAGACGCGACTGTGACAGTTCAGGCAATCGGTGATAGTAGACGCGATCGGTAACAGTACAGATGTGACAGCACAGGTAATAGGTGTCAGTAGAAGCAACCGTGACAGTACAGGCAATCGGTGACGGTAGAATCGATCCCCGACAGTACAGGCAATCCGTGACAGTAGAATCGATCCGTGACATCATAAGCAATTCATAACACGAGAACTCTATAACAGTGTTAGCTCGACAGAGCGAAGAAATAATAAATATAAAACAGAAGGCTTGGCGAGTATTCTGTAGATCACCGAGTAGGGGCGAGTCGAGTTGAGGCAGCGAAAAGCCGACTCGGCGAGTTGTTAACCGATGAAAACTCGTTCGCTGAGTCGGTTCTTGGCGAGTCGGTTCGAGTTGAACTCGCCCCGTGGCGCACACTAAACGCAGGCAGAATAGAGCAGGAGATTATGTTGTGTAGTTAAGAAGTCTAGAGGGAGCAGTTCATCTAGTTCCAGTAGAAGTGGGGTATCGTTGAATTGTAAATAACCGGATAGATTATTATACATGGAATGAGTTGAATAATGGGTTATAATATAGAATATATATGTTATGTGAACGTTGAATGGTAGAGGAATAATAATAAGTGCGTGAAAGTTGATAGATAGTGGGTATAGCTAGAATTAGATTTTAGAAATTTAAAGATAAGGTTGTCATGATATTTGAAGTCCGATGTGCAGTGTAGTAATATTTGGTATAGTAGAGAGATATTAAGATATGAAAAATAAACTAGAACATGTTATGATATTAAGTAAGTTATCTATAATATCAAGATACCAAAGAATAAGTAAAGTATAATATAACGACAAGGAGGTACTGAAGAGAGACTATAATCAAGATGCTATATATGGTATCAAAGGTAAATATTTTTTTTACTGATATAAGGACTTCCAAGTTAAAATTCTACGAAATAACCATGACAGCCGAATTGTAGGATATTTTAGTATTCACAAAACCTTAGAATGATTTAAGTATAATTACTATTAGATTCAGCTAGAGAAGGATATTAGTAATTATGTCCGATCCTATAATATATGCTAGCGAGATAAACTAAGTCAATATAAGAAGTATGAGCTACTAGAACCACTAGAAGTACCATACCGACCTTGGACCTCGATTTCTATAGCCTAGATCACTAAACTTCCTGAGTCTAATAGAAATATGCAGATATAGGTAATTATAGATAGATTCTCAAAGATGGTATGGCTAGTATCCCTCCCTACTAATACTATAATAAAAAACCTCGCCAAAGCATTCCTTATATACATTTGGCACTACTATAGCCTCTCTGACAATATTATTTCGGATCGAGATAGTAAGATTATTTCTTACTTCTGGTAAGTACTGATGGATACTTTGGAAATTACAAGTAAACTCTTGACTGCTTTTCACCTAAAAATAGATAGACAAATAGAATAGATAAATCAGATACTTGAAGAGTACTTCCGCCACTATTGTTTATAGAAGTAGAATAATTAGGAAGAGTTATTACCTCTAGTAGAGTTTGCTATCAACTCAGTATCATCAAAAGCTACAGGAATGTCACTATTTGAAATAAACTATGGATTCCTACCAAGGTAGTCTTGGAAACCTTAGGGAAAGGTAACTTACATGAACCTAGCTAGCCAGTTGCTAGAAGGAGTTTAGAAAGGAATATAGGAAAAGCTATGAAAGAGGGTTTTAAAGGTAAGAGTTAGGATAGCTAGATAGCATGATACTAATAGGGTTCAACAACTACAGTTCAAAGTAAGAAATATAGTCATACTCAATAGTTGGAATATTACTACATAATGACTGAGCTGGAAACTGGATCATAAGAAAATTAGTCCCTTATGAATAACTTAATTAGTAGGAATATGAGCCTACAAATTAGAGTTACTAGCGAATTTGAAGGTATACCTAGTATTCCATACCAGCCTCCTTAAACCCTACTACCAAAGTATAGATCCTACTCGGAGAGTCGAACCCCTCTCAGTTAAGTTATTAGAAGGAGAAGAAAATTGGGCAGTTAGAGAGATAGTTGAGAACCAGAGGAATGGTCAGAGAAGAAGACGTCCAGTAGAATATTTGGTTTTATAGATGGGTTACCCTGATGAGGATGCTACATGGGAACTCTATAAACATATAAAGGGAACAGTAGAAAGAATTGTGAAGGAATTCCACAGGAAGAACCCTAAGGTAGTATAGGATAGTAGAATTAGGATATAATATGTATATAATAGATTCTTGTATATAAGTTTTTAAGGACAAGAAGCTAAAAAGGGGAGTAGTATCATAGGTATTAATATATACTTAGAATACTCTTTAGAATAGGAAACTACAGGCTAGTGGAGTAGCTTCTCAAATACCAATAGTATACTATACTGAAGAGGGAACTGTCATCCAAGTTATCTAATAATAGGTAATATGACAATATTACCTAGGGACTAGATAATACACTGGAGGTAGCAAAGGGCTTCCTTGAATCGAAAAGCTATACATACTATTAAGTATGAGATAAGATAGCTAGGTTGTGAGTGGCCAAAGTGAGTGGAGGTAACCAACTGTAATACAGTCAGTTGGTCGATAATCGAGGGAATCAACTCAGTACTTATATCTGTAGAAAGCCTTCTAGAGAAGGCTCTAGTATTCCGAAGTAGGTATTTAACTATACTCACTGGAGATAGAATTCTATCCTCACAGACATCATATAAAATAGTAGGAAGCAATCACTTAATATTATTTCATACTTGTGAATAATATTTTATTACTTTATTTTATGGCTGTAACTAAGTACCTCCATTATAATATTAAAGTATTTTATAATTTAGCTATTCTAGTATAAGCTATAGGTTAATTCTAACCAGATTTAACTTATAAAAACTTAATTCATTAGATAAGTTATTAAGCTATTAACCTAACTTATTATAGGTTACCTACTTACTAGCTATAATGAATGATACTAGATAGTAGTCATTTAGTACTATTTATATAATCTATATCTGCTAGAATGGATATTTATATATATTAGTTCTATTAAGGTATTGCCTCATAATAGTAGTTATCCTTAAGTAGGAAGTTCTATTAGGAATATTAATTAACAGGTATAATTTCTACTTAGATTATTTGCTAACTAACTGATCTATTATATATTATTATTAATATTATTAGTAGTCTAAAGGAAAAAGAGATTCTAAGTAGAATTCATATTTCTTTTATATTTATTTCATAATGTATCTAGCAAATTAGAATATATAAAGTATAGTACTTACTATGAAATAGTACTATATAAGTTATAAAAAATAATAATATAAGTTATACTATATAGAGCTATACTAAGACTATATTATACCTTTAAAAGTATATATGAGATAGCAAGTTTTACTAAAATAATTAACTACCAGATTTAGTAGTTATGAAATAATAATAGATATAAAAAATATAAGATAAATAAAATAATAAGAAATAATATCTGTCATTACACTTTCCTACTTAGAATAGATTTACTATATTAGTATTCTTATTGTATAATCCTAGCTTTTATGTATCCTATCTTGAGAGATAATTAAAGTATATTAGTATTAATATATTTATTATTAGAGTATTTATTTATAATATAATCTTATTTTTATTAAATAAAAGCTTAAGTTTTATCTCTTATCTAAGGTCTCTATTTTTCTCTTTTAGTATATTATCTCTTAAAAGTATCTTTTAGACTTTCTCTAACCTAGAAATCATGAAGGATTTTAGTAGTATTATCTTTGATATTTACTTAGAAATTATTTTCTAAAGTATATTCTAACTATCTAATCTTATATTGATATTCACTAAATTATAGTACTGTTCTAAATTCTAATACCTTTTCAACTTCATATCAATTATCATTAATTGGTCCCAATTTCAGAGATCATCTATTAGAAAACTGAGTATAATTATTTTTATAATATAGTTTGAGTTTTGAAATATAAAAAGTATCATATATAAGATTAAGGTTAGGTTGAGGGAATAAGTCTAGACTATAATTATTTTGAGTATAATTAATAGATATAATTGAGAAAGGGCCTAACTATCAAGGTTTTAACTTAGGTAAAATATTTGGTATATTTATATTTTTAAAGGATAGTATAACCTATTATCTAATTAAGAACTTAGTTGTATTATAATATTTATTTACTTATATTACTTATATCTTCTCAGTATTATAGAATGTCTATAAAGTATTGTTATGATATTTATTTACTAGTATAAATATATTGATAAGATAGAGTAGTAGGAAGGCCCCTTAATAGGTACTAAATACTAGTAAAGTAGTGAAAGGACTACCTTTTCTAGTACTATTAAATCTAGAGTTTAGTTTCAACTAAATTTTAGACAATTTATATAGCTAATCAAATCCTTCAACTTTATATGCTCTTGCTACTTATAAGATTTCTTTATTCACGATCTTAGATTATTTGTCTATATAAAAGTAATATATAGTAGATAGTTCTAATTTGATTTTATTCTTCCTAGCCTAATCTTAGAAGTATAATAATATAAAAAGAGTATTATAATCAAAAATAATATATAAAGAATATCTTATAATTGAAACTATATAAATATTTAAGGAAATAGTATATTATTCCATTATAAAATTATTAGAAATAGGAATAAGAAACTTAGATCCTAATTATTTATCCACAATTATCTAAAGGTATAAAATATAGATAATATATTCTTTATTAGCAGAAATATTTAGATACAAGAGTAAATATTTAATAAAAACAGGAGCTATCTTAAAGAAATTTATTAAAATATTTAACTAAGGTTGTTTTAGTATATATAAAGGAGTGACAAGTCTGAGAAGTAGTCTGTTAGAATACTTTATCCATTAACAAGTATCACAACTTCTAATATACTTCTTAACTAACTCAATAAAGGACTAGTATTAGTATCAGTTAGTAAGATATTTTATAGTTTTTTTAATTTCACTATAAGCTATTACTTTATGCACCTTATTAATTACTAACTTGAGATAGTTCTTACCTTTAATATTGAAAGTGCTAGGCAAGACTAATCTCTATTATCTATATATATTCTTGATATATAAAAGTTTATCTCTAATTCTATAATCCTTATATGATTCCAAGGTATTATAATAGTTCTTCTAGATAAAGTATATCTTTATATATACTTAGTATGCTACTTTCATTCTATTAGCTAGATCTAACTATTATATAATAAAGAAGTCCTTATTATCTTTTTAACTATTAGTAATATATTTATTATCAATAAGCCTATTGAAGGTTAGTTCAATTCATTAGTTAAAATCAATAATAGTGGGTCTTTTCTTTTTACAAGTAGTAGTATTATGTCTTAGTCACTTGCAAAAGTTGCAACATCACTGGAAAGATCAGGAGGATTCTACAGAAATAATAGTATGAGTTTTATCAACTGCTACTTATTTTTGGGAATAAGTAGTAACTATGGCAGTCTGGAATAGATTACTAGTATTGCTTCTAGAGGCAGTTAGAGTTAGGTTCCATAGTTAGTGTGGTACGATTGGTATGTTTTAGTAGATTTCTTTCATATAGTTGTCAAGTACTTCTTTACAAGAGTTGGTAGTGTGCGCCACGGGGCGAGTTCAACTCGAACCGACTCGCCAAGAACCGACTCGGCGAACGAGTTTTCGTTAGTTGACAACTCGCCGAGTCGGCTTTTCGCTGCCTCAACTCGACTCGCCCCTACTCGGTGATCTACAGAATACTCGCTAAGCCTTCTATTTAATATTTATTATTCCTTCGCTCTGTCTAGCCTGCACTGTCATAGGCTTCTGCTGTTACGAATTGCTTGTAATGTCACGGATCGCTTCTACTGTCACGGATTGCCCGTACTGCCGGGGATCACCTCTACTGTCACCGATTGCCTGTACTGTCACGGTCGCTTCTCCTGTTACTGATTGTCTGTACGGTCATGGTCGCTTCTCCTGTCACCGATTGCCTGTACTGTCATGGTCGCTTCTCCTGTCACTGATTGCCTGTACTGTTACGGTCGCTTCTCCTGTCACTGATTGCCTGTCCTGTCACGTCCGTACTGTCACGGATCGCGTCTACTATCACCGATTGCCTGTACTATCACAGTCGCTTGTCCTGTCACCGGTTGCCTGTGCTGTCACGTTCGTACTGTCACGGATCGCGTCTACTATCACCGATTACCTGTGCTGTCACGTTCGTACTGTCACGGATCGCGTCTACTATCACCGATTGCCTGTACTGTCACGGTCGCTTCTCCTGTCACCGGTTGCCTGTGCTGTCATGTTCGTACTGTCACGGATCGCGTCTACTATCACCGATTGCCTGTACTGACACGGTCGCTTCTCCTGTCACCGATTGCCTGTACTGTCACGGTCGCTTCTCCTGTAACTGATTGCCTGTACTGTTACGGTCGCTTCTCCTGTCACCGATTGCCTGTGCTGTCACGTCCGTACTGTCACGGATCGCGTCTACTATCACCGATTGCCTGTACTGTCACGGTGGCTTCTCCTGTCACCGGTTGCGTGTACTGTCACGGTCGCTTCTACTGTCACCGATTGCCTGTGCTGTCACGTTCGTACTGTCACAGATCGCGTCTACTATCACCGATTGCTTGTACTGTCACGGTCGCTTCTACTGTCACCGATTGCCTGTGCTATCACGGTCACTGTCATCTATTTTGCTGTCATTGTTAGCACTTGTTAGTTATTGTTTGTACGCGACTTCACTAGGCTTGGCAGGTGCGCGAGTATAAAGGAGGTTAGTGTAGAGGCTTGGCGAGTATTCTGTAGGTCACCAAATACTCGGCGAGTCGGTGCGAGGCGAGTTGCCACTAGCGACGACCGAGGCGAGGCGATTACCGAACGAGTTATCGAGGCCATAAACTCGAACCGACTCGCCCCGTGGCGCACACTATATACATATTCTATTGCCCTTAATATGGGTATTCAAAGTATGTATATGATTGTAGATAGGATTATGAGGGTCTTGTACTAATAACTTTCTTAAGTAGGTAGGATAGATATCCTTTATAGAGATGACAAGATTAGAAAGTACATACCAATTCTCTCCGCTTAGCTTGCCAACCATATGGAAAATATCAATATCTATAGTATTAAGACTAATCATTACCCTATCTATATTGCAAGTCTATAGAAACTTAAAATTCTACTAAAGAAACTACTCACCTTGTATAATTATATAGATTATAAGAGGTTGTATCAAGCTGGAGGTTTAAAAAGATATATAGCTAATAATGATATGACTAGGATATGGTTAATATCTAAGTAAGTTATATGATACTAGAATAAAGCCTTTTGTAAATACCCTATAGATATAGCTATAAGTTCTAGGTATCCAGCTACCATATATAGTCTGTAGTAATATACTTTACAATATTCTTTTAGAGATACTAAAGTACATAATAGACTAGATAGAGCAATTTTTTAGTAAACATAAGTGTTTAAAGTTATTTGATAGGATATAGGAATAGACTCTAGTATATTCAGGGTATTAACTATCTAAAAAAAGATATTAGCAGATTACAATATAGAGTAGTATAGAAATGTAAAGAGTTAATGATATGATTTTAGCTTGCTTTATAGTAGTACTATATAATCTAATAACAGATATCCTAAGTTTCTCAGTAGAAGCTAAAGTCAATAGTAAAAGAATGATCTATTATATATAAAATTTGACAGATTTCTATATTATAGCATAATACTGGAATCACATACTATAGATGATAGGTTATATAGATCAATACCTCTGGAAATTTTATGATAATCTAAATATCTTTAGTAAGTTTCAGGCTATAAAAAAGGATTATTAAGATGTAAAAGAAGCTTTAAGAAAGCTAGCAGTTGATCAACTTGAGACTTGTTAAGCTAAACTAAATAAATATTTTGAACTTAGTACTATAAAATGAAAGAAAATAGCTACTGAAAAATAATAAGAGAGATAATAAGTAGTTCAAGATATTCTATTATAGGCTGATTTTAATTTTACAAAGATGTATTTACTATCCTACTATAGTATACAAATCAGAAATTTCAAAAGTCTCCCTCAGTACTCTACAAAGATTACAAAAGTTCTATATAAGCTATTGAAAAATATTTATTGAAGGTCTAATTATATAAATGCTATCAAGCAAATACTAGATGTCATTATAGTTGAATATGTATTATAAATAAGGGAATTAAATATAGAGGTATGGAGTCATAAGTATAACTTTAGTCATAAAATTCTTAATATTATTAGGAAATAGGATATTAAAGACTTTGAGAAGGTAGTAGTAGATATGGAGAAACTATAAAGTCTAATATTAGGAGGTAAATAAGCTTCAAATAGTCCAGAAGGGACTTTTATATAGATATTTATAATGAGGCTAGTTCTTGTAGAGCTTTCAGAATACTTTTATAAATATTTAAGGTTGAATATGAGTAGTAAAGAAATAGCTATAAATATAGAAGAAATTGTATATTTTCTAATAGACTATTATATACAGCTATCTATTAGAGTATAATAATTTTAAGGTGAAAGTAAGAAGATATATAATATCTAGTAGATAGTAGGGCAAGTATTTTATAACTAAGGTCAATCTAGGGAGGATTAAATATAAATACAATGGAAGGTATATTTAGAGTCTCTAAGAGGTAATTTAGATAAAAAAATTATTAGCAAACTAAAAGGCTTTTTAGCATATAGAATAATATGAATAGGCTTTATAAAATAATACTAGTATTATTATTTTAAGTACAAAGTTTTAGTACATTAGGTAAAGATAAAAAAATATTTTGCATAGAGTGGTAGAGAGATGAGAAGGGTATGAATATAGTAAAAATTATGGATATTGAAGGAATAGTATATTTAATCAAGTTAAAAAAAGAAAATATATAATTAATAAATAATAGGATAAATTTAAATATATAGAAAGAGTTATATGGGGAATGAGGTAATATCAGTATCTAGATTAAGAAGTAGAATTATATAATAATAATATAATAAGTCAAATAGCTAGCTAAATGTAAGGACAGTAAAGGTCTACTAGTAGCTATTTTTTATATTAGAAGTATATAGTATTATAGTAAACTAAGATAGAATTATTAAAGGATCTATAAAGACTAACATAGAGTTATAAAGATAAAATAAAAGATGCTAGTACTTATAATGATAGTAAAAGAAAGAGAAAAAGGTATAAAAAAAGTATCTGGATAGTAAGAGGTAGGAAAAGTATATATATAATATATGAAATAAATTGGTCAGTAAAGAATCTGAAAAGGGGTATCTATATACTGGGGATAGGAGTAGTATATATATAATACTTGAAAGGTAATAAGTCAGAAAAATATCTATAAGATGCTATAAAAGACAATAATAATATATAGAAAAGCATGGGTATCTAAGTACCTCTGCAGAGTATTATAATGTTATAAATTTCTTACTAATATCAATACCTTTAAAAAATTCCACTCTTGCTATATAACTTGATATATTACCACTAGGATACTACTATCCTCGTCTTCCCTTATATTCTTTTTCTAATTTATGTATGTAATGTAGTGATCTTATAAACTCATACTATAATCTATTACCTATACTTTATATAGTTTTATACTACTTATCAAGCTAATAATTGCCTACTTATCTCTAATCAGCTATTATACTAGTTTATTAGGATAGAATGTTACTAACTAGTTTTAACTAATATATCTGTATATAGAGATTAATAAAATATATACTAACCTATTATAGGAGGTTATCATCTTTAGAGTTACTTGCAAGTGCTTCTTTAGCTTCTTTATTATACTATTTGACTTTTCTAATTAGCTTATCTATATCAAAGGCAGGTACTAGTCCAATCCCCTACATATCCAATTAACCTCTTATTTTAGAAAAATCTTAATCTACTATCTCCTTATTAAGATCTAATGATATATCTATTAGCTCTATATTAATAAACAAATTATTATAGAGCCAGACCTATTTCAGAATTAAACCTATTATAAACCTTAAACTCTCCTATTTGGTATCGAGTCAAGCTACATCTTTTAGTACAACAGATGAAATTTCTAGTTGATCGATATCATATCTAGCTCGAGATAGAAAAGACTTTGTACTAGTATCTATAATATGCTCATTTGCATATATCCAATTTGTAAGCTTATTGGTTAAAGTTTTGAAGCCTTTGACTTCTATTTTTATCTTATTAATAAAGTGATTCATAATCTTTAATCTATTCTTTAGCATTTGATTGGCTTTGGAGAGGTAATTAATATATGTATTTATAGAATCTTGATAAATTTTATATAGCTAAGTATCTCGAGATTAGCTTGAAGTCATTTTAGTATTAGTATAGTTTTTAGAGTAGGAGAAAGATTATATAAAGGCTACTAGGATAAAATATAAACTCTAGCAAAAGAGACTAATGATATTTATTATATATAAATCTATACTTATACTAACCTATTATAAATTTATATACTAATCTCTTATTCAGTGACTAGAGTATCCCATTCATATAATAAAGGTACTTAGTCAAATAGTTAAATAAACTTATAGATATTATTGTAGTTTCAGATTTAGCTGTACAAAACTTTATCTAATAGATCAATAATTAGAAACTAGATAAGATATGTATCTGTTTAGTTTGAGCAAATCTTGACTAGTCATTTCCCAAATACTAAGAGTATATTTATGGAATTAAGTTTATATTTTATATTTACCTAAATACATATAGTTACCTCTAAAATAAAGTAATAATCTTAGAGACTATAATACTGGATATTAAAGCTAGATTTTAACTCTTTGTCTTTACAACACTATTTATTAAAAGTATATAAAAGTTTATTAATATAGTTAGACTTATAATATAGTAGAATATAGAAGACTGGTACTAATTAAATATCTTAACTTCTTAGTATATTTTCTAGCTATAAATACTATTTTGTTTAATATTGATTCTTATTTAGATTTACTTTAATATTAATTATTACTCTGCAATCTATTAAATTAGATTAATAGATTCAATCTTTAAGTTATTTTTCTACTTTAATACTATATTATTCTATCAGTATTATTGAAAAAGATTTGTTAGATATCTACTTGACTAAAAATAATATTGGCTTGATTAATAGTAATAATAGTACAGTAGTTTAATAAAGTTTGAATATATTTTATAGATCTAATTTATCTGCTACTTTTGAGTCATCTGGCAAGAGTATTTTATTTTCCAATTATAATATTGAAATAAATACTAAAGATATTGAGACTTTTATTAAGATATCTATATTTGGTATTATCTTGAGTAAAGATAATTCTTTCTTTGAAGTATTATCTAGTATGGAGGAGGCAGTTTATGAGCTATAAGATAAGAATCATTTCTTTATTATACTGATTCTTTCTGAGATCTATAGTATTAGTTTTTTAATAATATAAAATAATTTTTATTTCTAATATAATATTAAGGATTATTAGTAGTATAAGTAGATTTATTGAAAGTACTAGGAAAAGTATTTGGAATAGGGATAGGATACTTTTATATAGGAAACTACTGTCTATTAGAGCTCTGCTTAGCTTGTTTCTAAGTCTTATAGTTATACTACAGTTGAGAGTTTGATATCTTGTTTATTATTATTATAGCTAGCTGAATTTATAATATTATTATTGTATTCAAGATATATTATACTAAAAAGTATAAAAAAGTATTATTAAGTAAGATTAAGCCTTAAGATAAGGGGTTATAAGTAGTAAAGATTAACTTTTTTATTAAAAAAAATATAATAAATGATACTAAATAGTAGTTATTCAGTACTATTTATATAATCTATATCTACTAGAATAGATATTTGTGTATACTAATTCTACTAAAGAATTGCCTTAGAAGAGTAGTTATTATTAAGTAAGGAGTTCTATTAGAAATATTAATTAATAAGTATAATCTCTACTTAGATTATTTACTAACTAACTAATTTATTATATATTATTATCAATATTCTAACTAGCTTAAAAGAGAAAGAGATTCTAAGTAGAATTTATGCTCTTTTTATACTTGTTTAATAATATATCTGATAAATTAGAATATATAAAGTATAGTACTTACTATAGGGTAATACTATATAAGTTATGAGAAATAATAATATAAGTTATACTATATAAAATTATGCTAGGGCTGTGTAATACCTTTAAAGGTATACAAAAGATAGCAAGTTCTACTAAAATAATTAACTACTAGATTTAGTAATTATAAAATAATAATAGATATAAAAAATATAAGATAAATAAAATAATAGTAATAATATTTATTATTATACTAGCTTAAGTTATCTTGCTTCATTAAAATCTAAGTACTTACTAAGAACCTATAATGCTACTAAGTAATTACTAAATAATCTAAAAATTGATAAACTATATAGATATAGTAATACTAATCAGTCAATTAGTATTATACTTTAAGTATTTAATTTACAATAAACAAGTTATTACTTCCCTATTATAGAGGCTTACTATATGTAAGCAATAAATAAAAAGGTTTAGTATAGTATATATAGTACCAAGTATATAAATAATTAGTATATATAATAAATACTAATAGTATTTTAAAATATTTATATATATTAAATCTAATAATGTTGAAGATATATATATAACTATATTATTATGAACCAAACTTACATCTATATCCCTATATTACTAGTCAGCTTTAGCTAATATATAATATATTACTGAACCAAATTTTAATGAATAATACTAAATAGTAATTCTTTAGTACTATTTATATAATTTATATCTACTAGAATAGATATTTATATATATTGATTCTACTAAGGGATTGCCTCAGAAAGGTAGTTATCATTAAAGTAAAAAGTTCTATTAAGAATATTAATTAATAAGTATAATCTCTACTTTAGATTATTTACTAACTAACTAATCTATTATAGACTATTATTTATATTCTGAGTAGTTTGAGAAAGAGATTCCAAAAGGAATTTATACTCCTTTTATATTTATTTCATAATATATCTTAATAAATTAGAATCTATAAAATATAGTACTTACTATAGAGTAGTGCAATATAAATTATAAGAAATTATAATATGAGTTATACTATATGGGGCTATATTAGAGCTGTATAATATTTTCAAAGGTATATATAAGATAGTAAGTTTTATTGAAATAGCTAACTACTAGATTTAATAGTTATAAAATATAATAGATATAGAAAATATAAGATAAATAAAAAATAATAAGAAATAATATCTCTTATTATACTTCTCTACTTAGAATAGATTTACTATATTAGTATTCTCATTCTATAATTCTAACTTCTATATATCCTATCTTAAGGAATAGTTGAATTATATTCATATTAATATATTTATCATTGGAAGTTTTATTTATAATATAGTTTTAATCTTATTAAATAAAAGCTTAAATTTCATCTTTTATCTAATGTTTTTGTTTTCTTCTTTTTGTATACTATCTTTTAAAAGTATCTTCCAGACTTCCTCTAACCCCGAAATCTTAAAGGATTTTAGTAGTAATATTTTTAGTATTTACTCAGGAATCATATTTTAGGGTATATCCTAACTATCTAACTTTATATTAATATTTACTAGATCATAGTACTATTCTAAATTTTAATATCTTTTCAACTTTATATTAATTATTATTAATTAGTCTTAGTTCTAGAGATTATCTATTAGAGAACTAAGTATGATTATTTTACTAATATAATTTGAGTTTTAAAATATAAAAGGTATTATATATAAGATTAAGATTAGGTTAAGGAAATTAGTCTAGACTATAATTATTTCGAGTATAATTAGTAGATATTATCAAAAAAAGGTCTAATTATCAAAGTTTTAACTTAAGTAAAATATTTAGTACATTTATATTTTTCAAGGATAGTATAACTTATTATCTAATTGAGAACTTAGTTATATTATAATATATATTCATTTATATTGTTTATATCTTCTTAGTATTATAGAGTGCTTATAAGATATTATTATAATATTTATTTATTAGTATAAATATATTAATAAGATAAGGTAGTAGAAAGGCTCCTTAGTATATACTAAATCTTAGTAAAATTATGAAAGGACTACTTTTCCTAGTGCTATTAAATTTAGAGTTCAACTTTAACTAAATCTTAGGTAATTTATATAGTTAATTAGATCTTTCGATTTTATATCCTCTTACTATTTATAAGATTTTTTTATTTATGATTTTAAATTATCTATCTAAATAAAGGTGATATGTAGTAGATATTTTTAATTTGATTTTATTCTTTTTAGCCTAATCTTGAAAATATAATAATATAAAAAGAATATTATAATTAAAAACAATATATAAAGGATATTCTATAATTAAGACTATATAAATATCAAAAGAAGTAGTATATTATTCTACTATAAAATTATTAGGAATAGGAATAAGAAACTTAAATTCTAATTATATATTGAGAATCATTTAAAGGTATGAAATACAAATAATATATTCTTTATTAGTAGAAATATTTAGATATAAAAGAAAAGATTTAATAAAAATAGAAGCTAACTTAAAGAAATCTATTAAAATATTTGATCAAGGTTTTTTTGATATATACAAAGGAGTAATAAGTCTGAGAAGTAGTCTATTAAAATACTTTGTCTATTAATAAGTATTGTAACTTCTAATATACTTCTTAATTGACTTAATAAAGGACTAGTATTAGTATTAGTTAGTAAGATACTTTATAGTTTTTTTAATTTAGTTATGAGTTATTTCTTTGAATACTTTATTAATTACTAGCTTAAGATAGTTATTAACTTTAATATTGAAAGTACTAGATAATACTAATCTCTATTATCTATATATATTCTTAACATATAAAAATCTATTTTTAATTTTATAATCCTTATCCTATTTCGAGATATTATCATAGTTTTTCTAGATAGGGCATACCTTTATATATACCTAGTATACTTCTTTTATTCTATTACTTAAATTCAACTATTATATAATAAAAAAGTCCTTATTATCTTTTCAACTATCAGTAATATACTTATCATTGATAAGCTTATTAAGTATTAGTTTAATTTATTAGTTAAAATCAATAATATATAATAAGAGATATTATTTCTTATTATTTTAATTATCTTGTATTTTCTATATCTATTATTATTCCATAACTACTCAATCTAGTAGTTAGTTACTTATTAGAACTTGCTATCTTGTATATACTATTAAAGATATTATATAGCCTCAGTATAGCTCCATTTCCTATAACTCATATTTCCTATGACTTATATATTTCCTATAACTTATACTTCCTAAGACTCATATAGCACTACCCTATAGTAAGTACTATACTTTATATATTCTGATTTATCAGATATATTACTGAATAAGTATAAAAGAAGTACAAATTCCCCTCTGGAATTTCTTCTTCAAACTACTCAAACTATAATAAGAGATATTATTTTTTATTATTTTATTTATCTCATATTTTTTCTATATTAATTATTATTTCATAACTACCGAATCTGGTAGTTAGTTATTTAGCAGAACTTGCTATCTTATATATATCCTCAAAGGTATTACATAGCCCTAGTATAGCCTCATTTCCTATGACTTATATATTTTCTATAACTTATATATTTCCTATGACTCATATATTTCCTATTACTTATATATTTCCTATGACTTATATTTCTTATAAATTATATAGTACTGTCTCATAGTAAGTACCGTATTTTATATATTATGATTTATTAGATATATTATTGAATAAGTATAAAAAGATTATGAATTTCCCTTTAAAATTTCCTCCTTAGATTACTCAAATAGATAACAACCTATAACTGATCAATTAGTTAGTAAATAATCTAAACAAAGATTATATCTATTAATTAATGTTCCTAATGAAACCTTCTACTTAATAATAATTACTTTTCTGAGACAATCCCTTAGTAGAACTAGTATACACATATATTTATTTTAGTAGATATAGATTGTATAAATGGTACCAAATGACTACTATCTAGTATTATTCATTATATTTTTTTTAATATCAAAAGTTAATATCTACAATTTATAATCTTTCATCTCAAGGCTTGATCAATCTTGATAATACTCTTTTATATTTTTTAGTATAATATATCTCGAATACAATAATAATATTATAAATTTAGTTAGCTATAATAATAACTAATGAGATATCAGACTCTCAACTGCAGTATAACCATAAGACTTAGAAGTAAGCTAAGCAAAGCTCTAATAGGTAGTGGTTCCCTATATAAAAGTATTCTACCCCCATTCCAAATACTTTTCTCAGTACCCTCGATAAATTAATTTACACTCTTGATAATCTTTAATACTATATTAGAAATAAAAAATATTATATATAAATGAAAAACTAGTACCATAGGTTCCAGGAAGAATCAGCATAATAAGGAAATGATTATTATCTCACAACTTATGAACTACCTCCTCTATACTAGATAATACTTTAAAAAAAGTATTATCTTTACTTGAGGCAATACTAGATCTAGATATCCTAATAAAAGTCTTAACACCTTTAATATCTACTTTAATATTATAATTGAAAAATGAAATACTCTTACTAGATGACTCAGAAGTAGGAGATAAATTAGGTTTATAAAATATATTTGGACTTTGCTAAGCTACTGTACTATCATTACTATTAACCAAGCCAACATTATCCCCAGTTAAGTAGATATCCAACAAATCTTTTTTAATAATACTGCTAGAACAATAAAGTACTAAAGTAGAAAAGTAACTTGAATATCGAATCTGTTAATCTAATCTAACAGGTTATGAAGTAATAATCGATATCAAAGTGAATCTAAATAAAAATTAGTATCAGATAAAAATGGTATCTGCAGCTAGCAAACAGACTAAGAAGTCAAGGCATTTGACTATACTACCTGAAGAAATTTAAGAGTTAGTCAAATATACTTCCAAAAAGACTAGAATTATTGACTCTACTATAGAAGGAGCAATAAACCCAAATTATAATGAAAAAATAACTTTGGTATATATGTCTAATTACCTATTAGAATATAAGATTACATTTGAAATAATTCTTCCTTAAGTATCAAAAACATTCTTAAAGGAACATATACCCTATATATATAAAATCCTAAAATATATACAAATCCTAGGAGTAATATAAGAATATTATTCTGCAGATATTGAACTCTTAGTAAAAGTAGTAGTAAAATACTATCTATGGCAAAAGCTATATCTAATTAGAGAAAAGGATTTAAAATTAGAAGTCTTCTTTAAAAAGAAATTAAGAAAACCATTAGTAGGACTTTTGAAACAGAAGCATTAGTTTATAGAAAATTGGGATAAATTAATGGTCTTTATGCTAAGTGGCACTCATTTGGAAGAAATTCCCACTTCAGCAGAAGATTAGTTTAAGCCAATTCCAGGATTACCTGAAACGTTTGCTCGAACTCCAATGAAGGACAAAAGCAAAGGTCAAGAATCTACTCAGAAGAATACTGCGTCAGCATAAGAAGCAGGAAACTCCAACTCTCCTCTACCTCCCCCAGATGAAATACAGGAACCGGACGACGATGAAGAAGATGAAGATAATAACAGTAATAGCGGAGGAAATGAAAATACCGGTCAATAATAACAACAACAGTTTGGAGCGCAAGGCAGACCAGACGATAATGATCCAAGCGATAGCTCTGATTCAGATGATAGTATCTCATCAGTAGCTAGTTTACCCAAACCCAAAAAGATTTCACGAGGCAAATCGGTAGAACATCAACAATGGGAATCTACCACCGGAATGATTTTGGCAAACAACCTCACTTCACCCAAGAAAATCAAAGGAATCAAAATTGATTCACTAGAGAAACTCGACGGCACTGACAAGAAATGGAGAGACTCATAATATTTTAACTCTTGGGCTATGGCAGTCCAGCGCTGGTTGAAGATAAAAGGAATTGATTTAGAGAAGACCGAAGCATTAGAAATTCTAGGATTTCTACTTCAAGGAAGCGCGCTCACAACCTCTCGCTTGAATTCAGTCTCGCTAGTGCTCGGTTGGATGGTCATGACAAGTTTGAGTAAGAATGGATTGCTAACAAGGGCTCGCAGCTCAGGTCGCTGAACTAATTCCTCGTAATCCTTTACCGACCTCGAGGGTACCTCTGGTGGGCTGTTTGCAGTTGTAATCTGCACATACTTGGAGATGTACTCAGTGATATCCTTTGTCGAAAAAGGTGCCAACCAATACTCTTGCAAGAGTTGTGGTCGGCCCGGGGGATGAAACCTGTTCTGATATCCTGAGCCAAGATATTCTGGTCGACTGGTGATCACAGTTTTTGCATTCCAGTCCTCAAGCCTATTGTCAATATAGAAATTGCGATCTCGTTTTTCGATCTCATCGTAACCATCTAGAATAAACACAAACTCCAGTTCTTCTCTAGCCTTCAATATCCGTTCATCAGACCATTTCCACCGCTTGAATAGCTCGGCAATCAAGTCTTGATTGTGGCGCGTTGGGTCATGGAGATTCGCAAGGGGAATGAATACCGGAATAGGCGTTGTCACAGATGAAGTATTCTTATCATATGTTTCCCATATCCTTGTAGCAATGTAGTGGTTAAAAGCGGATTTCCCTGCACCAGCAGAGCCCAGCAATAGACACACTCTTTGTGGTGACTCTGGTGCCATAAAGCTTTCAAGACGCTCCCAAAGGTCGAAATACTCCTCCTCAGGTGCATGCTGCGTTGCCATGCCTTGTGCAGGCACATAGAGATTTTCTCGGAAGATATCCGTTTGCTGAGATTCCGCCAGATATTTATCCTTCAGTCGTTGGAGTTCCGAATCCAATGCTTTGGATGAGAGCACGACAGTCAGCTTTTATTTCCAGAGCGACGATAAACTGTGTTATAACTTACGTGGTGGTGGTGGTGCTTGAGCAACATGGTTTTGAGATTTCACAAAGATTTCCCAAATATCTTGTGACATGAGAATTTCTGTGTAACCAGTATTAGTCTTTCTATTTTCTTAAACACTGCCTTAAGGGTATGATCCATCAGCTGTGTGGAGGAAGTGAAGGGAGTACGGGTACTTATTGCAGAAAAGTGAAGGGGAGGTCGCCATATGCTAGAGAGTCTGAATGAAAAAATTTTGTACATGGAACGACTGAAAAAAAGTTGCAAATATAAACTTTGAGACATACCATCCAACTTTGTCAGATGCTTCAGTTCTGCTTTAATTTGCATCATCACATTGTGCACTTCCTGGACCCTGATAGAGCCCTCTAAACTTCCATCAGATTAAGTTCCATCAAATACAAAAATTCTGACAAGAGTTGGGATCAAACCCTTGATTTTTTTCATTGTCGCTATTGCTGCATACTTCTCAACTATCCTTTCCTTGTCCAAAATGCCTTGAATGAGAGGCTGCATGGTGACAGAAAATGGATTGAAATAGTTTATAACCTTCTGCCTTACTGTATTCACACCCATCAGAATACAACAGCGGCTTGAGATTTGTCAGAGTACTATACCATTTTTTTCCGGATCAAAATACTCCTTCGCTTTCTCCAAAAATGCCTGAACAGCAGCGTATAAGTCTTTTAGGGCAGCACCAAGGCCATCCTCCAAGGCCTGTGTAGTCGAGGTCATCGCCAATGTTACTTGGAAGCCTTCATCATATATTTGCGCATAAAACTCGCAGGTAGCCATCTTCTCAACGATAGTAACCATAGCGGCTTCAAGATTATCCATAAATTCAATCTTGTTGAGCGCAACCTAGGATTGTGACAATAGGGTATCAGTAGTGTCTTCGTATACATAATTTCAAGGCCAAACCGAAGAATATGACCCATCATTAAAATAAATCTAACGCCAGCCCACACAAGAGCCAAAATCTCCGGACGGTGCTGAATGGCAACATCCACAATTTTTACACAACTTTCCACACTTCTCACAATTTTTCGCATGCGTTCTTCGACACTAACTTGCTTTCCATGTCGGTCATTATAGTACACTTTCTTTTCCTGCCAGGACTTCTGTTCCTTTTTGATTTCTTCAATTGTGGCATGAATATTTGCTAGGACATCCTTGCTCGGTGCAGGCGTATAAGAGGGCCCTTCGGTTTGGCCCTTAGAGTGGGCGGGGGAGAGTTTGAACTTCATCACCACTCCCAGGCTTTTAGTAACGAATCCCTTCACACCCCCCGATTCCTTTTTATCATCTAATTCCTTTTCACTGCCCGCTTTTCCTTTACCATCCGCCATTTAGGATTAATCCGCTAGGTACGGTGTTCGTTTGCGATTCTTGGAGAGTTTTTAGACTGTGAAGAACAATATTGATCCTTTAGTTCTGAATTCAATTTACTCCGAGCAATAGGCGGCAAAAATATAGTCAATAGTAGGAAAAGCAAAAAACTATGACAAATTTTTGAGCCTCAATTAAGCAACAATGGGTGTGAAAGTACTAGTACGTACAGTTTTTGACCTAGTACCGATCCGTGATGGTGAAACGATCCATGTCAACTACCCCTGCCATGACATATATCCCGAGATACTACGCTGGCTAGACATCCTCTACAGACCGGGCAAATTGTTTCCTGACACTCTTGAATATGCTCTACAATATGCGCACACTAGGTAGTTGAATAACTCATGTGAAGCCATCATATGCACCAATCCACCTCAAAAAGTATGAAATTGCCCCCCACCCTTCAGTGTGACCCCTTCACCCACAGATATAATGAACTAACAAGCCTACATAGTGCCAGCACCTTAACTTAGTATCTATATTTATGTTAGGATACAATATATCGGCATAGTGCTATATAAAAAGTTATTATTGTTTGGCACCTAACATGCATAATTCAGCCATTTCGAGCTTTTGGACCATGTCCGCCGGTTTTTCAGTATTTTGATCCTTCTCGACCTTTCGTATCTTCTGCAGCCTCTTCACCACTCATTCTGTATCACTCCTACACTTACTATACTCTATACATTCTGTTATCCCATAGGCCTGGTAACTTAGGTCCATTTACTTTGTAATATTGATTATTTAGATAACTGAGCAACCTGGCTGCAAGAATAGTATGCCTCTGGCAATATGATAATGGCGGGAGTAGATATAAGCTCAATGAAGGTATACTTCACCTAGAACAGTCCGGAGATATTGAAATAGCTAGAGATATGATATGGAGTATACAAATGATATCTTGAGCTCTATATCCTATGGCAGAAATGGGATATTGTAGCTATTTAGCGGAACCTAAAGCAGCTATATATAAGGAATGATCAAGACCAGATAGTTATGCATAAAACAGCCTCGAAAGCCTTTCAGGAGCCATATACAGATAAAAATCCATATACCTAGATAGATATTATACGCTAGGCCAGCTAGGTAGTCATGAGCCGTAATTAAAATATTGCATGAACTGTTACATAAGGCAAATGCGGTTGCTATAATAGACAGAGACCTCCAGATTGCAATAAGCAGAGGCCGGGCCTCTAGACTGTAATAGACGGAGGTTTCCTGAGCGAATCTGGAAGTATAGGCTATGGACTTCCAATACCCCCCCGGGAGCTGCAGATATAAATAAGTATTGACCTGGTTAAAAAATGTTCAAGAAACCTTATATATATATATGTTATATATAAGGAAAAACATAGCGCAAAATGATCATTGAGTAGCCTAATCAAGTCTGGTATGTAGGATATAAGGATATAGGGTAGAAGGTGAGGGTGCATAGGGTATATAGGATATAGGAGTTGCACAAATAGATTGGTAAAGAGGCTATAGAAGATATGAAAGGTCAAGAAGGATCAAAATACTGAAAAACCGGCGGACATGGTCCAAAAGCTCGAAATGGCTAAATTATACATATTAGGTGCTGAACAATAATAACTTTTTATATAGCATTATGCTGATATATTGTATCCTAACATAAATATAGATACTAAGTTAAAGTGCTGGCACTATGTAGGCTTGTTAGTTCATTATATCTGTGGGTGAAGGGGTCAAACTGAGGGGGGGAGTGCAATTTCATCCTTTTCGAGGTGGATTGGTGCATATGATGGCTTCACATGAGTTATTCAACTACCTAGTGTGCGCATATTGTAGAGCATATTCAAGAGTGTTGGGAAACAATTTGCCCGGTCTGTAGAGGATGTCTAGCCAGCGTAGTATCTCGGGATATGTGTCATGGTAGGGGTAGTTGACATGGATCGTTTCACCATCACGGATCGGTACTAGGTCAAAAACTGTACTGGGGGATGATCGGTTAATGATTCGAAGCGTAGATCGGCTACAGGCGCTATTGACAAGGGTTTGAACACCAAGCTCTCGTCTGCCAAATGCTTCTTTCCTCCTTTTTATTTTCACACTTTTTTGCACGCATTTAATACCAGGAGAAACACCAGCAGCAAGAGTTTACATTATCTCAAGTTCTTCGTACGTGCGCCACTTGTAGTTGCAAAGTAGCGTTGTAAAGTAGCAATCAAAAATTTTCTCATGACTTTTTATCCTCGGATTTTTGGCCTGGCAAAAGACCCCTGCTTCTGCCCTGTTAAGGTGCCGTGGTCAATTCGAATCATTTTTGTCTGAACCCAGTATCTACTTACATACATCATCATGCATGAGTACTGCCACTAATTCATGTACAAATATGAAGCAGGGTTGTTGAATGAAGAGGCCTGTAGCAAGGGGTGTTCATTCATGCTCATACTTTAATGCAGCAAGGGTTACATGAATGCTGGACGCACTTATATTATACTATCTCGTGTAGTTGTGGGACTTATATAGAAATCACCCTCGCTATCTGCCACTATGGCTTCACGTGAAAATTCACTTTTTTTTGTAAACTCACAATGAGGTTTCGGGATAAGTCTTCAATTTGATCCTCCACACCAGTTTAAGTCATGTAGACACCAGTAACTACAGTAGCTAGATGATGAATAAAAGGTGTGGAAATCTTGTGTAGGGTTATATTTACAGTGGATTGTGGTCTTTGAGTTTTCCGTTTCATTCATTACTCGCATATAGCAAAATACCGTGGCAAGGTTCCGGTGGGCGAACCCTTTGCTCCCGGTCCATCGAACTTCTATCTAAGTACGCAATTAAACCTCCTGCTCTAACCCCTGTTCCTATAACTCACTCCCTTTCCCGTCCCGTTCTTCTTATTAAATTACAGGAACACACTCAAAGAAGGATTCCGCCACGTCTAGAATTCCGGTTACCCCTTCCTCCCTGACCTTCCTCATCGTCCTTCCAAATCGTCCATTTCTTCCCACTTCCCAAATCTCCACCTAAGACTCTCCCCCTCGCTGCATACCAGAGCAACATCCTCGACTGTCTCTTCATATCTCCCACAGCTCCTACGTAAGGTATCAATCATGCCAGGTTCTAGTTTTCCTTTCCACACCAGGAGGTCTCCTTTAGCTGTCCTGCACCTTGTGAAGTTGACTAATGCTTTCCTGTTCCATCTGCCCATCTCCGTCCCCTTAACTTTCCTTTTCCCTTCTCTCTTTTTTTTCCCAAACCATTGCTTCACTCCTCTCGGGAATTGGAAGTCAAGAAAAGAGGCGCCGAAAAGGCTAAAGGCTAAACTCATTTTTCTAACAGGTGTGCAGAGATCAGGAGCTGAGCCACTAAATTTCTAGATTTCACTTAACTAGGTGGACCCATCATAAAATAGTAAAAGTTAGAGTAAATCCATAGAGATCAGCACCGAACCACTTATAGGAACTCGGAACAGTCCTTTTCTAACGTTACGTAAGGCAGAATTGTTTGATTCACGGAAGCTGTTTGCTAGAATTACAATTAATTGTTGTTTCACAATCCCATCATTTCCTGGCCCTCGCGAGACGGTCATTTGAATTTTTACACAGTGGCATTCAGAAAATCTTCGGCCTTCATAAGAATGGGCGCGGTATGAAACAGGCATGGAGCGGCTATTGTATATACGGCCTAGCAGCAGCATAGACCGATATTACATGTCAATTAACATGCTTGTATGGAGTAGAAATCAGGTTGCACGCGGATGTAATCTGGACGGTATATGAGTCGACAATAGAATGAGGAAGAGGATTGAGGCTGGCGGGAGTCGGAAATCTGGGATGAGATGAGAAGTATTGATTAGGCGACCCTTTCTCATAGTCAAGCACCTATAGGTATTTTGATGCAAACAATATAGGTGGAAAAGATGTATGCTTAGTATGCATTGCGGGATTAGAATTCCGTACGTTAGTATACATCAGCCTTTCTTTTCCTTTACACTTTGAATTCTGGTTGGATAGCTTTGTGTGCTCTGTCTCCACCTGCGAGGGATGATGAGGTGAGGTTCCTACTGAAAATCTGAAATGAGAGTGCAAGGGAGGGAGTAGCGCCTGCAGAACGTCAACGATGGGGAAGTTGTCATATGCATTATTTATTGTGAGGCGCGTCATAGTAACATGGCCAATACAGATGACGCTCGATACAAGCATATCGTTTGGACGGAGGGAAATATGCTTATAACCAATATATTCTTATATCACAAGAAATTGAGCAAGTATGGAATAAACTCGGAAAAGTTGCGGAACATCATATGAATATAACAGAAGCATATAAGAGACAAATAAAAAGATATACAGGAGTACAGGGCCAAAATCTCAAGAGGAGGAGGAGCTAGGAGTTCCGAGAGGACCCAGAAAGTCAGTGATCCTGCGCTGAACATGGGGATGCCGGCGCTGAATTTCCAGAGTCTCAATACGTTTTTTCTCACGGTCGTAGCTTTTGTACCTGTACTGGATCAACATCGGAAGGGCCACGAGGTCGCTTCGGATTAAGGATCTTGCTGATTTGTGATTGAGTAAGATCTTTATTGGGGTTCTCCGCCTCAAACCAGCGCTTGATATGTCGCCAGGTAGCTGTGGGATTTTGTTCGGCATAGGTTCTTATAGCTTGACGTTCACTTTCTGACCAGGGCTGCCGAGTATGAGAAGCCATAACGTGAAAATGTAGTGATTGTGTATTGAGCTTCCTTATTCTCGTATGGCAACGTTGCAGAGCGGGGTTATTTCTTATCGATAAGTACCTATTTGTGGTTTAGCGCATCTCTCGATATAAGCATATGTATGGTGACTAAGCGAAAAAAATAAGAATATTCTAGTATCTAAAATATGCTTATTTACTATGTAGAACCGGCGGAGATATGCTTGTATCCAATATATTCTTATATCTGGTATGCTTGTATCGAGCGTCATCTGTATAGTGAATAAGGGAAAACTAATATTATCAACATGCACGGGCATGAGCGACTCTAATGTGCAACCATCGCAAAGATAACATCGAACTCCCCGCTGAAGGTTTGCTGAGACTAGCCCCGAATGGGCCTTGGTAGTGGGGGTGGTGCGTTTGAATCCAGTGGGGATTCCAGCTGGTTCGCCATGGTCCCCTTATGGGACCGCATACGAGTACCTCCTAAGTTCAGAAAAAATTCCCCACAACATTTCCAATGCCTATTTCTCTTCCTCCACTTCTTAGACTCGGCCGACCAAAGGCACTCTAAACGCTCGTCGCTGCCTGGGAAGCTCTGTGTTGGTAGGATTAAGCCCTGATACTCCATCTATCCGCGCCCAATGGCATTCAGGTGGGTCTTCCATAGCCCAAAACCAAGAGACCTCCACCGCTGGACTCTTTTGACAATACCCCTGTTTCTGGATCATTTGCAATAGTTGAATCCCAACCCTCCGAGTTCCGATAGCAATGAGGCCACCGGCGGCTGACGTGCTCCGAGTCCAAGCAAGGCTCGTGATCGCAGCCTGAATATCGACATTCAAAACAGGCCCTCGTGGGGATAAAGACCAGACCGCATAGTTTTACCGAGATTTCCAGAGGCAAGCAGAACTCCGTCAGGTGAAACGCCAACACGGGTCACTTTCTGGGTAGCCTTTGAAAATGTGCAGGCTTTTGCGATCTGGATAGATCATAAACGTACTGTTTGGTCACAACTGGGAGAGGCAATAGCCGCACCCTCAGGGGAGAATGCCACATGTGTCACATCGTCTTTACGGCACAGTAAGTGTGGAGTTTGAGTGATGGAGGACGACTGTAACCTAATTGTCCTGTCGCGATTTCCAGAACAAGTAGCTGCCCTTCAGGTGAAAAGGCAATACTAAGAACCCAATTTGTATGGCCTTGTAGCCTATGCAATTTTGTACCACTTTGAATGGACCAAAGACATATTTCTCTATCGTACGCCCCTGAGGCCCCTGAAGCCAGATATTCCCATCGGGCGCTAGGGCAATAGTGCTCACCTAATTCCGGTTCGCGCCGAGAACAGTGTCTTGAGAGGGGGCCCTTTTCTCGAAATGATCGGTGTAAGTTACCTTGTTATTCTTAGAACCTGTGACGAGAAATGCATTGTCTTCGGAGAACATTATAGCAAGCAACAGAACTCTTAGGTGGCGAAACCAGTGCATTGACGGAATTTTGAATGTGAAGTGGGTCTATTGACACAAGTCTACAGTCCCGTCATCATCCACAGAAGCAAGGAACTTCTTGTAATATGAAAAGGCGCGAGGTCATTGACTAGATATTTTGTTGTAGACAACGGGGGTTATCTCGTGGTGATGTCCGCTTGCTCGCAGCTGCCTGATTGTTGAGCTCCGACGTTTCGCCGAAGAGGCTGTCAGCGGACTCACCAAGCTAGCTTACGAGAATCGTATATTTTTAGTCCCTTCTACGTATTCCCCGTCACACTACTTCTCCTGTTTCCCTTATCCTTCTGTTTCCTTCTCTCACCAGTTCGTTTCACTTCTTTGTCCACACGCCTCAAGCTCTTCCTCCTCATCACTCTCCCAGCCTCCGATAATCCTCTTAGACATCCTGCCCACCGTCGAGTCCCCTTTCACATCAATCCACTCAGGTTGCTCCAGGCCAGACGAGAAGGTGGGCGGAAGAAGACAACAAGGGCATGGTTCTGGGTATCGGTGGCTGTAGACAATGCACAAACCGGGGGGGGAGCCAGGCACTGGGGAAGCTGGCTTCTTCCCTGGTCATTATATGAAACCAGCGGAGCATGTAGGCAGGCTGCGAATGGGAAGAAGGACCCTCTGCACCACAAGATATGACTGGAACCGTATGACAAGTGGTAGGAAAAGGGAGAGAGAGGGAAACAAAGAGCGGTATTGCTCACCAGCTCATCTTCCAGCATAGATATATCAGAGACTTGCGAGTTGTGTGGAGGAGCAGATAGGAGATTTCCTTGGGATACTAGGCACGGTGGCCGACGGGGAAGAGAAAGGGATCACACTAATACTCAGCTCAGACGCCGACAAACTCCTAGTCATAAAGGATATAACTGGTATACCTACACTGGGGACGTGGATCCGGGCAAAAAGGGATCCGGTGGGCGGGGTCGGCATACGGGAGGAGTCTGCCTGAGTAGTAGCTTAGGGTATTTTGAGAGAGCCGCTCGAGCCGGGTGCCACACTGTGCTACACTGAAATTCCCAATACACCAGGGTATCGCATCGAGAGGTGCATGTGGAAGAGCTGGAGCAGGAAAGAGTTAGTACGTGGTCAGACGGGCACCAGAAACTGGGACGACGTTGAACCCTGGCTTGGGCAAGGGAGTTATATAAAATGATCGCAACACGAAAGAGTCCAGCAGTGATATAACTGGTTAATAGCTCTCGTAGCTAAGCTTTCGTCACAGGTGCTCTCGATGAACCTGACTTTTTTTTTTCTTCCTTAAAATTCATTCCACGTGTGTGCAACTTTAGGGGTCACACGACGAGCCACCTGGGTGGAGTCTGGGGTCAGGCAAACTAATCGGCCTGACCGACACGATCTATCTACAATGTATGGAAGAAAGAAAGCAAAAGGGAAAAAAAAAAAATCCTGAGGAGGCTCTTTCTTCCTTCCCAACGGCTCCGGGAAAAAAAAGGAAAAAAGGGATGGCCAGGAAAATTCACCCTTCTCGTCTAGTGCACCCGGCAACTGGTCGATAGAGGTAAATGCCAAGGCCTCTACCGCGCCCCACCTGTCTTCCACCCTTTCTCCCTTCTCCAAATGTGACTTTCCAGCTGTTCCCAGGTTGAGATGGGCCCACGAGCTCCCTCCGTTGTTGGTGTTAAGGAAGCAGTGGTAAATTTGATGGACAGAGTGCGATCGGTGGATGACAAGAGTCGATCACATCAACTGTACCACTGCCCTGCTGGAGGTTGAGCCTGGGAAAACGTGATTGATAGTGATAAGCTTATCCTGAACACTTTGGGAGGTCAGCAATCAATGCCAAGGTCAGGGTAACAGAAAGAGACGGTGACTCTTTTGGGTTGTAATGACAGAGTTAGAATAATTTATATTTAAATTGATCAAAGGTAGGAAAGGGTGACAGCTGCGAAACTGGTCACGATTCCCGACCTCCCAGCGAAGCAGCCCCACAACCTTTTGTTTCAATTTTTCTTTTACATAGAATCCCCTTCTTCTTCTATTCTTACATATTTTATATTCAATTTATTTAGTAAATTGTAAAGTAATTCACTATAAATAATGATTTAAAATAATATATGAAAGTAGTTTTTCTTCGAAAATTTAAAATTAATTTTTAGATTAAAACCGGCCTCGCTTGTTTGTAAATTCTTTTCTTTTTATGCACAAGAACTTACGAAAGAAGAGGGGGTATTTATAATATATGCAAGGTGGGAAAATCTAAAATACTTTCCTCTATGAATATATATATGGAGAGAAAGCGGACTAGGTTGGCAGGAGGAGTTCGAGAACGCACATATATTTTTATTTTATAGATAGATAGCTAATGTTCCCCTATGACCTCAATATCGTGAGCATCGCCGGTACTGTATATAATTGCTTGGTTCTCCATTACAATAGGTCGAAACTTCATAACAAGTGCCTAATGGGGTGTAATAGAGCTGGTATATTGCTATGTTTGGGATGTAACTGGAATCACTGCTGCTGAGTGGGCTGCAGGCATGGCAGAAAACGGTGATTGTATCCAGTGGCGGACGAGACTCTCTTGATGAGGGCACACTCCTCCGCATACACGATTAAGCTAATCACAAATGCTATATTTCGGCCTTTCGTGGCTTGCGCTTGCCTTGTACAGTATAGTTTACACCTGTGGGATTTGTTGCAATTTTGTGCTCGGACTTGATTTTCATCGCGGCGGGAAGACAGGACCGGTGAAGTTCGGCTCCACGGAATCCTGGGACTATGGAGACCTGGGCATGGATCTGTAATGTCTGTTGCACAGCTGCAGGTAACACATGGTTCACAGTGAGGGAGTGGCATTTCGATGGAGTCCGTGTTATTGCAGTGGCATTTCAAAAGGTTTTCCCGGTTTTATTCAGTATGTCGAGTTATATATATTAGGTGTAGTAGACTACGCGCGAAAATATGGCAAACAAGACACCTAGATGACGAAAAAGGCAGACCTGTCAATTTATCCCTAGCAGCAGCGGGGTAACCATTGAAGTGCGAGAGTACGGGGGTTCAGATAAAATTGGTTTAGTGCACCATTACCTATGGCTACATGTTCTGGAATATTTAGGCCCTTAGGCCCTGTGCACAATCCCTGAAGAGACTCATGCATGACAGTGTTCCGCCTCGAATAAGGATGGACAGGGGTGTCGGACAGGGAAAGGAACGGACCTACAGCCAAATTTGTCGGCCATCCCGATCTCCTGACACCAGTGCACGCTCTCATTATCATATCAGGAAAAATTTGAGTTTGCCTAATTGGCGTCCGACGCCCTAAGAGGCACTAGAGCCATTATGCCACTCTGTAACGACATCTGCAGGATGAGGTGTCTCCAGGAGACATCTGGAGACACTTGGGGGACATTAAGAGACATAAAAAAGACTAAAAAGACACTAAACGCACAGTTGAAATTGCAAAACTATGGCATCCAAGAGACACCAGGATGGCATCAGGATGCCACTATTTTCTTTTGTGATATAATGGTGAAAAATGTCTATGGCGAAGTGTACTTACATGTACGCATCTCTATGAGAACCAGGGAGTACCAATACACCTTCAGATATTCTAGGTTCCGCCCAACACCAACACTCTTGAAATTGGTATCGAGGATTTATCTCATCAACGAAGCTAAACTCTGCACATGTGGGGATATATATGACGTTCACAGCATGGCGTTCATAACATGACAGCGGCAGGTCAAGGGTGCAGACCAAAGTCCTACATACGAATTGGGGTACTTCACCGTCATGAGTACGGGAGTATTCGCTTAGCTAAACTAGTACCAAAAACTAGGAAACAAGAGCCCTGTCACACTAATGGGGAAACGAGAAAAAGCTTACCGCGACCAAACATCTTGTTGCATGTTAGAGGAAGGACTATACTGATTTGCCTGCTAGGTAGTGTGGCTTGCGTCAGCAACAAGACTCTTGCTACAAGATTCTCATGTATACCGTCCTGCAAATCTTGACCCTCACTTTTCTCAACAACCACAGCTCCAGGATGAAGTCAGAAAGCTAGAGATGTTACCTTAGAGTCTTATCTGTCCATTTTTACAAACTCGTCACGATTTCATAAAAGGGTGACAATTGGAACAATGCATACTTAAAAATTCAATTCCTATTACGGTGCATTATGCGATAGCTGTGAATAATTCTTTTGCTATTTGGTTGGTCTTCAATTTCTATGCTAGGGCAAGATAGATCTAGATACATATGTAGGCTAATTAGCTCTGAGGTAATTACTAGAAACAAGAGTGTTCCAGAACTAGTAGGAGATATTTAAAACCAACGTTAACTAGATATTCGCCTGCAGTCCACAATGCATCACATCTCACAGCACATCGGTGACTTGCCCGAGCTAGGCGGGCTCATGGACCAATTGGTGCGTGCTAGAATATGCCGGAAGATACCGATCACATCGCAATTGTAATCCTCCCCGGCCCGTGACAGGCAGTCAACGGCGTGCTGTGCAACACCGGTTAGCTCGTCCGAACTATCAAGCCACTGACACGCCTCAGCAGGGTCAATAAACAGCAGTTTTTCTTTTTTCTTTTTTTCTTTTTTTTTTTTGGTAAATCAGTACTTGCATTGAAGTAACTCGCTTATGACGAGGCAGCGCATCACCCAAGGTTACGCCTGGAGGGTTATCCTACCACTGGGCCGCTCCCTGCCCCGTTCTACGTACAGGACCAGATATCCTCCGGTATATATGTTCCTCAAAAAATTATATTAAAAAAAAAAGGAAAAGGCACCAAAAGAGTCGAAGGGGATCGCCCCCGCCAGCTTTTCACATCGTTCCGGGTCCTCCCATATCCGCTTCCACCTCCGTCCCTTCCCGTGTGCCACTCCAGGGCATGTCATCAGGTGCGGTCCGCGGTCCGTGCCCATGTATGTGAGCCCCCGTAGCGCCTCTCAGTTCCATTTGGTCTGCTTAGCCAGTCGTCCCATGGGGAAGGTCTGTCGGATCATGCCGGTGTCACGATGTCAAGTCGTAGCATCCTCCTGCCTAATTAAATAAACAACAGTTTTTTTTTTGGGGGGGGGAAATCAGTACTTGCATTGAAACTTCTTGCTTATGGCAAGGCAGCGCATCCCCCAGGTTAGGCCTGACGAGATTATCCAACCGCTGGGCCGCTCCCTGCCCCAATAAACAACAGTTGAACAAGCTTCTGGATCAACATAGCTTCGAAGCAGAAACTGCGCCCTTGCCCACGGTCCTTTCATCGATGGTCCCGTGACCAGATTCCCCGGCACCTGTCAATTATGCATCAGCGCGATCCTAACTCTTCTGTCCTCTTACGGTATTAATGCGGCCCAAAGTCCTATATATTCCTCATTCTGTCTCCTCTATAGTACTCTCTCCCGAGTTCCATCAAGCCGCCACCGACCGAGTCCCACTTAAATAGTTCACATCCAACCTCAATTTTAACAATATTCTCTATTAAGTGACAGGAGCGGCTCAAAAGTCAAAGTCCCTTCTCCTAGATCTGAACCATGACCACTGCCTTCCCAGACCAAACTCCCCAGCAGTATGAGAGATACAGATACTCACAACAACCTGCGCTGCCAACCCACAGCTTCTCCCAACACTTTGTCAACAGGACCGATTTCTACCCGGGTCCCCCGACCAACCAAGTGGTGCATCCATGGCCTACAGCCATAGATGCACTAGTACCTCCTAGTGCCGGGACTGTGCTCGCGCATGAAACCATCCCCGATCCACTTCTATTCAAACTGCTCATCCAACACGGCCTCGTTTCTAGGTCTATGGCTGAGGATCACCAGGGGCTACATAATATGCCATATGCAGGACATTACTTGCATTCGAGTGAAATCCTCCAAGGCTGCTCACGGCCCCCACTGTCAAAGAACTCCTTTGATTCTACATACCAATTAGAACGATACGCCGTAGACGTTGACGAGGAGGACTGCTTGCAAATTGCGAATAGGGATGTCATACCTCCCCGCATGTTTGCCCATGCTCCACTATCATCACCCACTGGAATAATTTCCATCCGTTCGGAGGTGCCAATGGACGAGTTGGGCAATGCAAACAATGTTCAGAGGACTGCTGTGCCCTCCCCACGCTTACAAGCGGGATGTGCATATGCTGGTAGGAGCAGGCCTACATATGGAGAGAAACACTCCCCGCCATTCCCCGGTCCGGCTGGACCCATTAAAAATGTACAAGCCCCCCCAAATGCTGCTCTTGAGAAAGGATGTGATCTATATGAAGAGGAATTCCACAACACAATTCTAGCCTGGATGGAGGAAGCAGCACAGCCTATCAGAGTAAATTTGTCTGTGGGGAATACAAAATCGATGGCTCCTATTGATGCTTGTCAAGGGGCAAACTCAAATTCTCCAGTCAGTAATACTGGACAGGTAGGATGGGGTGGAGGGGGTGGAGAGGGAAAGGGTAGGTGCACTAGAAGCACTGTTTACTCGGGGGAGTGGAAGCACGACGGGAAAGGCGTTTCGGAAAGAGTGCAGTATACGGAAGAAGAGGATGAACAGAATGAAGGTGTGGGGAAGCAGGGTAACGAGGAAAACGACGGACCGGATGCGGAGGGCTTTTATCATACAATTCATGTGAGGGCGTTCGTAGGCCGTGCCAGTGGCAGTTAAATTATTGGTTGCCTCTACACATGGGGGCTGGTAAGATACTTTTTAATACTCACAGGCTCATTTGGGGCACGATCAAGGCAAAATTCTGTCATTCTCACTTTTACGGAGATTTTACGGGTGTTTGAATTACTCTGTTGGACGCTTCATACACAATAAACCCCAACTTTTCCGCAGGCCTGTTTATATGTACGCTGAAAGTACCTAGGTAATGAATCTTATTTCTCTCATAGCCAACCATTTTTGTCAGCGCATGTTTCTCTACCATATAAAAAAATAATAGTGGATGCTTTTCCTGAGGGATTGAACTAGAATACTATTTCCTTTGCTTCCAATCACCTTTCTGTATATAACAAAAACACCAATCAAGTATTTTCAATATATCAAGTGGGTATATGTAGGAAGTTCTCAAAGCACACCATATAATACCGCGTTGTCAAAGGCATGCCATAAAACATATCTAACTTGCAAAAACACCGAAAACAAGTAGAGTGGAATCACAACAACGTATAGCTGGCAAGCAGGGAAGCGAATGGAATTAGGATCATTGACAAAAAGGCTCAAGTCAGGCTTAGACAGCATGAAGCTGGTATACTGGGTACATAGAAGAAAGAGGCAAAAGAAAGAGGTGCCGGAGTTTTATCACTACCAGCGAATACTGTTGGAAAGGGAAAGGAAAGGAAATTGTGAGGCACAGGAGTGCGGACTCTGTTGCGGAAAAGTGTTGAGGGGAGAGGATGTCTGGGATTGTTAGGACTATGATGTAGTTTGGCCATCACCACCTTCATACAAGTGCGACATCCAACCAAGGTGCGTGCTCATACTAGTCATGCACGAGCACCAACTAGATACAAACTGGGAACTATGCGAAAGTGGATTTTAAAATTTGTTTTCCTGAGGACGGACAGCCGCGATGGCTACAGAAGGAAATCTTGCTAGGGCGCAGATATTGCTTTTGCATCTCCTAGTTCCTAATAGATTAGCTGACAGCGATTTTGACATCGTCCTGTTATTCTGAAATCTTTTAGATCTGTGATTGTAGTTTGGTAACATAGGTCTGTTGGGCTATATGTTAGACAATAAGGCTTGTGACTTCAGCTCATGTGAATTTTTATTTAGAAAATCTATTCTAATTTTTAGATAAAAACTTACACTCTGCTTGTACTAGGAACTGCGGATGGGTGGGAGGTGCTTCGGCACGTGATGTCTGAAACCTTTGACTTGCGGCTGTATTTTTTATGGATTTGAACTGATAATTGGCCTACCTAAGTGTTTATGCTTTGATTGGGTCAAAGGAGGTGATGAGATGTTTCACCTGCGCATTTCGCAAATTGCATTATTTCTTTCCTTCCGGAGGCGTGACTTTTATCTGAGCGATGTTGTGTGTATTTCCTTTTTTCTCTCTAAAGTATGTACCATCGCCGACCTACCTACAGTTTTTGATCTAGTACCGATCCGTGATGGTGAAACGATCCATGTCAACTACCCCTGCCATGACACATCCCGAGATACTACGCTGGCTAGACATCCTCTACAGACCGGGCAAATTGTTTCCTGACACTCTTGAATATGCTCTACAATATGCGCACACTAGGTAGTTGAATAACTAATGTGAAGCCATCATATGCACCAATCCACCTCAAAAAGTATGAAATTGCCCCCCCCTTCAGTATGACCCCTTCACCCACAGATATAATGAACTAACAAGCCTACATAGTGCCAGCATCTTAACTTAGTATCTATATTTATATTAGGATACAATATATCAGCATAGTACTATATAAAAAGTTATTATTATTTGGCACCTAATATGCATAATTCAGCCATTTCGAGCTTTTTGACCATGTCCGCCGGTTTTTCAGTATTTTGATCCTTTTTGACCTTTCGTATCTTCTACAGCCTCTTCACCACTCATTCTGTACCACTCCTACACTCACTATACCCTGTACATTCTGTTATCCCGTAGGCCTGGTAACTTAGGTCCATTTACTCTATAATATTGATTATCTAGATAGTAACTGAGCAACCTAACTACAAGAATAGTATGCCTCTGGCAACATGACAACGGCGGGAGTAAATATAAGCTCAATGAAGGTGCACTTCACCTAGAACAGTCCGGAGATATTGAAATAGCTAGAGATATAATATGGAGTATGCAAATGATATCTTGAGCTCTATATCCTATGGCAGAAATAGGATATTATAGCTATTTAGCGGAACCTAAAGCAGCTATATATAAGGAATGAGCCAGATCAGATAGTTATGCATAAAACAGCCTCGAAAGCCTTCCAGGAGCCATATACGGATGAAAATCCATATACCTAGATAGATATTGTATGCTAGGCCAGCTAGGTAGTCATGAGCCGTGATTAAAATATTACATGAACTGCTGCATAAGGCAAATGCGGTTGCTATAATAGACAGAGACCTCCAGACTGCAATAGACAAAGCTTCCAGATTGCAATAAGCAGAGGCCTCTAGACTGCAATAGACGGAGGTTTCCTGAGCGAATCTGGAAGTATAGGCTATAGACTTCCAATACCCCCCCCAAGAGCTGTGGATATAAATGAGTATTGACCTGGTTAAAAAATGTTCAAGAAACCTTATATATATATGTTATATATAAGGAAAAACATAGCGCAAAATGATCATTGAGTAGCCTAATCAAGTCTGGTATGTAGGATATAAGGATATAGGGTAGAAGGTGAGGGTGCATAGGGTATATAGAATATAGGAGTTGCGCAAATAGATTGGTAAAGAGGCTACAGAAGATATGAAAGGTCAAGAAGGATCAAAATACTGAAAAACCGGCGGACATGGTCAAAAAGCTCGAAATGGCTGAATTATACATATTAGGTGCTGAACAATAATAACTTTTTATATAGCACTATGCTGATATATTATATCCTAACATAAATATAGATACTAAGTTAAAGTGCTGGCACTATGTAGGCTTGTTAGTTCATTATATCTGTAGGTGAAGGGGTCACACTGAGGGGGGGGGTGCAATTTCATCCTTTTCGAGGTGGATTGGTGCATATGATGGCTTCACATAAGTTATTCAACTACCTAGTGTGCGCATATTGTAGAGCATATTCAAGAGTGTTGGGAAACAATTTGCCCGGTCTGTAGAGGATGTCTAGCCAGCGTAGTATCTCGGGATATGTGTCATGGGGGTAGTTGACATGGATCGTTTCACTATCACGGATCGGTACTAGGTCAAAAACTGTAAAGCATAATAGGTTGCACCGCTACATACTATAACACCCCTATCTGTCAGCCTTCTCCTAACTTACATGAGAGCTATACCGCACTCGGCCACCAACCTGCCTACCTACCTATATTAATCAAATCACCAGAATCACGAGATCACAAATAAATACCCTATTCAAGTATGGGCAACTCCGAATATGAGAAAAACCTTAAAAAGCCTATATAATATACTCACCGGTTACTAGGTATACCTATCACTAGATTTATAGACCTATATAGACTCTATGTTGGAGACTGGCAGGAATAATGCAAGATTATGCTATGGTAGCTAAGAATAAGTAATTGTTCACTATAAGAGAAGAGAGAGCAATTGGAGAATATATTAGTATCATTGCTAACTATGAATTTCTACTAAATCATAGATTATTACGGCAAATTGTATAGGATATAGTTAATAAGAGGCGAATCCCTTAGAGCAAAAAAAAAGGTATTAGTGGTGCAAGAGCATCTATAGTCAACCCTTGGAATCAATAAGAGAAACGGCTGTAGAAATAAGGAGTAATATCCTTTACTTCAGCTCAACCTCCACCATATATATCATTTGTGAGTATTATTTCTTGAACAATTCAGAGTTTAAAAAGGTTTATATTTGCTACCAAGAGAGCGCTCGAGTGGTAGCAACCAACCTCATGAGCAAGAAATCTAATTTGCGTCCTATGCGTCAGACACATAAGACGCATGGGACAAGAATCGAAGATCAGGATGTCAGGGGGTTGTAAAAATTTACGTCAGGACGCAACTAGTCTATTAGGACGCATTACATATAACCTGCATATTTTCGGACGGATTGCTCACAACATAGTACATATACTCAGACACATCGCACATGCTCTGTACATCTGAGAAGTCAGACATATACTTTACTAGTCCTGACGGACGTAATTAACTTCCTGACGCTATGGATCAATAAAGTAACGTCCATAATATCACAACTAGTCAGTTTCACGGTCTGAAATAAAATGGTGGTTGAGATATTCAAAAATATATAGGAGTCGCGGTAGTTACGTTGTGCTGCTTGTTGCTTGCGATCGGTTCTGGCGCAAAATTTGGCCATTTGAAGATAACCGTACTATACTTAACTGCGTAATGATCGCTTGTAGGGTAATTTTCGGCAGCAACTAAACCCCATCATTCATTTTATATAGCGAATTCATAAATATATCATGGAATTACAGTATCTATAGGCTACTATATAGTCACTGGATTTGATTATCATATTACCAGCTCTCTCAGGGCCGCTATAGCACTTACAACTTTAGCGACGCGTACAACACCCCCTCCCTATTGTTAATGCCATCCTCCTTCATATATGGCTATTCATACCCCATATAGATACTACAATGGCGGTTTACTAGTATTTATGAGATATCACTACATTAGGCCCTCTCTTTCCCCTTAAAAGACTCACCTTATTGAGTAATTAGCGAGGATCCTGAGTATGATAAAGCATGATAAAGCCACCTTGAAGTACAATAGCGAGATGGCTGAGACCTGGAGTACAGAGTAGTTCCCTTAATTTATTACTTAAACCCAGTTACTAGGTGGTACATAGGAAAGCCTTTAGAGATTTTTTGTGAGAAAAGAGGGGGGTTAGAACAGGGACATCTTACAAGAATTAACAAACTGCACTTAAGGCTGAGTTAGGCTCTTGTATTAAAATGAGAGAAGTTGAATGGCAGGTGCTGAGGCCGGTAGAGACTGCTAAAACTACTGAGGTCTCGTAAAATATGAGGAGTGTTTAGAGGCCTCAACGATGTTGCTGTATTAGCTTGGACAATGCTCTTACAGTATTATAAATACGATGTCAAAGAAACTGCGGGATTCCAAATATTTTTGATATTCTAAAATGCATATCCACATCTATGAGGTTACCTTGTAGGTATCAATCTCATGAGGGTTAAAAAGAGCATTCATGAAGCATCTACTATGCTAATAGCAGCGATATATAGGGAGAGCGGCTGAAACTTGAAGTGTTTATAGTGGAGGAAGAAGGGTTGTAGATACTATTGAGGTTATGAGTACTAGAGCGAGTTCAGAGCAGCTCTGAGAGGGCTGGCAATGTGATTATCAACTCTAGGGACTGTAATTAGCCTATAGCTACTGTCATTCTATGATATAGTTATATTATGTGAAGATTTCGCTATCTGGAATAGGTGATGAGACTCTGGTTGCTACCGATCATCACCCTTTTGGCGATCGTTACGCAGTTAGGTAAGTGACTAAACATATTTAATTTTGTGCAGCTTAACAGCAATATCTGCGATCGGTCAGAAAGACTACCCCGCAGAATGCTTGGCGCTCTTACATGTGGTAGGGAGTAATCGTTCAAGCGTACTCTGATTCTCGGGGGCAAGGGTGACAGATCTGTCTTTGACATATAATTTGTAGCGTTTATTATGGCAAGTACCTAACCTGACCGACGCAGAAGCCTATTATACATTGGTTAGTGGGTATTGCTATGGAAGGGTAAGTGGTCTAGGGGTATGATTTCTCATTCGCATGTTGCTTGCAATATAAACCTTGAGAAGGTCCTGGGTTCAATTCCCAGCTTATCCATAATTTTGATCTTTTTGGATTCTTTTAGATAATGGTAGTAATTCTGATTGCGGAAAACAAGGTTTTGTTCTTTGCTCTGCAATGTCGTCGTAGACTGCTTGGGGGTGCGTTGGCAGTTAAGTGACCTGTATGAAAAAAAATCAAGCGTAGCTGACAAGATAGGAAATATCACTGCCTTCGAGAAATGTCTGTTGCTATTTCGCGTAGGCGTCGCCAGCACTCTGATCTGTCAGGAGGTTGCTTGTGTCTAGTAGGAGGTGCCGCCAAGGGGCTATATAGAGTGGGGTGAGATATGACCCTAGTACAAAAACATCCTAACGGACCAGAACATATCTAGGTTTCCTGAACCTACGGGCGTACACTGCATATATTTGGGATAATGACAGCTATGCTGGTGCCCAAGCGCTACCCTTTTCCTCTATAGGTCCTGATGCCGCAGGGAGTGTGGCGGAGGTCCAGGGAGCCTATTGTAGCACATAACTAACAGCCCTCAAGAAGGACCACCCAAAGTTTCATGAACATTGGAATGAAATTGGTGGAGACATACGTGAGAACGTCCAGGCTCTGCTATGCCAAGAAGTGATCCGGATCCCTGTCGTGATCCACTTCCCTGTCGTATACAGTAGCCTAGGAGTTGGAGGCTTGTCTGACCTCCAGCGTAGCTGTCACAGGGGGAGCTGCAGTCTGAGATCCAGGATGCGTCGTAGGCTGGTCGGAGGTCTGTGTCCCTATTTCTGAGACTCTGGTTAGTGTTTCTGGAGGTGATGGTGTTTAAGTTGCCACTTCTATTCCTGCTCGGGGTGATAGCGTTTGAGTCGTTGCTTCCATCGTCTTCGGAGGTTTAGCCTGATACATCTCCCAAAAGTGGCGGTCCCGTGCTTCGCTAAATGCCAGAGCCATTGCAGTGGACCTTTCTGCCTCTGGACCACAAATGGTAGCTGTAGGGAGACCCGTCAGAAGATACATTGTGTGTATGTGGAACGCCCATGCTTGTGCGCCGAGTAGAGACAACAATGGTGGTGGTCCTCTATCTAATAACTTGCGGAGGAGGGCACTGGTAAAACAACTTTCGCTGTTATGTCGCGCAGCTCCATCCGTGCCATACTCGTGTCACTGTCTTGTTGCTGTATCGCCTGGGCATCTATGGTGGGTGTTGACTGTGTCGGAACCGGCGATGGTGGTGTCGGGTTGTGTGGTGGTGTCGATACCTCATGTATTGGCGGTGGAACATCACCACCCTCGTGGGATTGAGGCTCTGTGGGCGGTCGGTGACTGGTAGCCATGTTTTGTGTGGTGGATTTACCCTGTAATTCTTCCCGGGATTGTTCTTTCTCTTTCCCTTAGCCGGCATGATGATGATACGCGTGTCGGTGGTTTTTCTCTATTTAAGAGTGTTAAGAGAATCAATTTTTCGACGCAACATACTAGTGTTGTCGCATGTCACACTTTGTTTAGCTATTTCGGGCCCCTTGTATGCCGGTTCTACGTGTCGGCGGCTTAACTTTCCCCCACCTATATGGGGTTATTTGTTTCGGACCTTCGCCGATAGACCTCAATTCTGTGCCTTATGAACTGGATAAGAATGCTGATTTGTTGCAAACCCAGTATGCACTGGAATATTTCCACTGTGAAAGCGGCAATTGCTAGCTAAGCCATGTGGAACCCCCGGATCGAATACTGCAATGGTTGGCAAATAGGAAGGCAGTGAGATAGTCTCAATTTGTATGAGAGAAAGGTCGAAAAGTGAGAGATTAACTCTTGTGCATACAGGCAAAGAAGGGGCGGTTGATTTTAAGTTGGTGCATTGGCCATCAATAGTACAATTTTATCAGAATCTTTATTTAGTTAGTCAGCTGATGAATCAGTATCATAAGTTAATCATGGGTTACTTGAGCATGAGTTTATGTACAAGCTGATCAAAGAAGAATTGGATGTTGAGGGATCCTTGGCTTCAATTAGTCTGGTTGGGGTTTCAGTCTGAGAATTAATATGGACCCGCCAGAAGTGAGTGGGGTTTTTTTTTTTTTACTTCAATACTCACATATAGGTATTCTCATGGCGAGGTAGGATTACAGGGTTTGCTCATCGCTTTGATTACAGATAGGGAAAGTGGTTAAACGGGTACGAGAACAGATGACATAATACGGACGAAAAAGTGGAAGGTATAGGGAAAAAGAAAAAAAAAGATTTGAATAGAGAAATAGGAGAGAGAAGCCGGAGTTCATTACTCTAGTTTTATCCCTCTCTAACTCTCAGTCCATGCACATTATTGGCAACGAAGTTGTCAATTTTAATTGAAACGAAGTTTGTTTTTAATTCAAGAAGTATATATACCGGGAAAACGGGTGAATAAGACTCCTTGTCTGTATCTGAATCAAACTCCCAAAATCCGAGTCAAGGACGCTAATCTGCCCACAACTAGTAACGGCCTACCACAAAAAGGAAAGAGCAAAGATACAGACAAGGAGTCTTATTCACCAGTGTTCCCGGGTAGTAGAATCGGAAGGGTATCCAGCAGAACAACAGGGGGGGTGTCACCTTACCTATAAAGGAAAGGCAACAGCAGGGGTTTAGCTTGGACGACTTGCTGCTTATAGAGGCAGAAAGGGGGCGTCATGAGGAAATGACGAGTATTATTATGAGATTCCTGTTTACATTTCAGGAGACATGGTAACCGGTTTGTTGAGGTCGAACAAATAGCACGGTGGTGTAGAGCATCAGTAGAAACTGGTATTACATTCAAATAATAATACTCGTCATGACGCCCCCTTTCTGCCTCCATAAGCAGCAAGTCGTCCAAGCCAAACCCCTGCTGTTGCCTTTCCTTTATACATAGGTAAGGTGACACCTACATACCCCTGTTGTTCTGCTGGATACCCTTCCGTAGAATCCAACCCCGCTAGGGAAATCTTGGCGCGGGCAGGCCATGTGACTTGAGAGCAGCCACGTGATTGTGTTTATGTGAGCAGTTGAACTGTTTTTTTTTTTTTTTTTTTTGTAAATCAGTACTCGTATTGAATGACGAGGCAGCGCGCATCCCCTCAGGTTAAGCCTGACGGGATTGTCCTACCACTGGGCCGCTCCCTGCCCCAGTTGAACTGTTTACTTATCCGTTGAACTCTTTGTCTCATACCCTCACCGTTACCACCCACCTACACGGTTACCTACACAGTTACCACGCTTACCTACACGATTACCAGCAGCATGGATCCAAATAGCAATCAGATTAATCCCGTCGTCTGTTCCCGATGCCGTAGGCCATTTAATTCAGCGTTCTGGACATTAACCCCGACTGGTGATCGATAGCGGACATGTGACTTATGCAGAAATGGAAAGCGGATTATTAGATTAACAGGAAGTCCTCGTACCTATGTGCTTTCTAGTTTACCTTGAGCTAACCCTCAAGGTTATAGAGTAAACGACAGGAAGAGCTGGCTCAGGTAGAACAGTCTCAGAATGATGGAAGAGGACAGGAGGAGCAGCAGTCTCGAAATGAAGGATGACGACAGGAGGAGCAGCAGTCTCAGAATGATGGAAGAGGACAGGGGGAGCAGCAGTCTCGAAATGAAGGACGACGACAGGAGGAGCAGCAGTCTCACAATGATAGAAGAGGACAGGAGGAACAGCAGTCTCGAAATGAAGGACGACGACAGGAGGAACACCAGCAATGAGAACAGTTGGCACAGCTTGCACAATGGTCTCCACATGCAGGAGATGTAAATAGATATAGGCATAGGTCTCGTTCTTTAAGCTCAACCCATAGTAGACATCGGAGCCAATCCCCTCCACTATCGCCATTGTCAATTCGCCAAGAAGACGTACTACAAGCTCATCACAAGCTTCCGCTCTAACACTTTTACGACAACGACGGTATAATGAAGAACTCAGAGCCTGCCAGCTAGAAATTTATCATACTCTCGAAACCTTTTCCAACGAAATGACTACGTCATACGACCCTTAAGGTTGTGCACACGAGTACTGAGAAAAAAAAAACCGAAATGACTAAACTACAGTTAGCAGAATGTACGATTTGTGAGGAGACAAGTATAGAGTTAAGAGTTAAGGTTGTTGAAGGAAGGTCTGTCTGTGAACGTTGTTTGAGAGAGAGAGGTAGTAAAGAATGGGTTGGAATTCAGAAATTCAGCGCACAAAAGGATATGTCTCCTGGCGATATTCCACAGGAGCTACTTACTGTCGGAAAACTCAGTCCAATTGAAGCTATAATGCTAGCCTTAGTTCATTCTGTTATTCGGGTATATAAGGTACATGGGTATGGCCAGTATAAAAGAGGCAAGGTTCAGATGATAAATTTTCCTCAAGAACCAACTGAGCTCTTTCACATTATCCCGCATCTGCCTCATGAGCTTCCAGTGGTAGTTTTGCATGTATGAGAAAATGGTCAGGCTCCGCAGGCACAATCCTTAAAGGACTTTGAGATCAATGTGGAGAAAATTAAAGCCTGGATACAATATCTGTGTGCCAACAACCGATAGTACTGGAATATTGTTCAAGATGTTACTCGGCTAGATACCTACGTTAATGAATTAGAGAATCTATCAACTCAGCAACGTTTTGAGTTATTACTCAATGAGGATTGGGACCATGGGTCAGACAGCGGCCCCTCAAATGAAGAGAATCCTGATCAAGTAGAGCCTGGAGTCCATAGAGGACAACCAGAAACCCATAAGGGATGCTAAATTAAATTACATTAGACTTATATACACTATGTGCAGAATGCGGGCTTTCGCAGCTTCTATGTACGGTATATATTTTAAATCTATCGAGGCATTGCCACACCAGGACAACTCCGTGTTGGCCTCAGTTACCTTGTTTAAGGACAACAAATCAGCGCATCATCCGCGAGCGGATTCTGTCCCAACATGAGGAGCCTGGGCGGTGACATGCCGGGAATCGACATCCATGGCACTGATAATCTAGATGACCTGCAAAATGCGTTAGAAGCGTCACACAAATAGCTCATCGGCACAATACCGGTATGTGCTGGATACAATATGTCGACACCTGAAACATGATCTAGACCAGACGCAGTTACAAAAGAACTGCCTCAAGAACAACATCATCATGCTTCCTAAAATAAGCATTCTTGCAATAGAGTAATAGATGCTAAGGCTGCAAAAAATGGCGCCCAATAGGCAAGAGAGAAAAACACTGATACGCGTAAGACAGAAGAATCAAGCTTCACTAAGAAGCCAAGTGTCCAAATCCCTTCCAGCTGCGTCCAATACCCGTAAGTACTTATTGGAGCCGTACTTTCCGTAAGGACTACGGGTTCATCGCCATCGAATAGTACTAAGGAAGGTTGCTCCAGGCCTGTGACTGCTGAAATATCACAAAACAAATTTGCCAAGATAATCTGGTTTCCACTTCTTTAGACGTGACTTGCGGAAGTCCGCAACTATCCATTCCGAATCCCTTAGCAGCCAGGAATGATATCTCCCGCCAGGGAGGAATCGCTGGACATGCGCATCAATGCTATTTTCTTCCCGAGTAACTCAAACGTGTATCCTTTTCTCCACCACCCTTCGTTTTCCGCTGAACCTCCTTCCAAAATGGAAGGTGGAAATCCACCCACCCACGACTATAATCTTCTGGGCCAGAGCTGCTCAGAGGGTAGAATTCAGGGATAACCCGCGTGTAGTTTGCTGTTTTTTTTTTTTTTGAACCCAGTACTCGTATGCACAACCTTAAGGATCGTATGACGTGCCAGGCCGGAAACCCGGGTGGATTCAAGGGACAGTCAAGCCCTGCGCGAGCTACGTACAAAAAGCAGGACGACGCTAAAGAGAAGGAAAGAAAGAAAACGAAACCCCCAAATATGCGCAACCGGTGTCTCCCTAATGTCCAGCCAGTGTGCAGTGGGGTGGTGGGGTCCACACGTCCTCCAGGTGCCTCACGGCCGACGCAGCAATGGCTAGCCCCTATGGGTCCAGAACCGGCACTTTCCAGCGTCGAGTCCCCCATTGTGGCGTATTTCTATATTTTTGCATTTATTATAGTTGCCCCGCCTAGCGTCCGGCGAGGGGGCGGTTCAGGTAGGTGAAGAATGCCTCCACCGCATCCCACTCCTCCTCCTCTCCCTCCTCCTTTCTCTAGAGCAGGGGCGCGCCTCCTAGGTCTGGCATCGAAAGGGAGATCAAGGGCCTCCTCCACAAACGAGCACACCGGGAGACAGCCATCGGTTGGGTCAGGAGCCACATAGGAATCCCGGGTAACGAAAAGGCTGACAAGAGGGCAGCCTACGAGTCAGCTCTAGGCCGTATCGCAGGGAGCCAGCAGGTAGCTACCGCAGCGGGTATCAGGGCCGCGGCCAAAGCAAGACGGAAGGACATGCGTTCAGAACCCGGGTTTGGAGCCAACAGGTGCCTATGGCACAGGCACGCCCTGTCCGCCTACACCTGGCTGCGCACCAACCGGGGCCCACAGAACTACTGGCTTCACCTCATCCGCAAGGTCGACTCCCCAGCCTGCCCCAACTGCGATCACCCCTCGGAGGACGGCTACCATATCACCTTCGACTGCCCCCACCACCATCAGCAACGCCAGGAGTTCATCGGAGATGCCAGGACATGGGAAGATTTGGACACACCAATCTGGAAGAAAGAAGAGGGGGGCGAGGCTCGCCGCTCACTCGTCGGATGTTGCGCATATTTTGTTTCTCTTTCCTTTGCGTCCTCTTGCTATTTGTACATAGTTCGCGCAGGGCGTCAGACTAACTTGACCGTCCCTTGAATCCACCCGGGTTTCCGGGTGGCTCGTCATACGACCCTTAAGGTTGTGCATACGAGTACTGAGTTTTAAAAAAAAAAAAAAAAAAAAAAATCCTCCTTTCTCTAAATTGGTGCGTCTAAGTCACCCCACGTCCTGGCGTCCCCGATAAGTTCCTAGCGCTGCTGGTGATGCTTGGGGCAGTCTAAGGTGATGGGGAAACCGTCCTCCGATGGGTGGTCGCAGTTGGGGCAGGCTGGGGAGTCTACCTTGCGGATAAAGTGGAGCCAGTAGTTCTGGGGGCCGCGATTAGTGCGCAGCCAAGTGTAGGCCGACAGGTAGTTTGCTGGTAAAACTTCAAGTGCACAACAGTACGATTCATCTCGGTAGAGCGCTTCCGGTGATCGATATCTCGATCCGGGGCCAATTATACCTTGAGGGTCCGAGGTGCGCAGTTGGGATGGCTTGAATCGACGGACGAATTGCTGAAGCAGCGAAAGTGGGGTGGGGTATTGCATTTTGAAGTTGCGAGCTGTCAGTGATACAAGGGGAGGTCGAAGGACGTTGCGGGGCGAAAGTACCCAGGGTATATACCATTCATGGCACCTAGAGAGAAGGACGTACACCCCAGGGGTGGGTAAATCATCACTCACGGTCTCTGAGTTGTTGTGAAGATCTGCATGCACCCAACCTAGCTGGAAGCAGGTTGACACAGCCTGAGCATCAATCTGGTTCGATGATGGCCTGGTATCAATGTTCTGTCGAATGCGTTTGTAAGCAAGCAGGAACCGGAAAACATGGGCTATCTTGGGATCCTGCAATAGGGAATTTTTGAATCACCTGAGTTCACGTAGGAAAACATCTGGCTTGAGGTGAAGGGCCTTCTATGAGTGATCGATGAAAGGTTGGTGTTGTGGATAGTGCTTCTTCAAAATCATGCAGCTCAGGGTTGATTTTCTACCGGGTGACATAATGGTTTGTGAAAGCATTTCGCAAGCGTGGAATAGAACCTTTGGAGTCCAAAGTAGACGACCTCTTGGTTAGCTGGGCAGCGACACCGTGGCAGACGGAGAAGAGAAAGGGATCCCGCTCGCCCTCCACTCATCCGGGGCTAATAAACTCCTGATCCTGACGGACTCTATGGCAAGCAAACACGCCTGAGCAGAGGCGCACCACCTAGGTCCGGCATTGAAAAGGAAATTAAAGACCTCCTCCACAGACAGGGAAACCGGGAAACGGCCATCGGCTGGGTCAGGAGCCACATAGGAATCCCAGGCAACGAAAAGGCAGACAGGAGGGCAGCCTACGAGTCGGCTCTAGGTTGCATCGCAGGAACCCAACAGGTAGCCACCGCAGCAGGTATCAGGGCGGCAGCCAAGGCCAGGCGGAAGGACATGCGCTCGGAACCCGGGTTCGGTATCAACAGGAGCCTATGGCACAGGCACGCCATGGCAGCCTACACCTGGCTTCGCATAACAGAGGCCCGCAGAACTACTGGCTCCACTTCGTTCGCAAAGTCGACTCTCCGGCTTGCCCAAACTGCGACCACCCCTCGGAGGACGGCTCTCATATCAGCTTCGACTGCCCACACCACCGCCGTCAGCGCCAGGAGCTTATCGGGAACATCACACACCATTATGGAGGAAAGAGGAGGGAGAGGAGAAGGAGTGGGATGCGGTGGAGGCATACTTCGCCTACCTCTACCGCACCCTTGCTGGACGATAGGGGGTGCACATACTTGATATTTGCTGCGTTTCTTCATGGTATTCGCTCGCGTTGTTTTGATTTTGTACATAGCTTGCGCAGGGCGTCAGATTAACTTGACCGTCCCTTGACTCCACCCGGGTTTCCGGGTGGCTCGTCATACGACCCTTAAGGTTGTGCATACGAGTACTGAGTTCAAAAATAAAAAAAATAAAAAAAATAAAAAAATAGGGCCTGGCTAGGCCTCTTTTTAGCTGACTTCTGTAGATGTTCCGACATGAATAATGAATAATTGTTGATGTTTACGGGAATATAGCTTGGTTGGACGTTGATAAACAGTTTATATTTACTACAGAAATGTGTTGTCGTAGGCCAAGCTACCACTATGCCACTAGGGTACATACTGTGCCAACCAGACTAGAAATCACCCCTCTCACCGCCTCCACCAGCTTCTCACACCACTCAGGGTCTCCCCATATCTGCTCTCAACTCCGTCCCTTACCATCTGCCACGCCAAGGCAACTTAACAAATGCGCCGCATTCTGTGCTTCCCCTTTTTTTTTTTTGGAACTCAGTACTCGTGTGCGCAACCTTAAGGGTCGCTGGTCTGGTTGGGGTCGCATGACGAGCCAGCCGGAACCCGGACTGGATTCAAGCGCACCACCCTCCACTACCAAGGCCCTTTGGGGCTAGTCTCCGGAATCCTCCACTGACTAACTAAGCATGGGGAAATCTCCCTTGAGGACCAAACCCGCGCTCCTTGGCGGTTCGGAAATCCTCGGGGAGTCTGCGCTACCCCCTCCTCACACAGCCCACACAGTGGGTCCTCCGCCCTGCGCACCTTGTATAGCTACCAGTGCTTCAGTCCGCGGTCTGTGACTACCTATGTCAGCCCTCGCAGTGCCTCCTGATTCCATTTCACCTCCTTGGATGGTCGTACCATGGGAAAGACCTGTCGGATGCCTGCCAGTGTTACGGTATAGGTCTTAGTATCCTCCTCGCCACCTCCTTCCCCTTCCTGTCTGCCCTCTCATTTCTCTCTACTCCGCTGTATCCCTTTACCAATATCACTGTTCTGCCCCCTTTCGCCATCTCCGCTGCGACCTCCTCCTCTATCCATGAGCGTGGTTGCTCGTAGCGGAGGTTCCCCAGGCGCCCAATAGCACACTGGCTGTCGAGCGCAACCACTGCCCTTCCTGACTGCCATGCTCGCACCACCCCCAGCATCTCCGCGTCCATGACTGTAGCGCGAGAGCCCAGGAACTCTCCACTCTCCCCGGCTCCACTCCCTTCCACGAATGTCGCCGCCGTTACCTCCTCCTGCCGCGAGCCATCTGACCATGCGGTGACCCCTTTTGCCTTCAGCTCCGCTACCCGTACCTCCCTCACTGACACCCCTGGAAGGTCACTTCCAGACCCGCCGGGTCCTCTCCGTCTGGATCCAGGTCTTCAAGTCCGGAATCCCAGTAATATCCTCAATCTTAACTCTCCAACCATAATTTAGTAGATGATGATACAGAAAGGGAGAAAGGCAGCCTCGAGCCTCAGAGACTGCTGATAGGGAGGAAGAAGGTAGAAGGACGAATGCATGAACGGGTGAGAAGGGCGTTAAAGGCGACTAAGAATAGCAGTGCACCGGGGCCAGACGGCATCTCGTGGCGGCTCCTGAAAAAGATACAAGGGACGAATTTAGGGAAAGAGGTATTAAGAGATGTGGCACAGTGTGCCTCAGTAGATCTCGGCACGGCTCAGCCAAGGGAGTGGAGGGAAATGAAGATGGTAATGATCCCGAAGCCTGGTAAGGACCACTCAAAAGTCAAGGGTTGGCGGCCAATAGTATTGGCCAATACGGTTGGCAAACTCGCAGAGAAGATCATTGCGGAGGAGCTGCAAGAGATACCAGGGTTGTGGCATGAGCTGGCTTTCGCTGGGAGGAAGGGGCGCGGTGCGATAGACAGTGTGATGTTAATGGACGAGGTGATAAAGGGTAATCCTAGGGCGAAGTTATATGGTCGAGATATCAAATCGGCTTTCAACCATCTGAGGCGGCAGGAGATGGGGAGGATACTGGAAGGACACGGACAGCTCCGCTGGTGGATCGATGCATTCCTACAACCAAGATCCTTTGCGGTGGAGGTCGATGGCAGATGTATCGGGAGGGCAAGGATGACACAGGGGACACCACAAGGCTCGCCACTGAGCCCGTCCCTGTTCACGATATATATGTCAGCGATGATAAGGAGGGCGGAGGAAAAGGCAAGAGAGGGTGGCAGGACAGGGCTCCGCAAGCGTACGGAGAGGGGCACATTGTTAGTACCCCTGTCATACGTAGACGATGTCAACTCTGTATATGGGGGGAGTGAGAAGAGGCTAGATGTGATTCTGGGGGCAGCGGCAGATGAGTATGGGCTAGAGTGGGATAAAGGCAAGGGGTGGAAGGAGGGGGAGGCACCCCACCTGGGAGTCAACATGAAGTCAAGGAGGCGACACCAGGCATATCGGACAGCGAAGGGTAAGGCGGCATGGGAGCTAGTACGGCGACTAACCAAGCTACCGCCCAAGGGGAAAAAGCAGATAGTGTGCGGACAACTGCTTCCGATACTAACATATGGTGCCGAGCTGCATACAGAACCTTCAGAGGTGATGGAGAGGTTGAGCGCAGAGTGGGGAAGGTGGATATGCGGGGGGTGGAGGGGCAGTGCGAGGACGAAGATCGAGGATATCACTGGAATCCCAGATCTGAAAACATGGATGTGGACGAAGAGAATCCGGTGGGCAGCGTCGGTTTATGGGAGGGCACTGCCAGCGCTGAGGGAGACCGCGAAAGGGATACTGGAGGGAGTGTTGGAACCAGACGCGGTGCTCCACTGGATGTCTGGAGGGGACGAAACTGCGGGGAGGGAAGTGGATATTGCGGAGCTGGATGCTGGGGAAGTGACAGCATGGTCGGACGGGTCACGACAGGAAGGGGTGGCGGCGGCAGCAGCAGTGGGAGGAGAGGCGGGAGAGGAGTGGGAGGAGGGTGTATACTTGGGCTCTCTTGCCACGGTGATGGACGCTGAGATGCTGGGAGTGGTACGAGCATGGCAGGCGGGAAGGACGACAGTGGCACTTGATAGCCAGGGCGCCATCAGGCGACTGCAGAATCTACGCTTCGAACAGCCACGGTCGTGGATAGAGGAGTTGGCAGTGGGGGAGATGGTGAAGGGCCACAAGACGGTGATGTGGGTAAAAGGACATAGTGGAGTGGAAGGCAATGAGAGGGCAGACAGGAAGGCGAAGGAGGTGGCATGGGTGGGCAGGAGGATGCTACGACCTGACGTTATCACACCGGCAGGCATCCGACAGGCTTTTCCCATGGGGCGGCCGTCCAAGCAGACAAAGTGGAACCGGGAGGCCCTACGGGGGTTGACATACATGGTTACCGACCGCGGACCGCAGCGTTGGTGGCTACATAAGGTAGGCAGGGCGGATGACTCGTCGTGCGGGTTGTGTGGGGAGGGGGTGGCACAGAATGCTGCACACCTACTGCGCTGTCCTGGGGTGGCGGATGGCAAAGGGCGGGAATGGGAGCAGATATGGGAAGATCCGGAGTGGTGCGAGAAGCTGGCGGAGGCAGTCCGGGGGTGATTGGGGCAGTGATAGCGGGGTTGTGGTAGCTGAATTTCGCATGTACGTAGATACGGGGCAGGGAGCGGCCCAGTGGTTGGATAATCCCGTCAGGCTTAACCTGGGGGATGCGCTGCCTTGCCATAAGCGAGATGCTTCAATGCAAGTACTGATTTACCCAAAAAAAAAAAAAATCTTAACTCTCGTGCTCCTCCTCCACCCCCCGCATACCATTGCGCGCTCAATCTTTCCATCACCTCCGAAGGCTCGGTGTGTAGTTCCGTTCCATACGTCAGTATCAACAGCAGCTGTCCTCACACTTTTTTTTTTTTTTTTTTGGGTAAATCAGTACTCGTATTGAAGCTCTCGCTTATGACGAGGCAGCGCATCCCCTCAGGTTAAGCCTGACGGGATTGTCCTACCACTGGGCCGCTCCCTGCCCCTGTATCTACATACGCATGACTAGATACCCCCTGTGAAAGATATTCGCACCTCAACAGAACGCAAAAACAAAAGGAGAATCGTCCCAATCACCCTCTGACCGCTCCCGCTCACACTATTTGTTTCTTCCCTTTTGGAGGTAGCCTGGTCAGCTGTCGTACCAGCTCCCACGCCGCTTTCCCTTTTGCCATGCGATACGCCTGGTGTCTCCTCTTCGATTTTATGTTAACCTCCAGGTGTGGTGCCTCCGCCTCTTTCCATCCTTTGCTCTCGTCCCAGTTCATCCCATACTCGCCTGCTGCAACTTTGAGGACCTCATTCACGTATGTTAGGGGCATGAACATGACCCCACATCTCCCCTTCCGCTCCCGCAGTCCTGGCATCCCTGCGTTATTCGGGCTGTTCCAATATGCTTTACATCCACTTCTACCCTAAATTTCCTAGGCTGTAGGAAGGCGTTGATCCACCTCTGCAACTGGGGATGCTCCCGCAATATTTCCCATACCTTTTCCCGTCGTAGGTGATTGAAAGCAGATTTGATATCCCGCCCATACAGCCTGCTGTCCAGGTTCTCTCTGGTCAAACTTGTCCATTAGCATGATACTGTCTACCACCCCCTGAGCCCCCTTGCTTGCTCCGGGGCATTTGTGTAGGTTTTTTTTTTTTTTTTTTTTTTTTTTTTGAGTCTGTACGTCTGTGAAGCCTAAGGCTATGAGACGGCCCCGTTCCGCCCCTTTAAAGGTTTGGTACTCTCACGGAACAACGAGAGCCATACTACCGAAATCAACCCCGTCTCCCCCACGCTCCTAACCTAAGTGACTGCCGTGGCAACCTTGGCACACAAAACCATTGGCTTGGCCCACAAAACCACTGGCTTGGCCCACAATACCCCGCAACCCTTCTTCTTGCATCCCTAACCTTCGCATCCTTTCTTCTTCACTCTACCTACCTCAACCCCGCCTTACCCTCATCTTGTTGCGTCTAAATTCAACGCCGCGGTCAGCCATCTGAAGCCACTGTGATCCCGCTAGCAGGAACAACAAGATGGGGTAGGGGGTTTCTTTCCTTCTCGCCTCCATGACCTTCGCCTCCATATAAGGTAACCCCATGAAAACGAAAACCCAACCAAATTGTCTTCCGAGCTAAATCTCAACTTAGATCAAGATTCGAGAAAAACGTCTCGACCAGATCTACTGTGTGTTCTTTCCCCCCATTTGTGTAGGGTAGGGCTTGGTACTGTAGCTTATTGAACTCTCTTTCCCAGTCCACTTGTCCCCTCCAGATGATTAATTTTGCTAGCACTTAAAAGCACTTGCGCTCCCCCTGGGTAGTTATCGCATCTTATGGTTGTGTTGTATTGGTCTCTTACCGTTACTGACAAGTTGACAACCCTTGTGTGTACAGACTAGCCAGATATGTAGGCCCGTTCCGGTTCATGTAGTACTAGTCTGGTTGATGTAGGACTAGTCTGGTTGGCACAAGGTAGGGCCGACTAAACAAATTCCAAAAAGGGTAATTTTCGAATCACACCATGCCGAATGGTTATCCCTTTCAGCCCTCGACCTTCACATTCATTCCATTCTTCTCTCACACACCCCCAATCCACCAATATTCCAACCTGCTCTAGCAATGTCAACTACGAACGTCACCGTGTCCCTAGAGGACGGGGTCTCGGTGCTGGGCCCCTCCTTTTGGTAAGTTGTAGTAACTCCAAACGTGGTTGTAGGTTGAGTCTGCGAGAGGGGCTGTGCAACTGATGGATTCGTTTTACTAGGGACGTTAACGGCAAAATAATTGGCATGGTGTGTGGATTCTGTGTGGCCATGTTCCTCGTGGCCGTGAAATGGCTTAGCCACCCCAGGGAGGCTCCGAAACCTAAGCCTATCGAACTTACCGCCGTTGTCTCCGCGGGGGGGCACACGTGAGCCTGGGCTAGTTCGAGTCCTGGGGAGGAGAGGGACGGGAGTTGGGGGAGGGGAGGGTGGAGGGGGGGGGAGTCCTAGGGTGGGTTCGGGGGCCGGGGGTAGGGGCTTGAATGGCGGGTGGGGGCGAGGGAGAGACGGGAGATCCGGAGAGACGCTGCAGATGAGACCGCCTCAGGCAAGACACAGCTCCCACCACCAATAGTGGTGGTCAATTGAAAACTCAAGCGTTTATTCCCTAGCAAAAGTGAATACAACCACAGCTACCTCTGTAACGGCACTAAGACCAGCCGTGCAAGGCGGGATGGTGTTCCTCCCATCTCTCGGGGATGAAGGCGCCCTAGTCCTCGTGGGAGGTAGCTCGCTAGGGGCGGATACCTCGATGAAACAGGTCAACGTCTACGACATCTATACTAAAACATGGTTCATCCAAGCCACCTCCGCAGTGAATAATACATTCCCCGAAGATCGTACGGAAGGATGTATAGTCGCTGGTGCGGCTCCGGATGGGTCAAGCATGAATATATGTCTATATGGAGGGAAATTGAGAGAACCTCCTGGTAGTGACCCCCCATTTGTGAGTTTGGGTGAGGTGTGGGTGCTTTCTATGCCGACATTTGAGTGGATCAGGAGTGGCAAGGACGAGGCGGTGACAAGGGTAGGGCATACGTGTCACGTTGTGAATGAAAGGTATTTGGTTAGTTACCGGGGGTTGGGGCCAACGCCGTGTGATAAAAATGGTGGGGTAGAGGTGATATGAATAGCATGCAGTGGACAACGAAGATGGTTAGTGGGACTGGGTATGAACTTCCGGAGACGGTATATCATGTAATTGGAGGAAGGTGAGTGGGTTGATCGTGGCCTTTGAATATCAGACATGAAGGCAGATGATGTAGGTTATTGACTATATTTACTAACGCATTTTTTCTCTCAGCACACTCGGTGGCGCTACAAAAGTAACTCCCACAGGAGGCTTCGTCGACTCCAGACTACAACAACTCTTCAAATACAGCCCACGCAGCAGCACAACAGCTTCCGCCACCAGTAGCTCAAAATCCTCCAATAACACAGTCAAGATCGCCGTGCCAATAGTGGTTATCTTCCTCCTCCTCAGCGCTCTCCTCGCCGGATGTTACCCGTACAAAAGACGCCACCGGAGAATATACGAGGCAAGAGCCAGTGCAACCGCGGCTGAATTACCTCATCGTGAAAACAATGAGCCCATGGAGTATTGTGTCGGTGAGCTTCCGGGCCCGCAGAAGGTGATGGAGTTGGACTCAAATCATCCGCCGGCATACGAGTTGGATAGTCCGGGGAATAAAAGGGATAGTGATGTTAATCCAGGCCTGGTGATGAGGATGGCAGGGGCTCGTGCCGCTGGTGATGGTGGGGTGACCAGTGCAGGGATAGAAGAGAGACAGGGGCAGGAGATGTATAACGATAATAATCGTGGATATGGTCGCGCGGCAGTAAGCATTAGGGAGGTGCGGGATAGTGAACGGGGGGGTATAATGTATAATGCTTGATTGAGGTTCTGGGTTTTAAGGACCCTATAAACATGCCAGTATGGTCGGGATATGAATTTCACTTCATGGGCTGTGACATTCGCTATATGTATACATTATAATGACTTGTACATGTTATGACTCGGACTTGTAGTGTTTCTTGAATGTACCATTATCGCTGTATACCGGTAGTGGATTGGTTTACTAAATATATATATTTCCAGGTCCCCTAGTGGCGTTACTATGGCATAAACAATCACCTGTCAAACTATATGTGTGCTCAACGGTTACTCTGCCTGTAGTAAAATATGTAAAGCATAGAGGGTCAGAACATAGCGAGAGGCGTCCCACAACTTCAGTGTCCCGTAATTTCGTCGAGATGGAGCTCATTGCGTATTAATTGCAGGTCAGAAATCGAAACTGGTTAGGTAACTCGCCAATGGGTCACGTGTAAACAAAATAGGTCAAAGTAGGCACGTGACTTTCCTTTTTAATCTCTTTTGGATTTCAGTATCAGAATGCGACAGAAAAGAATCTTTATGCCAGCATTTTAACGTGATGAGCTGGCCAGTAAAAGGTCAATAACCTACAACACCAGGGATTCCCGAGTGGTCTCCCACCGCAGTAAATTGGCACCTACTTGCTACAGATGACGCTCGATACAAGCATATAAGAGACAAATAAAAAGATTTACAGGAGGACAGGGCCAAAATCTCAAGAGGAGGAGGAGCTAGGAGTTCCGAGAGGACCCAGAAAGTCAGTGATCCTGCGCTGAACATGGGGATGCCGGCGCTGAATTTCCAGAGTCTCAATACGTTTTTTTCTTGCTGATTTGTGATTGAGTAAGATCTTTATTGGGGTTCTCCGCCTCAAACCAGCGCTTGATATGTCGCCAGGTAGCTGTGGGATTTTGTTCGGCATAGGTTCTTATAGCTTGACGTTCACTTTCTGACCAGGGCTGCCGAGTATGAGAAGCCATAACGTGAAAATGTAGTGATTGTGTATTGAGCTTCCTTATTCTCGTATGGCAACGTTGCAGAGCGGGGTTATTTCTTATCGATAAGTACCTATTCGTGGTTTAGCGCATCTCTCGATATAAGCATATGTATGGTGACTAAGCGAAAAAAATAAGAATATTCTAGTATCTAAAATATGCTTATTTACTATGTAGAACCGGCGGAGATATGCTTGTATCCAATACAGTATATTCTTATATCTGGTATGCTTGTATCGAGCGTCATCTGTAGCATAGTCACTACATCTTATGAGAATGAGGAGCAGTTTGACAGATGGGAAGAAGAGCAGAGGATAGAGAAGTTTAAGAGGATGGGGAAGAGAGAGTGGGAACAAGTCGGGATGTTTTTGTTACAACACACGATGTGCTTCCTGAAGGATACGTTCTTTGATACCGAGCTCAGTGTAGTTGAAACAATTCTTGGAGGGGAGGAGAGAAGGACAGGCCTAGCCCAAACATTTGATACAACCCATAAGGAGTGGGAGGGGCAAGTGTATGAGAGTGATACTGATGAGACTAGGCTAGTTGAGGAAGAGAGAATAATTGGAGGCCTCAAGGATGAAATTCTATGCTTGTCTAAGGAACGGGATATATTAGACACAGAACTTTCTCACTTGAAGCAGACCTTGGTAGCTTTTGCGGACCAAGGGTGTTAAGATGCAAACCTACACAGACGAAGAGAAGGCTTGTCTTAGGTAGTTGCTTGACGGCGTGCAGACTTGGTTCACGGTGGCTCAGTTTTTGTGTCTCTGCTCTCTGTATTGCTCGATGACTATTGCTCGATGACCCTTACCAAGTCTCAACTAGTGAAGAGCCTTAATGGCCACTTCTCGAAGGTCTGACTAATCCACGCTAAGCTATCTATACAAACAAACACCCGAAACTTCCTTATCGGGGCTACTACAAACGCCCCGTAACACCCCCCTTCATCAGGGATGGTTAGGAATCCTCCTGACCGTCCCGTAACAAAGCACCTATTATCAACAAATAAACAAACAGCATATTAAAGAGAAGAGATAAAGCAACTTCCCATTCCGCCTAATCTATCCTGCCTATTCCCATACCTAATCTCATACCGCCACTTCCCTCAGGATGAACGGCTTCACTCGGTCTGTATGCTAACCCTTATGGATTGTCCCATTCGTTGTCTGAAAGTCAATTTTCCCCTTCGATGTGATATAAGTGATTCGAGCCGGCCCCTTCCATCTATCCGCCCATGGACTCCCAGGCTTATGCCTCCTAGCGTAGTTCTGGAACAGAATCAAGTTTCCGATCAGGTAGTAATGATCCATCAGCTTAGCTTGATATCGTTCGACTCGGTGCTCCCAGATCTTCAACTGCCTCTCGGTTGCTAGGTGTCTAATCTCGTCCAATTTCTCATTCCTGAGGAATATCAGCTTGTCCTTGAGCTCTCCAATCTCCGTTGGCAACACCAGGTTCTGTATGGCTGATCTCGGTTGGTATCCATACAGTAATTGAAAAGGCGAATAGCCTAATTGTCCGATTTTGGAGTTGAACGAGAACTGCGTAGGTTGGAGAAGCTTCTTCCAAGCCTTCGGATCCTGGTTGGCAGGCTTAACTATCGACCTCTTAACCGACCGGATTGCCCTCTCTGCCTTTCCCTGCGTCTTTGCTGTCCCAGGGCCTGCAAATACCCATCGAACTCCATTCTCTTCTGCCCACTCTATGCACTCATGATTGTGAAAATGAGGTCCCCTATCTGTGTGTATAACTCGTGGAAACCCATGCCTAGAGCAATAAGCATTTAGCATCTTGATTGTAGCTTCCCCTGTTGCAGATTTGCAGGATGCGAGATCCAAGAAGCCTGTCATATTCTCGATCATTACCAAAGTATAGATATGCCCTCCAACTGGCTCAAACGGTCCCGCATAGTCAATGGTAATCATCTCAAAAGGTTCGAGCATGATAATAGGCCTGAGTGGCTCAACCGGGAAGTCCACTCAATCTTGACACTTCTGACATCTCTCGCAAGACTTGCAATACTGTCTGCAGTCTCTAATCATTGTTGGCCAAGCATACCCCGCTTCCAGTATTTTTCTGTAGGTGATGTCTGCAGCATAATGTCCAGAGCATGCGGCATCGTGGAAAGCGGCTAAAAGAGTGGAAATCTGCTTCAATGTAGGGACCGCCCTCCAAATACCATCAAATCCTTCCAACATAAGCCTTCCTGTATTCTCTTCCAGTCTATACCTCCTAGCCATCTTCCTAATCCTAGCCCTGTCCGCACTATCCCAATTTTCTGCAAAATCCCCTGACCTCAGAAATCTCTTAATCCCTGACCTCCAATTATCCCATAACCTCTCCGCCGAAAATACTTCCTTCTTTCCTTTACTATCTCCCGCTTGTGCTATACCTCCCACTTGTGGCATATCTCCCGCTTGTGGCATATTTCCCGCTTGTGGCATATCTCCCGCTTGTGGCATATCTCCCGCTTGTGGCATATCTCCCGCTTGTGGCACTTCACCATGCTGTTCCGCCACACTCTCCCATTCTACTCTTTCTATCTCTTCTAGCAGTTCCTCTGATATTTCCGTTAGATTTACTTTCCAAGTAATATCTCCTACAACCATGTCTTCAATCCCTTTATCTCTCTCGGAAGGCATATCGTCAAAAATATCCTCCTCTTCTTCTTCAACAGCTCGGTGTTCTTGATGTTGTGAGGCTAATGACAAAACCGTTATCTCTTCCGAGGTCCTCAGTGGTGGATTCCCGACAAAAGCCTTTGTGCACTGCTTTTTCCCAACATCTGCGAAATACTGTGATACGAGCTTTTGCATCCTTTCCTCCAGTAACTCTTCTACCCCTTCATCCGCTTGCATATGGGTATCGAACGGTTGTTCTTCTTCTTCAATCCATATAGCTGACGCCCGTGCTTGTACTCGAGGTGTCACCTTCAAGTGTTTTACCATATATGGGTTGTAGTCGTTGGTTGTGTATATAAGGCACTTGTCGCTTTTGGCTACCTCTGAGAATAGCCACCTCCGATTTCCTACATATCTTCTTCCTTCTACCAGTATAGGTGGGCCATTTGCTCGTGGGACTTCTAAGTAGTCATGGCGCATTCCGACCTTGGCATCGATCATAGCTAAGAAGGGTTTTCCTAGCAACACTTCATAGCCGCCTCCTACTTTGCAAATCAGTAGGGTATGTTCAGCCACTACACCTTGGCCTAGATCAAATTTCAGTGTTCTCAACCGGCCCGGCCGCCGACCAGGCCGCCTGAAGCCTGGCCTGGGGGCCTAGGTCTTGGCAGGCCTGAAACCGCCTGGCCCGGCCCCGGCCTGACCTCATGAGGCCTGAATAGCCTGGACCGGCCTCAGGCTGGCCCAGGCTATTCAGGCCGTAATCAGGCCGTCCAGGCTATTCGGGCCGTCCAGGCCGTAGTCCAGGCTATTCAGGCTATTCAGGCCGTCCAGGCCATAGTCCAGGCTATTCAGGCCGTGGTCCAGGCTATTCAGGCCATGCCCAGGCTATTCAAGCGGCAGTCCAGGCTATTCAGGACTGTCGCTTAAGAGTAATTACCATAAAGTTGTAGCTGTATCTGTTGCTATCGGGTCAATCCACTTGAAAGCAACGGTTGTATCGGGACCACATACGAGTACAGAGTATTAAAAAAAAACAAAAAAAAACAGCAACGGTTCTATTACTTGTCGTGGTAAGTAATCTATAATATTTCCACAATAAAAAAAGTACGTTAACCTATGTGCAAGATTATGGATAATATTGACTCTTCATCTATGGATGTGTCGGGGATTTTCGATGATGATCAGGAGCCCATAATGCGCTTACTGATGCAAATACCGTCCTGTACGCTGCAGTTGTTCTTCACCCATCTATGAAAATCGACTACCTTGAGACGAACTGGGCTGAACATCCGACCTGGATTGAGAATGCGAAGGCTAAAGTACAGTTTTTTTTTTTTTTTGGTAAATCAGTACTTGCATTGAAGCATCTCGCTTATGGCAAGGCAGCGCATCCCCCAGGTTAAGCCTGACGGGATTATCCAACCACTGGGCCGCTCCCTGCCCCGTATCTACGTACATGCAAAATTCAGCTACCACAACCCCGCTATCACTGCCCCAATCACCCCCGGACTGCCTCCGCCAGCTTCTCGCACCACTCCGGATCTTCCCATATCTGCTCCCATTCCCGCCCTTTGCCATCCGCCACCCCAGGACAGCGCAGTAGGTGTGCAGCATTCTGTGCCACCCCCTGCCCACACAACCCGCACGACGAGTCATCCGCCCTGCCCACCTTATGTAGCCACCAACGCTGCGGTCCGCGGTAAAGTACAGTTGTTATGGGAGACTACGTAAGTATGTGCCTTACCCTTTAAATCTTATTGTACTAATTATACTACTATAGATATAAAGACACTGGAGAAAGTAAATCATTACCATACTGCACGGGCTACCGGATCATCACGGGCAACCGGATCAAAAGGCGATTTGGTGGTTTGAGTGCAATCTCCAACCAAATAGGATCAAATTTTGGGAATGTTTTGTATATATATAGTAGTTTCTTGGATAAATCACACAAGGGCGCATGCATATTACTGCTCAAAATATATGGGAAAAATATGTGATTGCACAGAATAGGGTTGGCTGTAAGATCTGTTAATAGAAAGGGGATACGGGGAGTTTGATTGGCAGGAATTATTGCTTCCACTTTATAGTTGAGGTCTACACAAACTAGAGATGACCAATCTCTATGAAACTTTTCTCATCCCCCTGGGTCAGTTGAGGAGGGATGGCGGGGAGCAATTTCTTAGAGTATCTCAACCAAATCAGGCTGAAGTCAAGAGCCCGATGGGTCCAAACGATGTATACAGGTAGGGAGGCCATCTAGATACTCTAGTCATGGTATCTGACCAGACCCGAGTCAGGTCGTTCGGTGGGGGCCCACTCTGGATTGGGGCAAGAGTTGAGCTAAGTGTACCAAAAGAAGGTGGTGTCAAGTGTTCGATAGCTCCAAAGGATCACCACAAGGAGGGCAATCCCTTGAACTTATTACAAGCCTGATTTAGCCTAAATTGAGGTGGCTTGGCGTAGTAGCCTTATTAGGCAGAAATGACAAATCTTGGGATATGTCAACCAAGAAAAGGTTAACTGGTGGCTTCCGTTACCCAAAACATTCTGCTTTCTGTGTAGATTCTTGTGAGCTATTGGGCCCTTGACCTCGGCCTGGTTTGGTTGAGATATTCCAAGAAATTGCTCACTGGTATCGCTCCTCAACTGACCCAGGGGGATGAGAAAAGTTCCCTAGAGATTGGTCATCCCTAGTTTGTGTAGACCTCAACTATAAAGTGGAAGCAATAATTCCTGCCAATCAAACTCCCCGTATCCCCTTTCTATTAACAGATCTTACAGCCAACCCTATTCTGTGCAATCACATATTTTTCCCATATATTTTGAGCAGTAATATGCATGCACCCTTGTGTGATTTATCCAAGAAACTACTATATATATACAATACATTCCCAAAATTTGAGCCTATTTGGTTGGAGATTGCACTCAAACCACCAAATCGCCATTTGATCCGGTTGCCCGTGGTGATCCGGTAGCCCGTGCAGTATGGTAGCGGAATCAACTGGGACCATTGGTCCAAGTACGGCGAGCACCGAATCCACTTTGCGCTTGTGGAGATCTAAGGGAGCACCTCAGCACCTAGAATTCGACAAAAAGATGAACTCGATGACTTAATCTCCTCCACTATCATTGATATTGAGAACCCACGACTCTGGTGGATTCAACACCAAAAGGACTACCCACGACTATCCAGAATGGCGCTTGACATTCTAGCAATTCCGGCTATGAGTTCAGAGGTAAAGCGTGTGTTTAGCAGTACAGGATTGATGGTGACAGACCGGCGGAATAGGTTGAAGGAGGATATTATTGAGGCAGTTGAGTGTATGAAGCCATGGCGTATTGATGGTGGAATTATTGCGTTTAAGGATGCAGAGCAGGTACAAGCCATGTTAGATCAACTAGAGGCAAAAGGTATTCGTGATAAAGATACCGATTCGTAGTTTAGGTAGCTAGTTATTGGTTCTTAAATTGAGCTCTCGATCTTTCTAGACCCTCGTGCGGAATAGGCTATTCAGGCTATTCAGGCGGCCTGCCTTATTCAGGCCGCCTGGACCGGCCTGAATAAGAAGGCCAGGCCCAGCCTGCCTTACCGTGGCCCAGGCCGGCCCCGGCCTTAGCTTCGCCTGGCCTGGCCTGGCCGGTTGAGAACACTGACTGATTCTGATTCTGATTCTGATCAATCATTATCTTCACCCATCCTTCCACAGTACTTTTCCCACCGATTCCTGTCACATTCATTTCTCGCTCCGGCTTGATTACAGTATACCCTGCATTCTCTCGTAAGATCTTGGTAGACAACTCAGGGCTTACCAACGAACACGTTGCCCCACAATCCAATAGAACGTCCTGGTTGAAAGTTGTTCCAAAGTACGCCCCTACCAAGAAGGCTGGTGACCATTCCTCTCCGTCCTCTTCCTTGGTCGCTGCATTTACCCTTCTATGTGGTTGAACTCTGATAGTATCTTCCATTTCATCTGAATCTGAATTCTCCTCGTTTTGGACCTCTCTCCTTGGTAGGTTCCTTCTCGCTCTTGCCGGTTGTGGCACCTCTCGTTCATTCTCCGACTCTGGCTCTGGATCCGGCTCTTGCCTTCTCGGAGTTAAGGTCTTGAAGAGCTTCTCTCTAAACTCAGTAGATTCTGTGCACAGCTGACGGATCGGTACAGTTACCATCGTGTCCTCTACCCACTTATCTGCTTGGACGAAAGGCCTCTCTTGGTCATGTTGTTGACGAGTCTTGTGCCGGTCAGCTGGTGATGGGTATAGTGTGTCCGGGTTGCCTCGAGCTGGGTAGGCTTGTACCGGGTAAGTATTGCCTTGGTAAGCCTGCTTACCAGTAGCTTGACGAGTGTCAGTGGTATCTCGAGTTCGACGAAGGTCAGTGGTATTTTGAGCTTGACGAATACTAGTGTGTTGAGTTTGATGAAGGCTAGTATCTCGAGCCAAGTCAACCATCATCCCAAACCCAAACTCATCCTCGTCCTCCTCATATAACTTTTGCACACGAGCAGCTGACTCCACGATCGTCATTTTACTCATCTTAGTAGTGGCTATCCGCTGTTGCCATGCAGTTGGGGCTGGTACGCCCTTTTGGACTCGTAGCTGTTCTCTAGCTTCGTTATGTCTAGCATCTTTGGGAGGAGATGGACGAGCGGAAGAAGTGGGCGAAGAAGGTCAATGATGGGGGGGGTGAATATGTGGTAGACCTGGTGGAGACGTTCTTCTCCAACCTTGATCTGACCTGAGCAGGGAAGGACATGATGAGGGGAGGGCCGGGAGGGGCGTGGTGGAGGAGGGTATTTTATACTCGGGGAAGGGCCGGTAGGGGCGTGGCGGGGGAAGAGGGGTTATTTCGGTAGCATTGATTTCTTTGGCTCGGAAAGGCAGGGCGTTCATGCAATCTGTTGTTCCGTGGATGTACCGAACCTTTTAAGGCGAGGGAACGGGGCTGTCTCATAGCCTTAGGCTGCATAGACGTACAGACTCCAAAAAAAAAAGAAAAAAAAATGTCTAGCATCTTCTCGACATGACCCTGCGTGGTGGCCATACTCCCAACAGTTCCAGCACAAGACTTGAGCTAGCCTTGGGTTGCCTCCATTACCTCCCGATCCATAACCACCTCCGCTACTACCTCCGCTACCAGGTCGGTTGTTTTTAGTAGCGTTACCACTGACGAGCTTCTTCTGAGACTCCAACAGTGATTTCTCTCGATTAAGTGCCTCGTCCAACTTCCTCTGCAGATCAGCTTTCTCCTGTTGGTATTTGGCAGCCTGCTGCCGGTGTCGCTTACCCGATAGGTCGAAGTCTTCACTTGCAGAGCTCGTAGGGCCTCCCGTGGTCTTGTACTTCTTCCGGTTATCTGCAAAGATTGGGTCTTCTCCCAGCTTATGCTTCACCTCAGCTGTTCTGACCTTCTTCTTAGTCTCCTCCCACGTCTCGTTCCTGAAGTCCCTGTTGTCCTTCACATACATCTTCATCAAGGCTGGATCGAGCCCAGAGATAAATGTCTCGATTTGATTGTAGGGCGTCATGATAGTAGCCAGCTGAGCTGCCGTCACCTTGTCCCTAATGTCTTCAAAGCAAGCCACGTAGTCATCGACTGGCTTCCCTTCCTGTTTGAGAATCTTCAGTTGAATAGCCACTAGTTGTGGCGTCGTCTCCTCATCTCGTTCTCCGTACTTGTCATTCAACCGTTGTACTAACTGCTGGTAGGTGGCTATATCCTCATCGACCTGGTCTGCCAACCATGATTGTGCTCCTACGAACTTTCTCCCATCCATGCCTTTAGGTGGTGGTGTTGCCGGATCCTTCAGGATAGCTACCAAAAGCTCCCGCTTCATTTCGTCATCCATAGCTACTCGATGTTCCGTTGAACCTGCGTTATCATGCAGTCTAACCATGGTCTCAAAGGACCTTTGAAACCCCTTGAACTTGGCGGTTCCATTAAACTCCTTGTTGATGATAGATGTAATGTACTGCGTCCTAAGCTGTTCAGCCTGGGCAGCCATCTCGTCTATAGTGTCTGTGTCCGTATTCAGTTCAGGCTCAGACTCGGACTGTTGTTCGGATTCTCGCTCGTATTCTTGCTCGGATTCTCGCTCGGATTGTTCTTGCTCGGATTCTCGCTCGTACTCTCGCTCGTGTTGCTGTTCGTACCACTGAAAAAACTCTACTGCCGCTGGGCTCTCTCGGAAGGCTTGTAGATATCTTTGGTATGTAGTAGCGTCTCGAGTCCACTCAAAGAAGAAGACCGGTGGTATAAGCCCTTGATCGTTCCTCCCTTGGTGGGGATATAGGTCAGGATGTCGCTGAAGGTTCTCTGCTGATAGCTGTAACACAGCCTTTGGTAGAGTGATTGCACTGAAGTTGACGGATACGATACGTCGAACAACTGCTTTCTCGATTTCTGGTAGTTTGCTGTACTCCAACTCAGTCTGTTTCCCAAAGTAATAAAGCCTTAACGCAGCCTTTGCCAGTACTCCGCAAGTGCTGGGGTTGTTGCGTAAGTCTTCACACTCCTCCTCAGAGTCTCGGGTAAACTGATCCAGTTTGACAAACACCAGTGTTCAGTAGTTGTTGTTACGACTGCAGCCGCCTCGCATTGGGCTCTAGTGTTAAGATGCAAACCCACACAGACGAAGAGAAGGCTTGTCTTAGGTAGTTGCTTGACGGCGTGCAGACTTGGTTCACGGTGGCTCGGTTTTTGTGTCTCTGCTCTCTGTATTGCTCGATGACTATTGCTCGATGACCCTTACCAAGTCTCAACTAGTGAAGAGCCTTAATGGCCACTTCTCGAAGGTCTGACTAATCCACGCTAAGCTATCTATACAAACAAAACACCCGAAACTTCCTTATCGGGGCTACTACAAACGCCCCGTAACAAGGGGTGGCCCATGTGGAAACGATCGAGAGGTTGGAGAAAGAGATTTTTAAGTTGAGGTGGGAGAAGGAGAAGTGGGTTGAGCGAGAGGAGATGGTGGGAAACCAACTACAGATATGTGAGAGAAACTGGAAGGAGTGGGCGGAGGAAGAGGTGGGAAAGAGGTCAAAGAAGATTTTGGTTTCTGAGCGGAAGAAATGGCAGGCAGAGGTTAAGGCACTACCGGTTGAGACGGTATCAGTCGGAACCCAGTCGGACCACATTGAGGAGGGGGTAGTGAAGGTACAGGTGGAAGTGGGAGTTCAGACGGAGATGGGTGTTGAGAAGGAAGGGGCAGGAGATAGTGACGATATTGTGATGGCAGATGGGTCAAGTATGTATGAAGACCTATCTGCGTATGAGGATGAGGACGAGGCCCCGGTAGCAGTGGCACCCCCGATTACCAAAAAACAGGCTGCACCTCGTCTGGCAGCAAAGGCTGGAAAGAAATCCCGACCAGCCAAAACACCCCCGCAGAACACACCACCCAGCGACATCAGCTGGGAGAAGGCAATTGTGATTCACGGGGTCCCCTGCCAGAGACCCATGGCAGATATTATACAGGATGTGGGAGTGAGAGGGATTTTGGGAGCACGTTGGCTCCTGCGGGGTAACCGGAGATTTGGTAAAGCCACCAGCTCCGTGGTAGTGTTTTTTGAACGAAAGTTGGCTGTTGGGAGTCACCTGAAGATGAGGGGACGCTGGCTCCCAATTGAGGCGTATGACTTTCAGAGAGGAAGGAAGAGGGTGGACTTGTGCGATGACCGGTAATGGATTTGTCTGTGATGGCTTTTATCATGCGTCTTTTTACCTTGTTTGGCATTTCGCACCCCCATACAGATTGTACAGAAGGCGGGTCTTTCACAGTTGTATTAGGATAGTTGATAGTTGGCTCGTTGTTCCGTGAGCGTACCGAGTCTTTAACGGGGCCGTCTCATAGCCTAAGGCTCCATAGACGTACAGACTTCAAAAAAAAAAAAAAAAAAAGGTGCCGTCCAGATAATCTCTGTTACGGTGCAAGTCTGACGGGGTTCGGGGCGCAGGTCCAGGTCGATTCCCCAGCTCGGCTTGTAGGGCAGTCCTTGTGTATCCAGGCGCTGGCAGACCGCTACATAGGTGTCAAATTTCTTTTTTTTTTTTTTTTTGAACTCAGTACTCGTGTGCACAACCTTAAGGGTCGTATGACGAGCAACTACTAGGTTGATGTCCGCGCGCAAGAAGAAAACCCAACAGATTTATGGTAGCGCATCCAAAACATATACCCGTCCGCTTCCCTCACATACAGGGCATCCCCTCTCTCCTCCCTCACACAGCCTGCAAGTCTCATCGGTGGTAGTTGACCTGGTAGGCGATGCTGCTCCAGTAGGTAATGTTGCTCTCTTCCCTCTTCCGCCACTGCTCAGACGGTTCCAATCATATCTGGTGGTGTTAATATGGACTTGATTTGGTTGAGTTATAAGAAGGTATAATTTATCCACATATAGCCTTAACCTACTCTTGGCAGTATGGCCTCACTAATTTCTGGTAGAATATCATACATAGAGTACCTAGATGATCCCCCTACCTATGTTTATGCTTTTGCACTATTAGGAACTTGATTTAGACCGATTTTGGTTAAGTTACAAGAAGGAATACCCCCCGGTTAAGACTACCCTTGCTGACCAGTCCCTCTATAGCAATATATTACATACAATTGCTTTCAAAATGTATACAGGCCATAAGTACCAAGTCATAACAATAATTGTTGCTTGATTATTGCCCTCATAGCCCCATATATCTACTTTCCCTACAGCCAACCTACCCTATGATCCCCGGTATTTCTGTCAGGATAATTCGAGCAGTAAAGTACCTTGGCCCGTCCGCACTCGCTTCAACAAACTACCATATACCCACAATGCAATCCCAAATTTTGAGCCTCTTTGGTCCCATATTGGTCACGAAACTGTCGAAAGCGCTAAAATAACCGAGTGAGCCACATCCCGGTGGTGGGCCTCATCCCGGTGATGTATGGTACCGGTATAGACTACTGCATTCAGTATCACATGTCGCTCTAGCCTAGTTTGTGTATATTGGTGGTATCATCATGTCTTTTTTTTTTTTTTTTTTTTTTTGAAGTCTGTTCGTCTGTGAAGCCTAAGGCTATGAGACGGCCCCGTTCCGCACCTTAAAGGTTTGGTACTCTCACGGAACAATGAGAGCAATTCTACCGCCACGCTCCTAACCTAAGTGACTGCCGTTGCAACCTTGGCCCACAAAACCATTGGCTTGGCCCACAATACCCCGCAACCCTCCCTTTCTTTCTTCCCTTCGCATCCTTTCTTTCTTCCCTCTACCTACCCCAACCCCACCTTACCTTCATCTTGTGGCGTCTAAATTCAACGCCGCGATCTGCCAACTGAAGCCACTGCGATGACGCTGGCAAGAACAACAAGATGAGGTGGGGGATTTCTTTCCTTCTCTGTGCGGGCTTAAGGGTTGCCCTGGACAACGCTTTGATGGAACCCTTTATAAGTAGGTAAACCCAACCAAAGAAAATGTCCCCCGAATACTGTTTTCCTTTCTAACAGTCTGTTAACCCTCAAACTAGGTCAAGATTCGAGAAGAACGTCTTGACCAGGTCTACCATGTATTCATCCCCCCCGTCTTTTACCTTCTTCAGCCACCTCCTCGGCTCATCCATCTCTTCCCAGTTCCCCCATCTCCGGCCAATCTCTTCCCCACGAGGACAGACCATGGCTACGTGCTTGCCTGTCTCAACGTGCCTTCTGCATGATCGGCATGTAGGATCGACGGTATCGTCCAACTTGGCTCGCCAGGATTGCAGGTTCCCTTTCCCGGTCCTGCAGTGGACGTAGTTGACCCCACCTAACCACCCTACCCCCTCCCGTCCCAGCTACCTTTCTCTCCGCCTCTCGCAGTCTCTTCCATTCCTGTTATTGAAGCATCTCGCTTATAGCGAGGTAGCGCATCCCCCCAGGTTAAGCCTGGCGAGATTATCCAACATCCCGGCCGCTCCCTGCCCCGTATCTACGTTCACGACCAGATACCCCCCAAGATATACCGGTAGCTATCACCACCAAGTCGTACCCTTCCGCTAACAAAAAACGAAATCACCCCCTGACTGCCCCCGCCAGCTTCTCGCACCAATCCGGGTCCTCCCATATCTGCTCCCACTCCCGCCCTTTACCATCCGCTATCCCGAACAGCTCAACAGGTGGACCGCTACTGCCAACTCTTCTATCCACGACCGCGGCTGTTCGAAGCGGAGATTCCGAAGCCGGCCAATGGCGCCCTGGCTATCAAGTGCTGCTACCGGCCTCCTCGCCTGCCATGCCCTTACTACTCCCAACATCTCAGCATCCATTACTGTGGCGAAGGAGCCCAAGTATACCCCCTACTACCATCCCTCTCCTGCTTCTCCGCCAACCGCCGCCGCTACTGACACTCCCTCCTGCCGTGACCCGTCCGACCATGCTGTCACCTCCTCTATCTTCAGCTCCGCAATGCGCACCTTCCTCCCCACGGTCGCACCATCTCCGGACATCCAATGGAGCACTGCATCTGGCTCTACTACTTCCTTCAATATCTCCTCCGCACTCTCCCTCAATCCCGGTAGTGCCCTCCCATATACCGATGCCGCCCACCGAACCCTCTTCGTCTGCATCCAGCTCCTTATATCCGGGATTCCGGTGATATCCTCGATCTTCGTTCTCGCACTCCCTCTCCATCCTCCGCATATCTACCTCTCCCACTCAGCACTCAACCGCTCCATCTTCTCCGATGGCTCCTCATAGAGCTCCGCACCTTAAGTCAATATCGGCAGGAGCTGCCCACACACTATCTGCTTCTTGCCCTTCGGCGGTAGCCTGGTGAGTCGTCGTACTAGCTCCCACGCGGCCTTCCCTTTCGCTGTCCTATACGCCTGGTGCCTCCCCCGCGACCTCATATTGACCCCCAGATGAGGTGCCTCCCCCTCCTTGCACCCCTTGCTCTTATCCCACTCGAGTCCATACTCCTCTGCCGCCGCCCCCAACATGACATCCAACCTCTTCTCACTTCCCCAGTATACTGAGTTGACGTCGTCCACGTACGACAAGGGCACGAACAGAGTACCCTCATTTGTCCGCTCGCGAAGTCCTGTCCTGCCACTCTCCCTTGACTTCTACTCCGCTCTCCTTACCATTGCTGACATATATATCGTGAACAGGGATGAATATTGGTTTGGAAGTTGAGAGATTGCATACGAAGACGTTTGATGAGATTCAGGTTAAGACGTGAAGTGGAATCTGGGAGAAGATGGGTTGGCATAATGGGGGTGGGTACGTTCTTCCGCTTTTATGCTTTCATTCGTTTTTACTATTTCCTTTAGACCCAGCGTCTTTTTTTCCCTATTTCTTTTTTCTTGAGCCTTGGTTTCGTTCTGATGGTTACGCATGGTTATGTCTATCTAGCTCTCTCTCCTATTATCAGCCTGGAATTGTTAATATTACATGCATTCGCCTGGTCGATTAAGAGTTTGTTCATTGAATATTTATAGGTAGTGAGTAGGTAAGTATTTATATAAGATGAGGAGGGTAGAGAGTGCTCGTTGTAGTAGTTGGTTCTTTAGTTTTATTATAATTGATGGTGGTAATGAGGATCTTTTCGGATCCTCTTACCCTACTTCCGCTGATTTGCTCTCTTACTCTTCCTTTTCCTTTCCCCTTCTTATCTCCCTTTTTTCTCCCTATGAAGTTTCTTCTCCCGCCATAACCTTGGGCCTGTCGGAGGCTGAATTGACAATTTCCATGCCGTGGCAACTGCTGGTGCATCCATTGGATGACTCTTGAATATACTTGAATCAGTTCCCATTATCCACTATCCCCATCCTTGTACTGACCTTTCGGTTATCAGGTGTAGGCGTAAAGTCTCCGAAGTCCGTGCCAATATCATTGCCTTCTACACATGCCTTTGTCCTGTCCAGGGGATTGCTTAGTGCCCCTGTCTCCCCTTTTGCTACCTCTAGTCTTGTCTTTAGGTCCCTAACTACCGTGCTAGGTAGGGTGTCCGGTGTACCCCGATCCGCCGTGGCCCTCCAGTCCTCCTGAACCTTTCTTACAAACTAGGTGTGCCTTCCTCGCTCCTTTCCGTAGACAAACTGAAGCTCCTTCTCAGTTCTTTCTTCCTTAACTTACTCGGCCATTCTCTCTCTCGAGGTATCACCACCGGTACTGCTGGGGTGACCTTCGCCTGTTTTTTTGTTTTTTGGGTAAATCAGTACTTGCATTGAAGCTTCTTGCTTATGGCAAGGCAGCGCATCCCCCAGGTTAGGCCTGACGAGATTATCCAACCGCTGGGCCGCTCCCTGCCCCGTATCTACGTACATGACCAGATACCCCCCGAACACTAATATCTAACGCGCCGAAAGCATCCCACGCCCGTGACTTAGGAAATCACCGCCTCACCACCTCTGCTAGCCTCTCACACCACTCCGGATCTTCCCATATCTCCTCCCACCTCCGCCCCTTACCATCCGCCACCCCGACCTTCGCCTGTTCTTCCGCTAATGCGGAGGTGACTACCGACTGTGCCACTACTGCTGTTGCTGATACAGGTATCGATGCCGGTACATGGGTTTAATCTGGGAAACTCCCTGGGAATATTTGTGTCGGACCGAGATTACCCTCCTGGGTATCAATTGCGTCCATCCCCTTGAATAGTGCCACCACCTCTGGTCGGTCTTCCGGGGTAACTGGACCGGCTGCTGAGATCATAGCTTGACTCGTGGCGAGGACCGGGACATGTGGGCTGATATTCTCCTGTCGAATTTGGAAACGTTGCCCCTGTGCCTGCTGCCGCTGCCGCTGCCGCTGCCACCGTAACGACGACGTCTCTTGCACTGCCTCCTGAACGATCCGCGTCCATGCCGCCTCCACCGCTCGTAGCTCCTCTCGGATTTCCTGGCGCACAGCTCTCGCCGTCTCCTCCTGTATGTCCAATCTCCTTTTCTCTTCCGCTGCCCTTGCTGCCTTTACTGCCTCTTCCATCTTTTCTATTCCCTGCCTCTACTGTCTCCCTCATTCTGTTTTCCACGGTGGCTACTATTTCATCTACTCTGCCCATGCAAGTATTTGATGCAATTTTAGTAATATCTAGCTGAGTACGTAAACTTTAAGACTTGCAGCCTTGGCATTCCGCTCCTTCGCTGTTTAATACTTCGGCTATCAATCACTTATCCTCACTAGCTAGCTATTCCACTACTACTTACTCTCTCTCCTCATTGCCTAGGTATTCCACCCCCTCGCGGTCTTCTACCCTTGCTAATACTCATAGTAGGACTACGACTCCTAGTACTATTCAACCCCTGTTCTGCTCGCCTGTTGTTCATCTCGCTTGCTCTTCAGCTGTTGTACTCGCTGCCTATCAAACCCCCTTCCTGTTCAGCCCGCTTGCTATTCACCTCCTCAATTCGCCTGCTATTCATCTCGCCTGCTGTTCAACTAGCCTTCTGTTCAGGTGTTCAGATCGCCTACTGTTCACCTCGCTTGCTGTCCAGCTGTTGCACTCGCTGCCTGTCAAACTCCCTTACTGTTCAGCTCTTATACCCGCCGGCTCTCAAACTCCCAGCTGTTGCACTCGCCGGCTGCCAAATTCCCTTACCGTTCAGCTCTTATACTCGCCGGCTGTCAACCCCCCCTTACTGTTCAGCTCGCTTGCTGTTTACCTATTCAGCTCGCCGGCTGTCAAACTCCCAGCTATTGCACTCCTCGCCTCCTGTCAAACTCCCTTACTGTTCAGCTGTTGAACTCGCCGGCTAACAAACTCCTCCTCTTCCGCTGTTAGGCTCGCCGCCTATCAAACTCCTCCTGTTCCGCTGTTGAACTCGCCGGCTAACAAACTCCTCCTCTTCCGCTGTTAGGCTCGCCGCCTATCAAACTCCCTTCCTGTTCAGCTGTTGCACTCGCCGGCTATCAAACTCCCTTCCTATTCAGCTGTTGAACTCGCCTGCTTTTCTGCTATGGCACTCGCCGGCTGTCAAACTCCTTCCTGTTCAGCTGTTGTACTCGCCGGCTATCAGACTCCCTTACTGTTCAGCTCTTATACTCGCCGGCTGTCAAACTCCCTTCCTGTTCACTTATTGAACTCGCCAGCCATCAAACTCCCTTACTGTTCACCTGTTCAACCCGCCTGCTATTCAGCTTTTTACACCGTTTGCTATTTACCTGTGCTGCCCTTTATTTAGCTTACTGTTGCTGTTCTATATTAAGAATCTAAGAACAGTATGTACTTAATAATAATATCGATTGCAATTGTATGTAGGCGCTGTTAATATCAGACGTGTCTTTTGAAGAAGTATGTGTGACTAGTTGTAATGCTATGGACTGCAGGTTATTGATCAATAGCGTCAGGAAGTAACTTACGTCCGTCAGGACTTATCAAGAATGTGTCTAACTTCTTGGATGTACAGAATATGTGGATACGTCTCAGTATACGTATGTTGTAAGCAATATGTCTGGAAATATACAGGCCATATATAATGCATCCTGATAAACTAGTTGTGTCTTGGCGTAAATTTATATAACCCCCTTGCGTCCTGATCCTCGATTCTTGTCCCATGCGTCCTGTGTGTCTGACGCATGGGACGCAAATTATATTTCTTGCTTCTAATCACCACTTGCGAATCAAAGAGTATCAGGATATCCTTGTCCCTACTGGCCATCGTCAATGCCCCTCAGGCCTTTCCCACTTCCCTATCCTAGACCGTGGCTAGCTTTCCCACCCCTACCCTGCCTTCTTAATTCCTATTTGAGTAACCTCCGCCTACTCCTCCCCTTTTGTCCTTACTCCCATCCATGTACCATATTTCTGTCTCCCCTCTGACTTTCCTTATGGCCCTCTCCCAATTCCTCTTATCCTCCTCTTTTCCTACCTTTACGTCTATCACTTCAACTTTCACCTTTTCCACCGTACTTCCATAGGATAACATCCACTCATCTTCCCCCACTATATCTGCCGCTCTCCCCACCAATATCTCCCCCATGGTGTTACCTTCCCCTAGGCCTGGCTACGAGACGTCTCGTAGACAGTGACAGTGGTCTCGAGACATCTCGAGAATCTATGGCTGTGGTCTCGAGACTTTTGCATATCGACCATCCAACACAATCATAATTATATTCAAACTCGCTAGCTAGCTACCTAGTCATCACTCATCTTCAGCTTCAGCTTCAACGTCAATATCCCCTTCTATGCCCTGAGCGGAAGAATCGCTGCCTTTTAGCACTGAATGATAATATTACAAGCGAAGGATGTCACATTGTCTCACAGTATCTCAACGGCTGCTAAACTGTCTCAGACAGATATTTGCATGTCACAACCAATGAAAAGTTTTCACTGAAGTCTCGAGACGTCTTGTCTCGTGCCCAGGCCTACCTTCCCCACTTCCCTCTCCGGCATCAAGTCTCCCAACTTGGTTATATTCCCCAGAATTTTTGCCATCATCCCCGCATGACTAGCCTCCACAGCAGTCTTCAGGGATTCTACTCCCGCGATTTGGGATACCCGTTCCAGATGAGCTCCCTTGATTGCTCCGATACATTTGCGTAGGACCTGGTACTATAGCCTATTGAACTCTCTTTCCCAGTACGCTTGTCCCCTCCAGATGATTAACTTTGCTAACACTTAACGCAGTTGGGTTCCCCCTTGGTATTTATGACTCGAAAATACATAGTTGGAAAAAATGCTGTGTGGCCTACATGTCGGACTTTGGGTAAATCATCTACAGCCACCAGCAACTTCCCACCCACGTTTAAATCTTCAATGCAAGCGCACCTTCTTGCTGCCCTATGGTTGTGTTGTATTGGTCTCTTACCGTTACTGACAAGTTGACAACCCTTGTGTGTACAGACTAGCCAGATACGTAGGCCCGATCTGGTTCATGTTGGACTAGTCTGGTTGATGTAGGACCGGCTAAACAAATTCCGAAAAGGGTAATTTTCGAATCACACCATGCTGAATGGTTATCCCTTTCAGCCCTCGACCTTCACATTCATTCCATTCCTCCCTCACAACTCTCAGCCCACTATACATGATGACAACTATAAATGTTACGCTGTCCCTAGGGGACGGAGTCTCGGTGGTGGGTCCAACATTTTGGTAAGTTGTAGTAACTCTAAACGTGGTTGCAGCTTGAGGCTGCGAGACGGGATGTGGAACTGATGGATTCGTTTTCCTAGGGCCCACACCGGGATAAACGGCAAGGTTGTTGGCATGGCGTGTGGGTTTGTGGCCGCCATGTTCCTCCTGGCCGTGGCGGCCGCAAAATGGCTGAGCCACACCAGAGATTCTCCTAAACGTGAACCCGTCGAACTTACCTCCGTTGTCACCGAGGGGGGAACACCTGAGCCTGGGCCTCCCACGCCCGCTGAGGCGGTAAGGGCGTGAATGGCGGGTTTGGGGGGGGGAAGGCCTTCAATGGCGGGTTCGGCGGGGAGGGGGGGCGGAATCCTAGTGGTGCGAGAAGCTGGCGGAGGCAGTCCGGGGGTGATTGGGGCAGTGATAACGGGGTTGTGGTAGCTGATTTTTGGGGGGTATCTGGTCATGTACGTAGATACGGGGCAGGGAGCGGCCCGGTGGTTGGATAATCCCGTCAGGCTTAACCTGGGGGATGCGCTGCCTTGCCATAAGCGAGATGCTTCAATGCAAGTACTGATTTACCAAAAAAAAAAAAAAAAGGCGCCCTAGTCCTCGTGGGAGGTAGGTCGCTAGGGGTGGATACCTCGATGAAACAGGTCAACGTCTACGACATCTCTACTAAAACATGGTTCACCCAAGCCACCTCCGCGGTGAATAATACATACCCCGAAGATCGTACGGAAGGATGTATAGTCGCTGGTGCGGCTCGGGATGGGTCAAGCATGAATATATATCTATATGGAGGGAAATTGAGAAAACCTCCTGGAAGTGACCCCCCATTTGTGAGTTTGGGTGTTTTTTTTTTTTTTTTTTTTTTTTTTTTTTACACTCAGTACTCGTATGCACAACCTCTAAGGGTCGTATGACGAGCCACACCGGAAGCCCGGGTGGATTCAAGCGCACCACCCTCCACTACCAAGGCCCATTTGGCGCTAGTCTCAGGAATCCTTCACTGACTAGCTAAGCACGGTGAAACCTCCCTTGAGGACCAAACCCGTGCTCCTTGGCTGTTAGGAAATCTCTTGGGAGAGGCAGGATTCGAACCTACTAACGCTAATGCGTTCGCCAAGGTGGCTCCCAACTACACCACCTACTCCCCGAGTTTGGGTGAGGTGTGGGTTCTTGCTATACCGACATTTGAGTGGATTAGGAGTGGCAAGGACGAGGCGGTGACAAGGGTAGGGCATACGTGTCACGTTGTGAATGAAAGGTATTTGGTTAGTTACTGGGGGTTGGGGCCAACGCCGTGTGATAAAAATGGCGGGGTAGAGGTGTATGATTCATACACCTCTTAGAGTCAGTATGATATGAATAGCATGCAGTGGACAACGAAGATGGTTAGTGGGACTGGGTATGAAGTTCCGGAGACGGTATATCATGTAATTGGAGGAAGGTGAGTGGGTTGAATCTGGCCTTTGAATATCAGACATGAAGGCAGATGTAGGTTATTGACTATATTTACTAACGCATTTTTTCTCTCAGCACACTCGGTGGCGCTACAAAAGTAACTCCCACAGGAGGCTTCGTCGACTCCAGACTACAACAACTCTTCAAATACAGCCCACGCAGCAGCACAACAGCTTCCGCCACCAGTATCTCAATATCCTCCAATAACGCAGTCAAGATCGCCGTGCCAATAGTGGTCATCATCCTCCTCCTCAGCGCTCTCCTCGCCGGATGTTACCTGTACAAAAGACGCCGCCGGAGAATATACGAGGCAAGAGCCAGTGCAACCGCGGCTGAATTACCTCATCGTGAAAACAATGAGCCGATGGACTATTATGTCGGTGAGCTTCCGGGCCCGCAGAAGGTGATGGAGTTGGACTCAAATTATCCGCCGGCATACGAGTTGGATAGTCCGGGGAATAAAAGGGATAGTGATGTTAATCCAGGCCCGGTGGTGAGGATGGCAGGGGCTCGTGCCGCTGGTGATGGTGGGGTGACCAGTGCAGAGATAGAAGAGAGGCAGGGGCAGGAGATGTATAACGATAATAATCGTGGATATGGTCGCGGGGCAGTAAGCATTAGGGAGGTGCAGGATAGTGAACGGGGGGGTATAATGTATATTGCTTGATTGAGGTTCTGGGTTTTAAGGACACTATAAACATGTCAGTATGGTCCAGATATGAATTTCAATTCATGGGCTGTGACATTCGCTATATGTATACATTATAATGACTTGTACATGTTATGACTCAGACTTGTAGTGTTTCTTGAATGTACCATTATCGCTGTATACCGGTAGTGGATTGGTTTACTAAATATATATATGTCCAGGTCCCTCGTGGCGTTACTAAGGCATAAACAATCACCAGTCAAACTATATGTGTGCTCAACGTTTATTCTGCCTGTAGTAAAATATGTAAAGCATAGAGGGTCAGAACATAGCGAGAGGCGTCTCACAACTTCAGCGTCCCTAACTCCAAACGTGGTTGCAGCTTGAGGCCGCGGGAGGGGATGTGGATCTGATGGATTCGTTTTCCTAGGGCCCACGCCGGGATAAACGGCAAGATTATTGGCATGGCGTGTGGGTTTGTTGCCACCATGTTCCTCGTGGCCGTGGCGGCCGCAAAATAGCTGAGCCGCCCTAGAGATACTCCAAAACCTCAACCCGTCGAACTTACCTCCGTTGTCGGGGGGGGACACGTGAGCCTGGGCTGCTTCGGGGCCTGGGGAAGGGAGGGACGGGAGTTGGGGGAGTGCAGGGGGAAGGCGGAGAGGGGACGAGAGGGAAGCCGGTATCCCGGTATGTTTGAACTTATGACCTGGGCTGGACGAAGGGGACTGATAGCGAAGGTGCGCAGGGGCGCCAGCCAGTATACGGCCGTATTGGGGCTGTTATTATGCCAACACGGCTGCTGTAAGCAACGTACCAGCACCGGCGGAACGCAGCAATGTGTCTAATTAGTTGGTAATCAAGCATACGAATAGGTATCTAATTGTTGGTAACTGTGAGCACTCGATTAAAGAGTAGAAAAGCGCGGGCGTAGGAAGTGTTTAACAAAAATAAAGCTATATGAGACTTAGAATACTGCTTAGGGCTTGCTTCATTGACTATCTAATTCCACCAGCTTATATAGTAGTGTTGATTTGATAAGACCTTTATTAGATCTTGTAATACCTTTCTAGCTAGAAAGGTTGCACTTTGATTTATATTTTATATATTTTATATATTATATCAATTATAGATATACTTCTCTACTTCCTTATATTAGTTTATTCACCATTCTGTTAGAATAGGCCGGGCCCTACCAACAGAACCCAAAAACCCATAAGGGATTCTAAATTAAATTGCACTCAGGTTATATAGCCAACATTGTATAGTTCGATGTAGATTATTGACATTTTATTCCTGCTTTGTCTAGTTGCGCACAGGGTGCACGTGCCGGAGCATTTGTCTCAGTACCCTCAGTATAATATAGTTATTACCTTTTGAAAAGAAAACAATACAAAAATTATAATACGTAGTCTTCCACGAGATCTAAGTTGGACTCTGAGTTGTAAAGTTTTAATCACTTTCCTGTATTTCCGGAACGGCGCCGATCAATTAATTAGACATCATGAACATGAAAGACATCTAACGCGATGCACGTACTACTGCGTACTTGAGAAGGCTTAACATAGATCATTATGGCAGGGAAGCGGAAAGTAAAGTAAAACAATATACAGCTGGTAGTCAAAATTTCCAAGTACAGTGAGGAGAATATATGGCTGATAATCAGAAAAACAAACAGACTCAGGAGCATACACTGAAGACGGAATTCAAATTCTGGATGTAGGCCCAAAGGCGGGACTAGAATTGCATACAGTCATGTTTTCACGGTCCTGTCAGCTCATTCAAAGTAGTGAAAGGGAAAAAGACTTAAAGATGATAGAAGACGAACAAACGGCTATTACTAAATGTGACAAACCATTAAATCCCGTGCGAGTTCTAGGGTAAACAGGCTGGGGGTTAATAAACCCCCCCCCCAATAAAAAAGGCGACTGTGGTGATTTTTCCCGAGATTGTGCGCAAACTGTATCTATGCGTATTTAAAAAGAGACTTTCTGGCATCTCCTAGAGCCAGCAAACAGTTTAACGGCCACTGCCACGGTCTGATTGCCCCCCTTGTGCCCCATCGTTCTGTCGTTTTCCTTTTACTTCCCCCCCCCCGGGGCAGACTACAACCGTGTCGTAGAATCCCTCTTCATCTGGGCCAGACATTTCCTCATCAGTTGCAGCTGGTGGGCCTTGCCCAGTTGGCCTAGAGTATGCCACTGCCACGGTCTGATAGCCCCGTTGTGCCTCATCCTTCCGTCGTTTTCCTTTTGCTCCCACCCCAGCGGGGCAAACTACAATCGTGTCGTAGAATCCCTCTTCATCTGGGCCAGACATTTCATTTTGGGTTGCAGCCGGTGGGCCTTGCCCAGTTGGCCTAGAGCCAGCCAACATTTTAACTGCCACTGCCACGGTCTGATAGCCCCGTTTTGCCTCATCCTTCCGTCGTTTTCCTTTTGCTTCCCTCCCAGCGGGGCAAACTACAATCGTGTCGTAGAATCCCTCCTCATCTGGGCCAGTCACCTTCTCTTGAGCAGTAGCTGGTGGGCATTGCCTCGTTGGAATATTACTGGATATAGCCATAGACGATCTAGAGGGCGATGCAGGTCCTTTATCTGCGCATATCGGCCTGTCCCGGCCAACATATGCACATCCCACTTCTGAATCTAGGTTTGGAAAGAGAGCGGCAGCACTCTGACAAATGCTATCATTTGGTATACGTGGATTATCCGTTAGCATCTCCGGCCAGAAGTATTCGAAGCCGGTGGATGATGGTGGTGCTGCGTGAACAGGAAGTTGAGTGAATTTAGAGCTCATATTAGCATTTTGCGAGTAGGCCTGCTCGTCATGATAAAACTCCCTGGCATATCGTCCTGGTGGGTATGTAGGACCAAAAGGGTTCTGGGGCAGTGGAGGTTGTGAGTATCCCGGGCTAGTCTCTGTTGAATGCAGAATTTGTCCTGAACACTGTAGATTCTTTGGCCCCGGGCTACCACCCATCATCGAGATAGGAACAAAGCCGTGATGGATGGGCGGTGAGAAAAGCTCAGTCAGACATGGGGACACGGGTCCAGTGTAAAAGTCAATGTGCGTAGGCCCTGGCCTCGGAAGTGTATCGATGGGTATTTCGCATGGAGATACCACTGGTTGAATTTGGGGACCAGGGTAAAAATCGGTCTTGTTGACGAAGTGTTCAGAGAAACTGGCGTAATTTGAGGCGGGCCCAGGTACCTCTGAGGCCGCCCAGGAGTTGCGTGCAAATTTCTGAAAATCGATGAGGCAATGGGCAGTGGTGGACGATGCGTGAAGGGCTGGATTTGCCAGAACGGGAGGGGGTTGTTGTGGCATTCCCTCAGGACCGCAGGGATTGATATAGTCTGTGCCACTGTCCACCGGCCCGTTGTATGGATTTTTGTTTTGGTAACCGTTGGATGCGCTGTAATTTAGATCGCAGCCTAGGAAATCCATCGTTATGGTCCAGTGGTAGGTATAATTAAGTGTTGAACTACTACGACGAGAGTGAGAATGAGGCTGTTCTAGGAGGTGATGCTTTGCTTGGAACTTGGGTAGGGCATGGAGTCCGTAGAGTAGGTAGCTTATATAGACATTGTGTTGTTGCGAGCTGCATAGTAAATACGAGAATGGTCAAGATTGCACACCGAGAATCAAGGCTGGAATGGTTAATTACGTATACTTGCGGCTTCGTTCCATGCCAGCGTACTTTGCCCTATAGACTATTGTACATATACAACTAGCAAGCCAATTGACTTCGTCAAGTGATTGAATAGTACGATATATGGTAAATCCTGCCACCACACAAGCAGCTCGGCCCGCACAAATCCCTGCTTGACCTTCCCGTATAACAAAAATACCATGAAACTTTTAATTGCTTAACAGAACCTACAAAGTTTCTTCAAAGTTCAATTCCTGTTCACACTCACTATCTCTGCCAGACTGACTAGTTAGTAATTTGTGTCTTTTGTTGCATTTCCTAGCCTATCTACATCCTAATAAATCTACTCTAAGATTTGGATACGTACCCCGAGCACACGTAAATGACTCTTTACATGTTTAAAACAATCCTACATTGTACTAGCTGTAGTTCCTTTCAATCCACACTGCAATACCCCGCACGAAGTATCTGACACGGATTCTTTGGGGGCCCAGTCACGCTGAGAAAAACACCAGCAATGAACTTTGAATATTAATAACATACAAGAGTGGTTAAATCAAGTACATATTCCGTTCAAAATCGATCGTGGGAGATCTAAAGCCTGAGTTCCCAGCTTTGCACCCCTGTTGACCTTGACTGCGGAGATCGAGTCAAGGTCACCACTCATATCCATCCTGCAAATGTCAGTACCCACAGTGTGCGCGGAATACTTGGACCTTCTGAGCCGAAGATTGTTGACCAGCCTCTCCCTAGTACCCCGGCCCTTTCCCATCTGACCAGACCTGGAACATATAGTGAACCCTGCATGCTAGTAACTATGTCACCCCGAATCTCGCCAGCATATGACCAACCGGGCAGCCAAGGAGGTTAACCAACTACACGACGAATGCGGTAAATAGAGGCGTATTCCACCTACCTCTACTGAGTCCTCTCAGGAAGATAGGGAGATCTCCAGCTGCGGCAGACATGGTTGAGAGTCTCCTTTGTTTGCTATTTTCATTGGACTATGTACATTGGCCACGCGCAGTGTAGGCCGACTAACTGGCCCACCGAGTTCACTGATTTGGGGGTAGCTTGTCACATGGCCCTTCGCGCGCGAGTAGTTAACGAGTTTGTTGGTTTTTTTGAAAAAAAAAAAAAAAAGAAGAGTACGTCTTGCGTATATTCTAAAACGAGCGATGGATACATAGGTAGTTTTTTGGCCCCAAACACACAGTAACGACGTTTTTTTTTTTTTTTTTTTGGTAAATCAGTACTCGTATTGAAGCTTCTCGCTTATGACGAGGCAGCGCATAGGTTAAGCCTGACGGGATTATCCAACCACTGGACCGCTCCCTGCCCCGTATCTACGTACATGACCAGATACCCTCCTTTCAGGGAATACACAAAAAAGAGATCCAACTGCTCCCACCTGTCCCAAAACTCTCGCGCCAGTAGGAATAACGAAGGATGTCCGCGCACAAGTAGAAAAAACCAACAAAATCATGGTAGCGCATCCAGTACATATACCCGTCCACTTCCCTTACAGACAGGGCAACCCCTCTTCCCTCCCTCGCACAGCCTGCAAATCTCATTGGTGGTAGTTGACCTGGTGGGTGACACTGCTCTTTGTTTCCCTCCCTTGTCCTTCCCTCTGCTGCTCAGACGGTTCCAATCATATCTCGTGGTGCGGAAGAATTTCCTTCCCATGCGTAGTCTACCAACCTCCTCTGCTGACCTCGTATAGACTACCAGAGAGGATGCCACCTAATCCCCATGACTGCCACACCTCTGTTATCTTCCTCGATCCATCTTCTCATTTGCCCTGGCTTGTACCTCAGTAACGACGTTGAAGACTCAGGATAAGGCTGGGTAAGAATCTCCATCCACGAGTAAGCATAATCAGTGCAAGCTTTAAAACTATACCAGTATCACTATCTGCGCACTTGTCCTTAACCTTTTGTTTGATTTATCGTAGTACTCCATCCATATTAGCGTTACTATGGCAATGCAGCTACAAATACCGCCACTTGCGCGCAAACGAGTACCAACGCAAGGGGGATATGGCATGGTACCAGGATGTTCTGGGGTATACAATCAACGAGGGGAGGCCTTCGCAGTGGAAGCCTTCGCAGTGGTATCCCCGGAAGCCAGATAACAGAGATGCGAAACGGTGCTGGAACTGCGGAGTGCTCGGACATTGGTCAACTAAGTGCAAGAGAAACCCAGGTTGCCCTTCATGTGAGCGATGTTTCCCAATAGGATACTGGTGGGAACCTTGATGGATGACGAAGAACAGAGAAGGAAGTAAGGCAAGCAAAGATGCCAAAGGACACCCCCCACAACGGAAGACCCCCGAAGTGAGGAACATGGATGCGCCATCACGGGAGAACCCCGACTGGGTGATATATGCTTAAGAGCGCCTATTTGAATTCCCGGAGGCGCAGGGTAATCGGAGATGTGGGATTACAGGAGGGGAGTGAGGCGGGGCAGATGTGATTATTTTGGCAGAACCGTTAGAGCAGATGGATAGGAGACAGACCCACCCGAGTTACGAGGTAGCATACCGATCGAAGGAGCTGACAATGTATGTGTCGAAGGGGGTAGAAGTAAGTAATGGTGAGGGGAAATGAGGATTGGGTTCTGATAGGAGATATGGTTGCAGGGGCATATCTACCCCCACAGAGGAAAGCGGCAGAAGTAGAGAGGAAGATGAACACAATGGCAGGAAGGGCGGAGGTAATAATAGGTGACTTGAATTGCTGTGGCAGAAGAAAGAGACGGTTACTGGATGAATGGATGGAACGCCGGGAGTTGCAACTTGCTAGACATAAGAGTTGAATACACAAATGAATGGGGTCAACCCTGGTGTACAATCGACTGGGTGCTTACATCTCGTGAAGGCATTAGGAAGCCATGGAAAATAGCCAACGCCTAGAGTGCGAACAGTGACCACTGTATAGGGGGAGCAACAGTGTAAACAGAGAAAAGGGAAGTGAGGAGGTACGAGACGGATTGGGTAAAGGTAGAGCAGTATGTTCTAAGAGAAAAGGAGAAGCTGTCGGCGGTATGCTTGGAGGGGTTCAATCAAGCGGGAATGGAAGGAGATCCGAAGAAGAGGAAGAAGATCTAAGAAGGCATGGAAGGAGTTGGGAAGGAAAGTAAAGGTGGCGAAAGCTGAGATGTGTAGCCAGTGGGTATTGGAGAGAAAGGGCGTATGGGACATCGCTCGGGTGGCTCGCAACCCATTCAATATCAAGTCGAGATGTGGGGACCTAATTGCCAGTATAGCCAGGACCGCAGAAGAGAAGCTAGCTGCTTTCGCCAGTCACAACCTAGTCGATGACGGCACCGGCAGCAGGGCGCCTAGGATGGAGAGAGAGAGGAAGGAGGTGGCAGGTTGGATGATGGAAAGGGTGAGCATGTTTTATATATTCTTAATAGGGGCGAACTGAATATTTATTTCTTTCCTCTTTCAGGCGAAAATGTGAAAGAGGAAGTAAAAGAGGGAGGGGGAGAAAACCCCCCGGATGTGCGTCTAGCCTACTCTCACTCCCCACCGCTCTCTACAAATATTCTATTTGTGGACCCTGTACCAGTAAAAGAATACTGCAACCCCAGCGAAGCAGCGCTCTCTCTTCTTACAGCAAGCGCTGAAGAAAACTAAGAACACGAACACACCGGGCCGGATAGAATATCATGAGATCCATCTATTGAAGAAGATAAACGGGATGAACCTGGGGAGGTAGGTCCTAATACTAATTTTAATTTGACACCGATCCAGGAGGAACTTACTACCGTATAGGTCGATTCCACCAGCTAAGAAAGGGGCAGGTGGAAGATGATCAGGGGATGGATACCAGCAGAAGATACATCCACTCCCAAAGGCAAAAATAAGAAGGTTAAGCAGGTGGCGATTGGTCGCCAAAGAAGGATCTCTCTGTAGTGGCTTTGACAAAGCAATTACGCATTTGGCTCTGGTGACTCCACCCTTCACCAAAGAGCTCGCTGCAATGCTTCCCGTGGCGAAATCGGCAGTCAAGATACAGCCCAGTGTCAATACCAGTCGCACCAGCAAGGTTTAATCGCAGGAACTCGATTGTATGGGATCTCCTATCTGCCACTCATGGCAGAGAAATCACAATACACGATACTGGATACATAGCGTTGGAGCCTTGGAGGGCTATTATACTGTAAGGATGCTGAATTTTGGAAATCAAGAAGAAAGTAAGGAGTATCACTAGCCCAGTAGTTATTCTCATGAAACATCCCTTGAGTTTCCAGAATTGAAAGACTGCATCAGGTTCCAAAGAAGTGGAAGACGATGATTTCGATTGAGGTAACAGGTTACAGCTGTAGTTAGGGAAACCTTAGCCACCAAAAACTCCATGACACGAGGAGTAACTTACAAGCTAATTTTATGTGTTATCTGAGTCTAGGGGATTGAAACCGACTTCATCTACTTGACCATTGGCTCATCAATTGATGGCAGTCATAATTAATTGTTCGGTGGCAAATATATCTATCACCCATGCGTGTCTCGGAAATGCACTTTGCAATTTTACCTAGAAATAGTTCAACAAGGATCTTCATTTTGTGAGATGGACAACTGCCTAGTTGGAGAATGGGCCTTTGTGTCGTACATCATTGATGTATGACATGACCAATACGACTACTTATCCCTCTTTCAAAAGGAAATATAGACAACCAGAAACACGTGAGTCGGTTTCTGTGTACCTACGTAGTCACATCTCATTGATTGTACAATTGCAATAAACTAACGAAAATGCCATCGCAGGTGCCTCAGGTTTCGGTTTCCCTGTCCCTTTTTTTGGGGGGGAACTCATTACGCGTGTGCGCAGCCTTAAGGTCGCATGACGAGCCACCCGGAAGCCGGGGTGGATTCAAGGGTCGGTCAAGTTAATCTGTCCGCCCTACGCGAGCTATGTACAAGGTATATATATAACTAAAAATAAAAATAAAAATAAAAAGGGATACTATGTGCAACCATTTTCCTCCTTAGCGTCCATCGAGAGGGGGGGGTAGAGGCAGGCGAAGTACGCCTCCACGGGTTTCCCTATTGCCTTGGCCATACATAGCATCCCATGCAGTCTACTTTGCCTTCCTGTATTGAACATATGTGCATGCCATACGTGCGTGCATGTCGCATTTCGTTACCAGCCCATGCCTAGCCTAACTACCTAGTGTAGTCGCCTACATGGAAACGTTACGGTGATGTTATGATCACAAGCGTGGTCATGAATTGAACTCGTGTATATATAGTCGCTGTATTTCCTTGTCTGAATCAACAAGTTCGCTACACACACACACCCATACACTCATTCATATCAATCATACAAGCCTTTATCTTCTCTCTCTCTCGTTCATTGTGAAGTCTCCTTAAGTGGACCTATCTGATTCTCGCTGCCACGCGGATGATAGGTCATCAGGATATCCATAACCTCCAACATTCTGTCGACCGCTTCTCCATGTCTTCACGTCAGGGATCCTCGATTTTCACTCTTGCGCTCCCTCTCCACCCCCCACAAATCCACCTGCCCCATTCTGCGCACAACCTCTCCATCACCTCCGGGTCTCCATCTGTAACTCTGCCCCGTACGTTAATATTGGGGGCAGCGGTCCGCCCACTATCTGTTTCTTCCCCTTTGGAGGCAGCCTCGTCAGTCATCGCACCAGTTCCCATGCCGCCTTCCCTTTCGCTGTGTGGCATGTCTAGTGCCGCCTCTTGGACTTTACATTGATCCCCAGATATGACGCCTTAGCACCTTTCCACTTGCCGTCATCCCATCCATCCCCAAATTTTCCACTGCTACCTCGAGAATTCCATCTAGCCTCCCCTGCTTGCGAGCGAATACCGAATTGACGTCATCCACATACGACAGTAGTATAAATGTCACTCCCCGTATACTCCTTCACTCTTGTAGCCCCTCCCTTCCTCTTGCTACTATCAGCATCTCCGCCTCCCTGATCATCGCCGACATATATATAGTGAGGGGAGAAGGTCTCAGCGGCGAGACTTGCGGTATACCCTGTGTCGTTCTTACCTCTCCAATATCCCTGCCGTCTACCTCCACGTTGAACTGCTGTGGCTGGAGGAAGGACTCGACCTATTCGCGTAGCTGTGGGTAGTCATGAAGGATTTCTCCCATCCTTTCTTGGCACAGATGGTTGATAGCGGACTTGATATTCCGGCCGCACAACTCACAGTCCAGATTCTCTCTGACCAACCTGTCCATCAGCATCACACTGTCAACTGCCCCTCTCCCTTTTCTTCCTGCAAATGTCAACTCATGCCATAGTTCTGGTATATCCCATAGCTCCTCCGCGATTATCTTCTTTGCGAGCTTGCCAACTGTATTTGCTAGACAATAGGACACCTTCCCTTTACCTTTGAGTGATCCTTGCCTGGCGTTGGGATCATCACCATTTTCATTTCCCTCCACTCCTCTGGCTGTCTTGTTCCAAGTTCTACCAAGGCACACTGTCCTATATCTTTTAGGAGTCGGAGTCGGGCCCCAGTGTTCTCAACCGGCCCGGCCGCCAACCAGGCCGCCTGAAGCCTGGCCTGGGGGCCGAGGTCCGTGCGGGCCTGAAACCGCCTGGGGCGGCCCCGGCCTGACCTCAGAAGGCCGTCCAGGCTATTCAGGCCGTCCAGGCCGTAGCCCAGGCTATTCAGGCTCTTCAGGCTCTTCAGGCCGTGGTCCAGGCTATTCAGGCCGTGGTCCAGGCTATTCAGGCCGTGGTCCAGGCTATGCAGGCCATGCCCAATGAGGCCGGTATAGGTAGGCAAAGAAGGCCTCGATCGCTTCCCAGTTGTCCTATCCCACTTCCTTACGCCAGATAGGACGATCTAGGCCTCTCCACGATGATATCTGTCCGATAAACTGCATGCGTTGTTGGTGGTGGCGGGGGCAGGCGAAGGTTACATGGTGGCCGTCCTCACTTCGGTGAGCATAGCAGGAGCAGACTGGAGAGTCCGCATTGCCTACGGTGTGGAGCCAGCTGTTGAAGGGGCCTCGGTTGGCCCTCAGCCCGGTGTAGGTGGACAGTGCCTGTCGGTGCCAGGATGTCCGATGTGTTCCATGTCCTTTTTTTTTTTTTTTTTTTTTGAACTCAGTACTCCTATGCACAACCTTAAGGGTCGTATGACGAGCCACACCGGAAACCCGAGTGGATTCAAGGGACAGTCAAATTAATCTAACGTCCTGTGCAAGGTACGTACAAATAGCAAAGAGACGCAGGGCAAAGCAACACAAAGCAGCGCAGCAAATAGGAAAAAGACACAGGACAAAGCAACGCAACGCAACGCAGCAGATCTCAAATACACGGAAGGAATGTCTTCCCTTGCCATGTTCTGGGTGTGAGCGTTGGGAGCTGTGCCTAGCCTTGGGCATAATGCATATGCGGGGACTTCCTGCGATGACTCCCAAGGCAGATTTGAATGCTGCCCTGGCGCCCACTGTCTCGTTCCCCGCGATGCCTGTGGCCACCTGACCCAAGAGAGTGCCGTATCGTAATGTTGGCAATCCTGAAAGAGGCGTTTGAGTTTCCGTTCGATACCTGATCTCGGAGTAGCCTTTGGCGAGATAGTGGAGAAATATTTTGGCTTTCATCTTTTTCGCCACTTTCCTTCGGAAATTCATACTGTAAAGCGGGATCTTTTTATTCCGTTTCTTTCACGTTAGCGGGATAAATATGTACGTGGATTCATACAGTTTCTTTTGCGTTAGTGAGACACAGGTGTTAGTGGTTGCCAATTAGGCATACAGAGTGTCTTCATGATTTGCTCCCGTGACTGTGACACGGAATCAACCCCCCGACCAACGAATGAAGTCCCCCGATAAATCCCTAAAACATTCAAGTAGACTCTGAATCGTTTTAGTCTGGTTGGCACAAGCCCCCGCTAAGAATCAGGTATTATTGTGGATAATGCAGCGCGTAACACTTAAGGGCATACGTTCGCGGCATGCTCAGGGCATATACCGGGGGGAGGGGTACATACTCTTAGGTAAGGTTTAGGTACCAGCACTGTTTTTATTTTTTTGGTGAACTGGCACCGTACTTTCATTCAGACTCTCTAGCCTATGGCGAGGCTGCGCCTCCAAGGGACCCTATTTGCAGGCGAAAAGGTTAAACCTGAACGTTATCGGTCTAAGCTAACTAGGTTCCTCAGGCCCAATCTGAAGTTGAAACCGAGACGCGGCTCACAGTCCGGGTCTAAAACCACCTTGAGCGGACTACAGGTGAACCTAAAACATTGCATTCGCTCTACTTAAGCACATATTCGGCGACAGGAAAAAGGCTTTTAGTAGCATAACTCAATCATTTTCAGCCGAATACGTTCAAAGGTTAGGATAATATTTTACATATATGGTATTTTGCAGGCCAAACATGGAGGGGCGTATGTACCTTGTTATTGAACTATCTTGCGAAATATATGTGGAGACCGGAAGTTTTGGGGAGGAATATATTCGGATAAGGGGGTTAGGGGGACTGTGAGTGACCATAATTATTGTTTTCACGTTTCTGAAGTCTCAACTAATCATACCTATAGTATTTTTGTACGAGGGTACTACGGCCCCTAAGTATTTTTTTTTTTGGGGGGGGGGTTTGATAAGGTATTTCGTGGAATATCGTTATCCCAATAGCTAAACGTATGCCTTAGAAGGTTGTATGCATGTAAAATAATTTACTAAGCTATAATATCGAAAATCTAGTGAAAAGTAACTATGGTCTTCCAGCTGGTCCCCCCAAGAAAAGCGTAATCGTGTAACTGCTCTACCTATAGAAATTGAGATAAAGCGTTTGATAGCTACAAGGTGTCTTATTTGGAAAACGGCCCGACCCTAGCATAATCCTAGCATATCTCCAACAGAAGAGCCTCAAACTTACTTACCCCCGGAGGCTACAAAAGGATATGCTTGAAAGGCTGAAGGTTTTAAGTTATTGGGCACTACATTTGGACCCTCTTTGATAGAGACATTCTAAGATTAACTTACCTCCATCTCATTCCAAGCTACCCAGTGGAAATAGTACCATTATGCATATAATATGATCAGTTTAGATTTCAAATACCAAGTGATAACAATAATTATGGCCACTCTCAGCCGGGCTCTTATTTGAATATATTTTCCCCCAAAAATCTATCCCCAGATATATTTCCCAAGATAGTCCCAGTAACAAGGCATATAAGTACTTACCTGCTTGGCTCGCGAAAATACTAAATATTTGAGTGCATTCGGCTGAAAAAGGGTTAAGTTATGCTAAACCGGTTTGATCGAAAACCCGGTCCCCCTTCTCCCATGTTATCCTGCCGAACGTAATGCAGTAAGATATGGTCGACTATACCGTCCAGAAAGCCAGGTAGGCTGAGCTTGCCTGGGCCTACCTGCATTTTTCAGGCTGTAATCAGGCCGTATGTGGTCCAGGGTGTGCATGTTAACAATGCTATTCAGGTCATTGTTTCAGCTATGAGAACTATTGTGGCCTCCGAGCGGATCAAAAAATTCCAGGTGGATCGAAGAATACAATAAAGGAGTGGAGGTTACGGGAATTCGATGGCTATAAGGAAACCGACCGTGAAAGGTGGCATCCTCTTTGGTAATATACATGAAATCAGCGGAAGATGTGGGCGAAGTGCGAATGGGAAAGTGGTTTTTTTCACCCCAAGATATGACTGGGGAACCGTCCAAACCACAGTGAGAAGAAAGGGAAACGAAGAGTAGCATCGCCCACGGTCGATCGCCAGTACAGATACATCAGAGACAAGTGGGTCGTGTGTGGAGCAGACATGGGATGGGGGAGGGGGGCCCAGTCTCGATGGACATTCTATCAGTGAACTTTCCTTAGTCCTTTATACCCCACTTTTCTATATGCGATTTTCCTGTTAGCGTTTTCCCGCACGAGTTTGGTTTATGCTTTTATTCTCTCTTTGGCGAATATCTGGTCATGTATAGTTATTACGCCATAAGTCATCGCCCAATACAGCGCGGTCTCGAGACCATCGCTATTATGAAAAATCTCAGCAGCCATCAATAATTATATAATAAAGTTCACCTCTCCAAATTATCTACATACTCTAGACGAAATAGTAAAATTAATATTTGGTATACCACCGCTTTACCTCAATAACTGCCTTCACCCAACGGGCCATATATCTAGCTAGATTCTCAATGATAGTAGGGCCCAACAGCTCCCAGCAATGGATGATAGTATTAGCTGGTTTCGGTTTAATAGTTTCTGAGTTACCCAACATGTTGATGAAACCTGAGTAGTACATGTAGAGGTTTGCTTTGAGATGTACCCAGACGTGCTCAATTGGATTAAGGTCATGGGAGTAGGGTGGCCATTCCATGACATGACAGCATGTGCTAGTAAACCATTGTGTCACAGCACCAGAAGTATGTATTGGGGCATTGTCCTGCATGAATATCCAGTCACCCTGATGGAACTGTAGTAGATAATTCTGCAAAACCTTCAAGTAGATCTGTCCAGTGATCCCCCCCTTTAGCCTCCGGATCTCCTATCATTTCCACCATAGGACCCTTGTCTGTACTGGCAAAACAAGACCATACCATCTGAGTAACTACTCCAGACATTATTTGGGAGCAATGCAATCCTTCTTCCATTTTTCTCCTGGGGTGTGAAACACTCAAATAAGCTTAGCTCAGGAACATTTTTTCAGCAGGCATTCATTGACTACAATCTCAGGCTCCAGGAGCGGGCAGTGTTGGTGAAAGAAGGGTGGGAGGGAGGGGAATAGATGGAGAGTACAGCCACCATTTCTTTTTTCTTTGTACTCAGTACTTGTATGCGCAAGCTTAGGGTCGCATGACAAGCCAGCCGGAACCCCGACTGGATTCAATCGCACCACCTCAACTACCAAGGCCTTTGGGGCTAGTCTCAGGAAGCCTGCACTGACTAACTAAGCACGGGAAAACCTCCTTTGAGGATTTTATGTTGTGAGGGAGGGGGTGGGGGGGGTGGAGGGGCGGCCAGATCGTTTATTCTCTCTCGTTTTCTTCCCCTCCCTATGCATGTGTGTGATATGCACACATATTTTTCTCCCGTTATACATGTACTTCATTCCCCCCCTTGGATATACGCGTTTAGCGTATATGTATAACAGGGGGGAGGAGAAAAGGAGAGAGAAAAAAGATATGTACGTTTAGTACATATGTAGAAGAGAGAGAAAAAAAGAAACTGGGGAGGGGCGAGGGGAGGGGCGCGCCAACCCACAATATAAATATATATTATATTTATATTGTAAGATTTAATTATATAATTAAAACTCAAGTTGGCGCGCCCTGGGACAAGTAAAGTAGGGGGCTGCTTCGCTGGGGTCGAAACAAAAAGGAGGGAAAAGATATCACTCTCTGCCCTAGACCGTTAGTTAAATTACCAGAAAATATAGTATTGCTCCTGTGCTCCTTTGCTTTGCTCTCCTCCAGCGAACCAGGGAGTCTCTCTCTTTCATTTGTCCTACGTTTTATGTTTGGCTAGGACAAATGTAAATTTGAGATTCCCTAGTTCGCTAGGGGGATGGGAATGCATTGCACCAGCCTACGAACTTCGCACCCCCATGCTACCTTCTTCGGGGGGGTAAAAAGTAGTCCCCTAGCTTTCTTTTTATTTATAAAAAGAAAGAGTAAGGGTCCCTAGTTTTTATTTAAATTCCAAACCCGTGCTCCTTGGCTGTTAGGAAAAGATCTTAGGGCGAGGGAGGATTCGAACCTACTGTACTAACGCTAATACGTCCACCAAGGTGGCTCCCAACTACACCACCTACTCCGCCGTACAACCACGAAGATGGATGTGGAACTCTTAGAGTAGTGGAAGCATGGAAGTCAGGCAGATCGGTAGTAGCCCTAGAGAGCCAGGGAGCCATCGAGGGCGGTTGGCGAACCCTACAATTCGAGCGGCCACGGTCGTGGATAGAGGCGGAGGGGCAGGAGGGGATGACGAGGAAGAGCGGACAGTGATATGGGTGAAGGAGCACAGCGGTGTACTAGGGAATGAAAGGGTGGGCAGGAAGGCGAAAGAGACAGCATTGGTTCGCAGGAAGAGGATGCTAAGACATGACATAGCTACACCAGCAGGCGACAGGCTTTCCCTATGGTGCGACCAGCGAAGCAGACAAAATGGAACTGTAGACCGCAGCGATGGTGGCTACCTAAATAGGGTGGAAGCGGAGGACCCGGTATGCGGAGTATGTGAGAAAGGGGTGGCGCAGAACGCGGCGCCCCTTCTGATATGCACTGGAGTAGCAGGCGGGAAGGGCCGGAGGCCTGGTGAGAGTAGATATGAGAAGATCCGGAATGGTGTAAGAGGCTGGCGGAGGCAGTGCAGGAGTAAATTTTCCTTTTTCTTTTGGTCGGAGGGATTTAGGCAGGAATTTTGCTTTTCAGATTCCCTTATATTTTCACCGGGGGGGTTATCTTTTTGGGGGGGGTAAATCAGTACTCGTATTGAAGCTTCTCGCTTATGACGAGGCAGCGCATCCCGCCAGGTTAACCCTAGTAGCATTATTCAACCGCTGGGCCGCTCCCTGCCGGGGGGTATCTGGTTATGTACGTAGATACGGGGCGTAACTGGGGTGATGCGCTGCCTCGTCATAAGTAAGATGCTTCAATACGAGTAATAATTTACCAAAAAAAAAAGAAAAGAAAAAGCCTCTTAGGAGGGGAGCATGGTACTCCCGTCCACTGGGGCACCGTAGGGTCACCAGCTGGTTTTACCTACATCCGTGTATATAGCTGGCGCAGGGCGGACAGATCAACTTGCCCGACCCTTGAATCCACCCGGGATTCCGGTATGGCTCGTCATGCGACCCTTAAGGTTGCGCACACGGTACGGTACTGAGAAAAATCTCCAGCGCCACGGCGCCCAGTAAGGTAACGCCACATCGTAGGAGATAATTCGCGACGTCTATTTTCTTCGCCGCGTTTCCTTTGCGCACGTGGGATACCTAGGATTTGGTGCCATGGCGGAGTGTTGAACTGGAGGTGCGGGGCGGTTGCGACGCAGCGAGATCGTGCATACGGAAGCAGAGAGCGGCCCGGAGCATACAGAAATAAGGACAAAGCAGGCTCCGCGTAAAGAGTCTGTTAAACCCCGGGGCACTCTAGAAGGTGCGCTGCGTTCTATGTGACAGTACCCCCAACGCAATATGGGCACCTCGGATTCTCTGCCCTCCCTACATCAGGTCTGAGGGCCTCAGTCCGTCACGATATGTCAAGCCTCTGACGCTTTCGCAGCTCTAGTTCATCTGCTTCGACTTCCACCCCACGGGGAAGACCTGTTTATTGCCAGCCAGCCAGTGTCCCGGTATCAGACCTGAGTATCCTTTTTCCTACTCAGGCAGTCTCTTTTGTTTTCCTATCCGCTTCGTCATTTCCGGACACTCCACTGTGCCCCTTTACCCACATCACTGTCCGCCTCTCCTCTGTCATAGGATTCTTCTCCCTTGCTTCTCTCATGAAGCTTAACCCCATGATTAATGCACCTAGCTATGAATACATACCTATATCTCATGAAGGCATGACAACATATGAGTCATGAAGCCATGGTCACCTATGCGCCCATGTTGAATGGTAGTGAACTCATGTATATATGTTCTGGTCCGTTCAGGGATCCAGGCCGTTCCGGTATGGCCCGGGCCATACCGGAACGGCCTGGATTCTGCAACGGCCCAGGCCATTGCGGAATTAAAATTTTGGTCAAAGGTTTTCAATGCCACGGTGACTTCTATAATACCACAACGGTTCTACAATACTACAGCGACACTCCAATATCACACGTAGTAAATACAAAATAGTAGTGTATACAATATTACAGTTACTTTATAACAAGTTACTTAATTAAACAAGAATAAAGAGATAGAGCATAAGTAACTAAATAATATAGGGGTATAAAAAATTGCTTCGCTTGCTCAATCCTCTACTTAATCAATCCATTAATTGCTGAACCTTCCTGTTGAAGGAGGAATTACACAATGCTTGGTGGTTGCAGCAACAATTCACAATAGTCTAAGTAGCTACTTACGCATAGGTTGGACTCCTCATAACTAAGTCCTATTTGTCTCTTTATTTGGTGTTTAATCACTTACACTATCTGCCTGCATTAATATGCTTGGAGTGCGCATATAATGTGTGAATGTATATGCTATTCTAGAACGGCCCAGCCAGGCCATTGCGGAATTAAAACTTTGGTCAAAGGTTTTCAATGTCACAGCAATAGGGTATAATTTCTACAATACCACAGCGACAACTCTAATACCATATGTAGTAAATACCTAATAGAAGTATATCCAATATTAAAGTTATGTTATAACTAGTTACCTAATAAAATAAAGCACAAAGGGCAAGTAACTTAACAACATAAAAGGGATAAGCGCAAGTGATTAAATATCAGATAATATGAGGAGTCTGACATGTGCATGAGTAGGTTTGTGGAATATGTCGCTGGAGTCAATGCTAGTTTGATGTGAGTTTGAAGGTGTAATACAAATATATTAAGGATTTAATAAACTGATTTTGATGTTGTTATCCCTTTGTTCTTGGTTTAATTAAATAGGCCGCTATAAAATAACCCCAATATTGGAATTTGGCATTTACTATATGCAGTATAAGAGTGTCGCTGTAGTATTGTAGAACTGTTGTTGGAGTGCGCATATATTCATTCTGCAATGGCCCGGCAAACTCGCAACGGCCCGGTCCATACCGGTATGGGGGGCCATACCGGTATGGCCCGGGCAATCCTGGAACGGCCTGGGCCATACCGGTATGGCCTGGAATCCCGGAACGGATCAGAACATATATATACCGTATTGCCGAGATATCCGAATCGTGCACTAGACAGTAAATTGTCACATAAGATAGTAGACGTAATATTTAATTCCAGTGACGCAGTGGCAGTCCACCGGTACCTCAGTATTCAAAATTGTTTTCCTCCACACACATTACCAGTATGCTATCGCAAGCATCACTTTTTTTTTTTTTTGGTAAATCAGTACTCGTATTGAAGCTTCTCGCTTATGACGAGGCAGCGCATCCCCAGGTTAAGCCTGACGGGATTATCCAACCACTGGGCCGCTCCCTGCCCCGTATCTACGTACATGACCAGATACCCCCTTTAGGAAAAACACAAAATCGCTACCCCCCGCTCAAGTGAAAAACCACACAAAGATTCCATCTGCTCCCACCTGTCTCAAAAATTCTGATACCAGTAGGGATCACCAAGGATGTCCGCGCGCAAGTAGAAAAACCCAAAAGAATCATGGCAGCGCATCTAGTACAAATACCCGTCCACTTCCCTCACAGACGGGGCATCCCCTCTCTCCTCCCTCACACAGCCTACAAGACTCATGGGTGGTAGTTGACCTGGTAGGTGATCCTGCTCCGGTAAGTGATGTTGCTTTTTGCCTTACTTTCTTCTCTCTTCCGCTGCTGCTCAGACGGTTCCAATCATATCTTGTGGTGCGGAAGAATTTTCTTCCCATACATAGGCTCCCTACCTCCTCCGCTGACCTTGTGTAGACCACCAAAGAGGATGCCACCTTCTCTAGTTCATGTTGTTTCAATAACCACCTAATTCCACACTGTCATTATCTTCCTCAATCCATCTTCTTATTTGCCCTAGCTTATACCTAGTTGGTACCCCATGCATAACTACTGCTTATGCCCTAACCGAGGATGCTGAGGGTGTCGGAGGTACTAGCTTTGGAGATATAGGGGGGTTAGTGCTCCCTTGTTTCCTCTTCCTCTGCCTTTTCCTCCTAGCTTTACCCGAAGTTGTCTCTCTACTACTATACCCGCTGTCTAGTTCACTATCCTCCTCTTCATACATGCTGTCACCGATATAGTTTCCCCTTGTGTGTTATTTCCGGGTACTTCCCGCAATAGTGACACTGCTTGTACTGCTGCTTCTGCATATGTCTTCCCTGTCGATGATGTTGCTTCCATGGCTACCTCTTTTCCAGACACGGATAGAGACGGATCGGTTGCTACGTCTCGTGTGGTTGGTGGAGATGGATATGTATCCATTTGTGTTCCTTCGTTAGTTCTCTCCTGTATATTCTCCCCCTGGTCTAGTGGCACTGCTTGTACTGCTACCTCCACATACGTCTTTCCAGATGAGGGTGGGGGTAGATCGGTCACTGTCAGTATCCCTTTATCCTCCGGTGGCAGTGACTCGTTGGAGATAATACCATCCGCCTTTACTATAGCATCCAGGAAGGCCTCCCATCTAACCCCCTCATTCGTGTAGGTATCTGATATACTCGTCTAGAACGCGTTGGACCGTAATTTCCTTGTATCCTCCAAAAGGTCCTGCTGCCCCCTTCTTTTGAATTCCCAATCCCAAGTCGGTGTAGACGCTGTCACTGATATTGCTGGAGCCTCTATCTTTTCCTCCGTCTTTTCTTCTCCCGGCTGTAGGTAGCTCCCTCTCAAACTCGGAAATACTGTATCCTGCTGTTCCGGCTCCAGAGAGTGCGTCAAGTAGTAGCCTAGCTGCTCTAACCGCCGCGCCGGCTGTCTCATCCCTATCTCGAGTGTCTATTAACCAGATTGCCAAACCTTTCATAAGCTGTTCTGCCGCTCCGACAAACATCTTCTGTGCCATTCCTCCTCTGTGGATCGCCATTTGTGGACACCTCTGACCACAGCCGCTACATTCCTGTTGGTACGTGACCGGCGGTGCCGCCATTTCTGCCTTTCCTTTCCCCTTTCCCTTGTTCGGCATGCCGTAGTGGTGTTGGAGTTTCGAATACCAGACTTGATTGGTGCGATGTCATGCATATGCTCGTGACCGAGACCTGCCGCTGGTGTGGGAGTTTTAAAATCGCTGAGTGGCCCGTTACGTAGTGTCGTTGTCCCGGGCCAAATCGCAATTGATACAGGCTGGCCGGGAAGAATTGCAGGATTCCCCTTTTTCCTGGAGACGCTTCCGAGGGGGGAAGAGGTCGCGATGTTTAAAAGAGGGCAAATAAATTAGATGCCCGTGATACCCTCGTCGGGGGCTTCCTAATACCGTTGCCCGCTCCTCCTGGCGAGGTCTGGTTGTTTTGTTGAGCTCGAAGTGCTCGGGAACCGTTACAGCAGCCGGTATATATGAGAGTGTGGCAAGCATCACTTATTCCAGACTCACTTCCGCTGGTGCCTCGTGCAGGACCTACTGCATGAACAACAAGCCAACACCCCTGTGCTGAATTTGCTGAACTGCCGTCAGACACTGAGGATGAGCGCTCTGATGTTGACATTGATGAGGAGGAGGAGGCTGATGGAAGTGATGATGAGCAAGGGGATTGATTATATTACGGAACAAGGGGCTGTACAATATGCTACAATTACGCTTGGGGAGGAGATTTTGTAGCTATATTTGCTGCTGGCCTCAACTCGGGCTTTCTTGAATGAGACAGTATCTCGTAAATAAGCGGGTATAGTGCATAGGACAGTAACGAAAGCCTTTCTAGCCACCTTATATTTTGGAATAAGACTGCAGTCTTGTCCGCGAGTTAATACGGTATACCGCTTGATATCTATCAGTTCAGATCAGTGCAATATATACGGTCTAGTTCTGCTCTCGCTCTCTGTTATTCAGTAGGTCTCCCTAATTGGACCTATCTGATTCACGCTGCCTCAATTCCTGTCATCACGATATCCAACCTCCAAGAGAGTCCTCGTATATACGACATATGTGAGAGAAAGTTACATATTCTGCATGCTGGTGTGCGTCAGGCGCTGATGGGCTTCTGAAATTGAGAAACTGTCTGTTTCTTTTTTTTTTTACTTTGCCCTTCGCAGTTACATGTTCCATAATTGGTTCCTTGTCTCTCTCCCGTAATGCAATTAGGCATTCAGCCGCTTAGTGCCCAAGGAAGCCACGCCAGGCATGATGAGTGGGCATTTTTACTCAAATCAATCCCCCCAGGCTCTACTCATAAAGTCACGATAATGCCAATTGCAATACTAGTGCACATATTGAAATGTCGCTGACAGTAAACTTCAGATGTCAACCCATAAAGTAAGCTCGTCCTATTGACCTAAAGGCTTTAGAAGGCTGATGAGATTTCTGTACTTCTATCCATTACCGTAGATAGATTCACCCTTGGTTAAAGAACCCCCTCTTATGAATCAGGATATCAGGGCCCACCACATTGTAACTATTTGAGTCTACCAATAATGGGGAGTTTGCACTTTCGTTCCATGTTGAACGCCAGGGATTCTCGGGTGTTTTTTAAAAATATAGTAAGAGCACCAGTAGTTCCCGAGACCCCGCAGAAGCTGCGAATACGCCCTGGGTATTTACCTTAGTGTCTGAGCACAATTATATTTTCATACTCCTTTTATCTATGAACTTGAATATTCTTTGGCTCTATGGCGTCTCCTAGGCTGCTCAGTCCTATACCCCGATGAAGTAAATCAGTTGTTTACTATAAACGGCCCATATTGCCATGACAACCACAGTGATATTATTTCTCAAATAGGGCCGTGATCAGCAACACTGGTCAGAGGTTGTTTACACATCCCCTCCAGTAGGACACTTATCAGCACATACATTCTTTGCACATATCTGTCGAATATCGCTCCAGGCCTAGATTGATGTTCCCTGCACAAGTAATAATCGGCGTCACGACCCTACGCTTTATTAGAATCTAGGACTTTCTATTTATTAATTTAAGGAGTTATCAGCAGTAGCTGGTGGAGATTTTACACTCACAACTCTACCATTTAATTTTCACTCCCAAACCCATGAAGGGACTTATACAACCCCCTGGTTGGAGTGATATTTTAAGACCAGTGATTTCAAGATGGAGGATGACAAGGAGGCATCTAAGAATCAGTGGTATATGGGCTATAACTGGCATTACCTTAGCTAACCTTTTCTTTTTTTTCAACTAGCAAGTCAATCAACCTAATCTTCCCATGGGTCGACCAGTATAATAAATGAAATAGAAGCAGGAAGCCCTGTGAGGGCTGACCTACATGGTCACGGACCGAGGACCACAACGCTGGTGGCTACATAAGGTGCGCAGAGTGGATGACCGGATGTGCGGGTTATGTGAGAATGAATAGCGCAGAATGCTGCTGAGTTTGGGGTAGCAGATGGGAAGGGGCGGAAGTGGGAGCAGATGTGGGAAGATCTGGAGTGGTGTGAGAAGCTGGTGGGGGCATTGAGGAGGTGATTTCCTATGTAATTTCCTCTGTGTTATGCGAGCATACAGTGCGGATATTTCGAGCTGGGGGGTATCTGGCCATGCACGTAGATACGGGGCAGGGAGCGGCCCAGTGGTTGGACAATCCCGCCAGGCTTAACCTGGGCGGATGCGCTGCCTCGTCATAAGCGAGAAGCTTCAATAAGAGTACTGATTTACCCCCCACAAAAAACTGAATCTTATAATGGAGACGCAACAATGAAGCCTACACAAAAGCAATTGCAATAGATATTATTCCTCCGGTATATACTACTGAAATTTCCAATGAGCAAGCCACCAGCCTGGAGCATTCAGCAACCAAACTAAACTCTCTCTGGTATAAGAGGTAGGAAACGCTATTGTAACCGATGCGACAATTTGCCAGCATAACCCAATGACCATACATCTATAGCTCATCTCCAATTAATATTCCGACTCCTTGTCTGACATGGGGTCTATAGAGTTGAAGAGAAAGTCTGGCTCAAAGTACAGCTTTTGATCCAAACTGGCATTCCCTACCACTTCAGCCTAGCCCGGTCATACAGCAAGCTGCTGCTGCTGTCCTCCAGGTGCCACATGCAGAAACATTAAGGTTTTTGAAAGAGGCTGACATGGCGGGACGAAGCCTGTGACATGCCCAGGGATTAGGGTAGCCGCCAAAGCGAGATGCGGTGCACACCAGAGTTCGGAACGAACAGAAGCCTATGGCATAGGCACGCACTGGCCGCTTATACCTGGCTCCGTACTAACCGAGGACCCTTCAATATTTGGCTGCACACGATCGGCAAAGCAGAGGCTCGGACGTGCGCGCACTGCGACCACCCCTTGGAGGACGGATAGCACATCGCTTTCGCATGGCCCCACCATGATCAACAAGACAACAACGCCGCGGAAAGAGCTGGACCAGCCGATATGGATGAAGGAAGAAGGCAAGGAAGAGGAGTAGGACGGAGTGGAGGCGTTCTTCGCCTACCTCTACAGACCCCCCGCTAGACGTTAGGGAAACATAGCACCAAGGGACACCACAACACCCGGCTTGGGACATCGGTCCTGTCGGAAGATCGGAAGCTAAAGGAGACAGAATGGAGAGACCCTTTAAGTGATTCTTTGTTTGGTTGTTTTTTTTTCTCTTTTTTGGGGGGGGTCATTCTATTTTATGTTAATTCATTATATTTTGGACATAGCTCGCGCAGGGCGGACAGATTAACTTGACTGGCCCTTGAATTCACCCGGGCTTCCGGGTGACTCGTCATGCGACCCCTAAGGTTGCGCACGAGTACTTAATGGGAAAAAAAAAAAAAAAACTGTGATTGGCAACGAAGTTGCCAATTTTAAATTGGAACGAAGTTTGTTTTTATTTCACTAGACATCTTGCACGCTAACGCAATCTTGGCGATGGTCTTGGCACATTCTTGGCGAGGGCAGCCACGTGATTAGAGGGCAGCCACGTGATTAGTGCTAACCACCAAGCACTTCTACCAGCTCGCTCGCTCGCTCTCACTCGCTAGCACAAACTACAGCTTCAAGCGCTAATCATGAACTCGCACCATCTCCAGTTCACTATATCTCTACCAAACCACAAGTCTACAACGAGGGCGACCTAAGAAGTAGTGTGATGGCGCTCGGAGTATAGTGGACTGGGGTAACTCGTTTTGCCTTTTCACATAAGTGTCGTTTTTGAATTTTCTATAAAAATTAAAATCCAACAACTAGATTGGAAATGGCAAGCTTATATGAGCTATTTAATACGACTATCATCTTTGCCCGAGTAGTGATCGTTGCCAAATCAGGGTGACTACATCGTCGTCAACCTCAGTTACCTTGTATTTATCAACGTTATGTATGCGGAAGAAAGGAAGTGGTCACAGGAGCTCGAAGGGAAATTTGACAATGGACCAGTAGCCTTTGGCCATGAAACTAGGGCAGAGCTTGAAGGAAGAGATGCAAGCTTGAATATGACTCGGTATGAAGGGCAAGCTCTCGGAAAGCAGAATTCTGGCCTGATCATGGTCCTCCGACTGCGAAACCACCTGGGACACCAACCCCCAGCAAGGCAACCCCCTCTCCATGTGAAGGAAATCGTGATCCACGGAATCCCTGCCATCGACCCCTGACACACACAATACCGGATGTAAAGAAGACGGTGATGAGTGTGGGGGAAGGTTGTTCGTGGGAAGTAGCTACAGGCTGATGCTTAGGAAAGTCAACCGCTCCGTAGTGGAACAGTCACATGGGGGGGAACGCGACAGGGAGGCGGACCCCAATTAGACCATGTGGTTTTGACAAAGGCAGGCGCTGAAGTCCGGTAGTCGACTACATATACTGTACTGGGCATTGTTTACTCATTTACTTCGGGCATTTCCTACAATAGGGGGTTATATACAATTTCTTTCATGTAAGTGTGGTGCAGATGTACGTGGATACATCCAGTGTCTTTCCCGTTGGTGGGACACAGGTGTATGCAGTCGCTCGTTATTCCAAGGACATAGATACTCCTTCGGGGGAGCCATCGGCGGCCTCGCCATGTATGGCTGTAAGCCGAATCGATCACAGGCTAGATTAAAAAAAAACTGACATGGTATTCATGCTCGCAAAACCGATATCATTGCGAATATTCTCGGAAGTTCTGAGCTTTTCTAATATTTCTAGGCTTGTGGATGATGTTATCGTTACCCAGTCCTCCTCTGGATTGCCACTTGCATTTTCTCTTTTTCCCCTAGATCATGCTTCCGGAGAACAGTTGCATGGGTCTTCGCTTCCTTCCACGCTCTTCAGCTGATCCCTTTCAAGTTCTAGATGACTTATCGCTCACGAGGGTAAAATTCATGGGCTTTTGTGTACATAGATTAATTAATATGTCAGTGCGTAAGCTCTTCTGTAAATTGTTGCAGCCTATGCAAAGTCTATCTCCCCAGGCAACTGGGGATCTTTTGGAACACATACGGACCCACTTTGAAAATATTCGGGACGCATAAACTGGGTACGGCTGGGAGCACTGAGACACTTTCAGGCACGGTCTAGGAGCAATTTGTTAGATTTCCCTTTACCTGCCCCGATTACCCTATCTCCGTGCCTTCTACCGCTCTCTTTGCGTGGTTACCCGTTTCCAGCCTACCGTACCGCTTCTCAGACTCAGTATTGTGTCAGGAACTTTCATGCATGAGTCTGTATCAGTGTCTCCACTTGGACTGCCAAATTGCATTTCTTAGCGGCGTAGTTTAATTTTCGGTGGATGAGAGTTAGATACACTTGCTATTACATACACTATAGCAGACAGTGGGCAGCTTATAAGAGGCTAGGTGTGTACATAAATATCAAACGGAATGTGATACAAACTTGAAACCTATTATGAATACTTCTAACAGTGTTGTAGTATAAATTACAAAAAGATCTAGGACCTCCCTCCCTCCCATACAGAAAAGTCGATTCTCTTGCCTCTCATCCGGTTATTCACCGAATGAATTTATACACGACATTCAGCAGACCTTCGAGCTCCCGTTTCCTAAGCGGTCTCATCAGGTTCCCCCGTCTTTTGTATACGTTCACCCCCCACTGTCGTTGCCCCAGAATAGTAGTATAGCTAGGAGCACGTATAGGGGACTCCGTAGGTACTCCCAAATGCTAAAGGCCAGGTTTACCTTCTACAAGTATTTACAGAACAGTGTTTACGTTCCATTGGTGCCAAGTTGACTAAGTACCGGGATGTACACATATTAGTCACCATGGCGGAAGCCAAGCTGGCTAAAACCCCCGTTTGAGAAAGTTTTGATCCAGAGCGCGCAACGTTTGACAACACACCTGGCCAAGCGGCAACACCCCCTGAACATCATAGGCGGTTTGGAGCTGACGATTCCACGTACTGTGAGCCTTATATTGCCTGTCCGGTTCCCCGCCAGAAACCATCGACAACGTTGACTGAAGTGGATACATTAGGCAAATCTTGCGGCGTAATTATAAAGTCAACCCCCAACTCCTGCGGCGCAGGTTGTGAACAAGGAGTACCTAATGAAGCAGCGCTGGGTGCCCTTCAGAGCCTTCAGAAGTTCACAGGCCTCACCCCCACGGGTAACTAAACGACTCCCATTACGACCCCGCAGCTCCCAGGAGGCAGATCAAAGTGGTGTGACACCTGGATCTAACAACGTCACAACCCCCGAATGTCGAGTGGGGGAGAAAGTTCGCAAGCGTAAGAAGTGGCAGGGCCACCGACCTATACTGTTTGACCAAAAAACAATAGACAACACGGAGAAGAACCACCGGCAAGAGTGTAGCCTTCGTGGTCCTCACCCACAATGCGACCTTTGCATCATACCCCCCATTGAGCCCTTAAGCTTAGAAGAACCCCTCCGCCGGAGCAAGATCACCTTCTGCCGCAAGGTACTAGTGAAGCCGATTGCTCATCACGCCGATATTAAACGAAGAGGTGGTGAATGGGAGACTCTCCGGGAGTCGTTGGACAGGGAAGATGAATACTTCATACTCTTGAATGATGAAGAACCTGTGAAAGAGGAGGATGTAGGCATGAGCGGACAACAAGGCACAGCTGACGCGGACTGTGAGGATGAATATGAGGTTAAAACAGAAATATATTACGACGGACAGGAAGATAACGAGACAGCTGAAACTCCTCCGAATGATGTCAGAGCAGATGATATGGGGTTAAAAATGTTGGACAATCGATCGCAATCTGACCCTAAATTTGAAGACGGGAATGATATCGTGCAACATACCGATGGAATCGTTGTATGTGTCTTTGACAGTGGGTCCACGGAGGGTTGCGGGGCGCCGTGGTCTGCAGAGCCTGAGGAAACACAAGAGGTGGTTGGAATACGTTCGAGTTGCGGAATACTTTCAATTGGAGAGGAGGATAAAGAGGAAAACTCACCCGAAGAGGCAGAGGAAGGCGAGAGCATGTTCGAAGAATGTGACTGGGAGGCAGCAGACACGGATGATGACTCGGATAAGATGGTTACAAATAGTGCAGTCACTGTTGAATCGTTTGCGGTAAAAAATGGCGAACCATTACCGAATACGTGTCAACTTCCAGGGGGAATTGGCAAGGACGAACCCTTTACTGAAAAGAAAGATGAGGACCAAAATTTATTCTTAGCCGGGGATTGGGAGATGACAGACAGTGGCGACAATACAGATAGGATTCCAGTGATTATGAATCCTGCACTCACTCCTGAAGGTACCGTGTTTTCAAACAACCAGGAACCATTGCCGGATACTCGACTGGAAAGGGAGATTGCTGCTCAAGCTCAACTTACGCCAGAAGTTGTGCCACTTCTCGGACCGATATTTCAGGAACGGAAACGCAGCAACCCTTCCGACATTGTCAGAAACACAGTCAATAATGAGCAAAGCCGAGTCCCATTCTGGGTGATAAAACGTCGCAAGATCTATCCTGACATCCCCTGCAATCGAAATCAACAAAGTTGAGTCTACAGGGAGAGAGGTTCCATTTAGTTACTTTCGTCGCATAGCGTGTTTGAATTTTCCCAAGACCTGCCAGACATAATACCGGGTCCGATATATTTTCAGGTAGGTCAATGATTGTGTTTTGGTCATTTTAGCGCAGAAGTTTTAGGGTTGTGGGAAGTATGACGAAAGAGGACTTGAGCTACGTGGGTAACCCTCACACAGACGTTTTGGTTTGTAAACCGCTGCCGTGGGTAATGCTTGTAAATTTTCTTAGAGATGGACTAGGTTATCAACTTGGCCGTTCACCGGGGAAGCTTAAGAGGACCCCCATTTCCTTAAATTTCGTCAGCGTACGCGTGTGAATTTTTGCGGAGGATTACCAGTCACTTCATTTTTCAATGATTCAAATATTGTTCCATTTGTCATTCAAGCCTCCCATGATATCGGCCTCGATGCTCCTTTCTGCACTGCTTATTGAAACCTGAGCGCCACAATCCAGTATTACTAAAAATTGTAAGGCTCACTTATACTCGGCTTGCCATACACCTGAAGGGAGCGACCTTTCTACTGCAGGTATAGCAAAAGATTCGCTGTGCCTTGTCACCTCCTTCCACATCACTGTGGGCGCTCATATTCAACTTTCCAATTCCCACTTCAGTCGTATTGAAAGCTACTACCGCTAGTTGTCTTAATGCACCACTCCCGTCAAGTGATTCTTGAGGCAAAATGGAGGCTACGCCAACCAATACGCTGAAAGCGGGCACCAGGTAAAGTGCCGGTCAACGTATCGTGATGCACAAACACAACATGAGATTCGGCCTTACCTCGGGAGTCAGAAAGGTCGACAATCGACATGGTATCCGCTCTAGGTTTCCCTCGGTGTCAATATTTTGTAATTTTTGTATCCCCTTTCAAGGAATAATTAATTTTTCAGGGTAATGGCAAGTCTTCTTAGTCGGTCAGTGTAACATTCTAATTTATATGAACGAGCATAGCGTAAATACCATTTGCAAATATTTCGCCTCTACCTAAATAGTCAGGGTAGCCTCCGAATATAGTCCAGTGGTGACACGAAGTCCTTGTTGAATTTAGAAGTGTGGTCGGATAGAGCGAGGTAGTTATAGCCTCGCCAATATGACGCGACTTCTAAACGAGTAATAACTCAAAAAAAAAAAGAAAAGAATGAAACAGTCGATATAAGCTCCCGCAGTCAGGCTCTTGTGATAATGGAATACCGAGGTTAATTGGCGGCGGATATATACCCTTAGGCCCCGTTGCCATAGTTGCCCAAGATAACCATGTCCCTATTCCAAAACAGCAGATACTTTCGGAGGCAGCTACAGAGACATCGCGGGGCTTGACGATCCAAGGAAAGTCAATACATACCTGGTTTCCTGCATGAACTGCGCGCGCTCCAGTTTCTCTATGCGTCAAGTTCTAGGTTTTCATTGTCAGAGCACAAACAAATCTTTCTCCACTCCCAACCCTTTCCTCTCCGGCTACTCAAGCTTCCCTTGATGGCTTCAGAAATAACCCCTAATTTCGACATCGGGCCTAGCACGGGTTCGGAATTTTCTGTAAGTACCGCGGAAAATGAGGTAAGCACCCGCATCTCCACCAAATCTCCAAAATCGGAAACTGACCGTAGTCTAGGACACACCCACACTACATGGAGGTGCGCCCAACAGGCTAACGACCAGGAGTATAGCCTTCGCACAGGAAGAAAACGATCGGGTATCCGCCACTATTTATGCGCCATCTGCACTCGGGCCCAGTTGTAACGACTTAGACACAATGTCAAAGTCAACTGAAGGCAATTGTTCTATTACAGCCTCTTCTTCTGTTATGATGACTTTCTCTAGTACCTCTATCAACCCATCTGGGGAACCCGATAATGTAAACAAGAAAGCGTCAATGAGGTCCAGGCTTTTCCAACTTGAATGCTCCGAATCCCATACATTTAGGGCACCTTCAGAATTTCCTTTCACAGCGACGATAGGGGAAAATACCGAAACAAAATTACCCGCAGTCGCAACCGGAGCACAAGGGAAAATTATGACCGATGGCACCGCAACGGCAGCAGCGGAGATGTCAACGGAGCTCTCGGCCTCAATAAAACCTTTGACTTCTAATAGACGGCCTTTACCACCCCTTCCAAGTGGTGCGAGGGGACACCGCCGTCGATCAGCTGTGGTCGATATAGGAACTTTCGGAGCGGAACTAGCATCCAGAGACAAAATAGCCCACCCATCAGAAAGTCATACCGCAGAGAGAGCCGCAGCAGCAGCCCATGATAGAGCTCTTACAGTTAGAGCTGAGCTGCTACGTGAGGAAGGACACCCAGAACGCAGCGACCGTATGGGCGACGAGAGCGTCAATGATCAGGCTGAGTTGAAGGACCCATTGAACCAGGGAGGCAGGACGAAGCTGGGCAATTCCAGGAAGCATGTCACATGGAATGATACTCTGGTACAAGTTTTCTTACCAGGTACTCTCATGGACGATCCTGCCCGCAGCGATCAAGATGAGGAAGCTGAGTCGGATGATGAGAGTGGGGAGGGAGAACCCTGTGACAAATTTAAAAGTGTCAGTGACTACGGTGATATATCTAACCGAACTTTCTCAAGGTTAATCACTCGAAGTCTCAACTTGAGTGGCAATATTGCCGCACCGAGGTCTAGTGTACTATGTTCAGAGATTCAAAATTTAGGATGGGGTGAGCTAGGCGCTTCCGGTAGTCATCAGTAGGCAAAGTTTGTGCGTTGTGAGGATGACTCCGTGGCCGCTTATTAGATTGAAATTTGGATGGTGATAAGTTGGGCATTATGTACAGAAGCGATAGAGTTGCAAAGATATGTGCAGTGAAGATACACATCCATTATGAGACTAAAGGGAGGCGCCATTATTTCTAAAGATTCCCCCTGATAAGCAACATCTGACGTTGAAAATGGGGATTTGGTGGTGTCTTGTCCTTAAATTTCAGCAAGGGTTTTTAGAAAGTTCCTACCTGCTCTCCAGAGAAATCCTCTGAGGCTTGACTTGGTAGAATCCCAGATTTGGTGGGTGTCAGGGGAAATTCCGGGGATCATATCCCTCCACTTGGCGTATGTATTGTATGACCTGACTCTCCAAGGAAATTAGTCATTATTATATCTTCACATCTCTTATAACCAGCCAATGAGTGCCAAGACTCGTGAAGAACCTTAACCCAAAACGTGTAGTTCTCATAAACCTGCCCGTAGAAGTCATCTTGTTAACGAGTCTGGTGTATCAGAAACAGTACTTGAAGGGACACATGTATATAGGCGAGGAGACAGTTAGAAAATCGTGTGTAATCTGCTTCTGCTGCAGTATTCTGAGTCCAAGACCTTATGCACGCTAAACAGTAAATAGTTCCCAAAAGCGGATGTCTGTACGGTGCGCAAAAAGCGTCTACCATACATCACCGGGTAGTGCATCATCACCGGGATCTGCACCAGTATGCATAATAGAAGCCCTCCGAGCTACATACACCGATACAGTGGAAACACCTCTTGATCTGGAGTTGCAGTAGGCTAGGGTCAATCTCTGACATTGTCGACAGCAACAAAGCACTGCAAGCCGAGTGGTTGCGAAGGGAGTATAGTGTGTTTTATTACGTTTCAATAACAGAGCAGTGGTGCTACCAGTACTGTAGTCCCGACTGCGGCTGCATAGAGTGATCTATGTGAAAGGGAAGGGCAAAGGAATTGTAGAAATGGAATATCCGAAGACAACCCAACCTGAGTACGCCCAACGGAATGTGTCTTTTTGCTTTCACTTTCTCCGGTACGCATTGACGTAAGACCGGTACGGTCAGGACTAGGTATTCTCTATGAACCAGCCATCTTGAAACTATAACTATCTAGAATCTCTAAACAGGCACTTCTACAATGTGGAAGTGGGATTACATTACAAATGGAATGACATGAAAGAAATTTCTTCAAGCTTCAAATTAGGAACTGGCCAGAGTGGAATTGAGCTTTCAATGACTGGAATACCAAATGATTGTCCCAGCCTGCGCAGAGAAAAGCTTTATGTCGTTCGGGGCACAGCAAGTTCTGTATTTCGTATTCGAATTATTAATAGTTGCGGAAAAGACTATAGTGTAGCACTATCACGCGGTTATCGCAACTTTAAAATAAATCGAATCTCCAATCCCCAACACATTATCCTTGAATATGGCTTCTGAACAAAATCAAAAATGTGGAATGCTTTTGGTCCAGTTGTTGCATCTGAATGGAAACAGATATTAGTTCGGTCACTCAAACATCGCTCACCAACTCTGGTTTGACTGTTTGCTTTTTTTTTGGAACTTAGTACCAGTGTGCGCAAGTTTAAGGGTTGCATGACGAGCCGCCTGGGATCCCAGGTGGATTCAAGGGTCGGTGAAGTTGACTGTCCGCCCTGCGCGAGCCATATACAATATAGGATAAAAAGAGAAAAGAAAAGGGGGGGGGGGGAAGAAACCGCCACCGTAATATGCGAGACTATTGTCTCTGTTAGCGTCCGGCAAGGGGGCTGTAGATGTAGGTGAAGTACGCCTCCACCGCGTCCCATTCATTTCTCTCTCCTTCCTCCTTCTTCCATAACGGTGTGTCCAGCTCTTGCCTCTCCGATGAGTTCCCGGCGTTGTTGAGCATCTGTGGGCAGACGAAGGTGATGTGGTCTCATCCTCTTATGGGGCGTCGCCGTGTGTGCACCTTGGGGAGTCGACCTTGCAGACGAGGTGTAGCTTACTGTTGAAGGGGCCGCGGTACGGGGCAGGGAGCGGCCCAGGGATTGGACAATCCCACTAGGCTTAACCTGGGGGGATGCGCTGCCTCGTCATAAGCGAGAAGCTTCAATACGAGTACTGATTTACCAAAATAAAATAAAAAAAGAGGGGCCCCGGTTCGTGCGTAGCCAGATGTAGGCGGATATTTTTTTTTTATTTTTGGTAAATCAGTACTTGCATTGAAGCTTCTTGCTTATGGTAAGGCAGCGCATCCCCCAGGTTAGGCCTGACGAGATTATCCAACCGCTGGGCCGCTCCCTGCCCGGTATCTACGTACATGACCAGATACCCCCCGAACACTAATATCTAACGCGCCGAAAGCATCCCACGCCCGTGACTTAGGAAATCACCGCCTCACCACCTCTGCTAGCCTCTCACACCACTCCGGATCTTCCCATATCTCCTCCCACCTCCGCCCCTTACCATCGGCCACCCTGGGACAACCCAGTAGATGCACAGTATTCTGCGCAACCCCCCCCTCACATAACCCGCACATAGGGTCCGCCGTCCTGCCCACCTTGTGCAGCCACCACCGCTGCGGTCCTCGGTCCGTGACTATATATGTCAACCCCCGTAGCGCCTCCCGGTTCCACTTCGTTTGCTTAGAAGGACGTCCCATGGGGAAAGATGTAGGCGGATATAGTCTGCCTGTGCCAGAGGCACCTGTTGACTCCGAATCCTGGTTCCGAGCGTTGGTCTTTCCTCCTGGCTTTCGCCGCGGCCACGTAACTACATTCTTATTACCTAGGAGTAGCTGCACGTGCGTACTACGTAGCCATATTCCAAGGCCCTCCCGATCGGTGCAATTAGGAACCACGCAAGTATACTGTGACTATTAGTATTTTGAAGATAAAGACGGTGCAATCAAGCCTTTTGAGTTGATTTTCCATAGGGGTCTCTTACCCTCAAACGTTCGATGGAAACTTCCCTTCGTTACTCTAGCTTCATCCGCTCTACCTAAGCTTCTCGTTACTACTCCAAAATGTTACACTTCCAAAGAAAAATTTAGTGCGAAGAGATCGTATGAAATGCCAAGCCCTGCACAGAGACCACCCCAGCTACACAAGACAAACGAAATACCGTAGAGACTCAATTTATTTGGTACCGTAATTTTTATGTGTACTCCTATGCGGGTTTAAGGACTTTCTGGGACATACCCAACGCTCATTGTTATGCGAACGTCGGAGATAGAAATGTAGGCACTGTAATTATCTACAATGCCATCAAGCAAGCCTCTACAAGCGCTGTCAGTGAATATAGCTGCAAAAGTCCAAGCCATTTCTAGAGGCAGGATTCCTCCTCAAAAATTCGATATGGGCCTAAACCAAAGCCATTAGCTCAGAGAGTCTTCCACCACCGGATCATGTGTAATATCACTAGGGAATGCCGGCCTCCAAATCAAATTGAGGAAGCTAGTTACTTTAAGCTCCCTCAGAGTATAATCTCGGACTGGTATTGCAATTCAGAGAAGATACAGGAAATAAGAGGAGGACACTGTTGAGCTGATAACATCATATGGCGTTGCGCTGGTCTAAAATGGAAGCAAAGTTATCCCAAACTTTTGGAGAGGAAGGAAAATTGGTTCGGTGTGGGTGGTTTGGGAGGCAGTGTAAACAGATCTATCCAGAAGTACAGTATACTCTCGATATAAGAATATCGTCCGGCGGGGGGGTAATATTCTTATATCAAATATATTCTTATATCAAATGTCAGGGTAACTACTAAAGGTGTACATCAAATAAGAGAATTAACGTGTGGTAGAGGAAGAATTAGGTACAAGAGGACCAGGAACAGCCCCGGATGAAGTGAAGAAGGCAGTAATGACTTGTTTGCTTGAATTAGTTCGGGAGTTTGGAGGTGGTATTGTAGCCTGTGTAGCAGTATTGTGTGTCACGGTGTTGTGTTTGGCGGCGTTGTGTGCTTACGGTATAGCATTGTTGGCTGTGCGAGGTATTTCTTATCGATAAGCCTTCCTATTCTGGCTAGGCTGTTTATACATTACCCAATCAGGTACTCTTGCTATAAGAATACCTTAGTAAACAACCGCGAAAAAATAAGAATATTCTTCTATCAAATATATTCTTATTTTGTATGGGGGCGGGGGGCGTATATTCTTATATCAAGTATATTCTTATATCAAATATTCTTATATCGAGAGTATACTGTAGTGGCAAGCTATTTGGGTTTTCAACTGGCTGGTTTCTTGATTTTCAACGTCGATGGGGTATCTCATGTTGGGCCCTTACAAAGAAAGCTTCCTATACGCCATCTCATATTAAGGTGGTTAGGATTCAACCAACGCAGCTCCTTACCAATGAACACATTTGACTACTTACAACTTACATATGATATTGGACGATATTGCCACTCCAATATCCTCAACATTGATGAGACTCCTTGGATTCAATGTTTTACTCTTCGTGCTGAACTAGTTGCGCTCAAATTGATATGTTTCACTTCAGCAGTGGCTTATGATCTACCTATGTGTCCCACGCATATGTATGGTGATAGCGCTACCAATTAAATTGAGTCTCTACGGTAGACCTACCTTGGAGGTGCAGTTGCGGAAGGGCTACCTAGCAGGGCGCTGTGAGTCGGAAGTAAAGGCCACTCTTATCCTAGCCATTAACTAATGCCTTTAACATAAAATAGGTAACCAAGAGTTACACAAAAAGGGTGTGCCCCTTCGCCGAGCGGTTTTCTCCGCACCTTGCTTATGTCGCCATGGCGATAATACAGATGACTCCCAAACCTGACCAAGTTGTAATCCCTAGTAACGTAAGCGACAGGGATGCGACGCACTACAGGGATGCGACGGCACGTTGCGGCTCTGCGCGGATAGCAACCATATCGCGACTGTGGGGCAAAGCGGGACAACAACCCACGCAATACAACTGAAGCCGAGGATTCCTAGATCTTAACTACCACGATGACGAGAGAAGAGAAAATTCAGGAGGCAATTAAAGGTACGAAGGAGGGTATATTTCCTTCAGTTCGAAGAGCTACAAAGTTTTTTGAGATACCTGAAACCATTCTTAGGCAACAACATAATGGGACTAGAAAGTCAAGACTAGAGGCACATGAGGAGTAACAATGGTATGAGTGCAGAGGAAGAATAGTCAGTAGTTAGATACTTTTCCGTGGTAGACGATTTGGGATTTGCTTTAACTTATGAGCTATGTAGAGAAATTGGAGAGGATTTATATAGGCAATCTCATGAAGAGGATGGGTTAGAATTTGGGAGCATTGGGTAGGATGCTTTTTAAAGCGTCACAAGGAGCTCAAAGACAAGATGAGAAAGGGTAATTCTCGTTAGAGGTCAACTGGAAGCAACCCTGAATTTATTTCTAAATTTCTGGAGGAAGTTCATAGAGTAGTTATTAATAATAAGATATTTTCTTTAAATATGTGGAATATGGATGAGAAAGGATTTCAAATGGTTCTTGTAGGTCTATAGGATTATTGTTAGGGCAGGAAGAAGGAATTTACAATTTCGAATAGATAGAAAAAGAGCTCTAGTATAACATTAATTGAGACTGTTAATACTACTGCTAATACAAATATAAAGTAAGATATCAATATGAAGTTATATATTAGAAAGTTAGTATAATATTAATTGAGACTATTAATACTACTGCTAATACAAATATAAAGTAAGATATCAATATGAGGTTATATATTAGAAAGTCAACATATAAAACAAAGGATTAAAGATAGTTATTAGAGTATAGAGTTATTACTAGTACAGAAATTAAGCTATTAAAGGCTGCTAGTAGAAGGCAGAAAATGTAAAGAAAAAGTAGATAGCTAAAAATGAAAAATAGAAAAAAAACATCCATGATGCTTTTAAAGGCTCCTTTGTCTCTACTATATCCATAACAAAAACTGTTTAAATTGCATCAACTTCACCAGAGAAATGGTTTAAAATTTGATCTGAATCTAATAGTCCAATTCTCTAGCTAGTATTTGATTTGATACTATTATGGTAGCCACTCTCAAGCTAGCTATAAAGCAGCAACTCTTTCCAAAGCCCTCTATTGGCTTTAGTATACCTTCTCAATTATCCTCCACTATTACAACCATGTTCTTGCATTCAAGGTGTTGAGGTTCATCAGCATATATTACTTTGTACAGATTTTTTATTTCCTAGGTAATTCCCCTTATATTGTTATCCTACTCTTTCTCTCACCCTAAGCTATATACGGGATAGCTTTCCTATGTATCTAGATCCTTCATTTCAAGTCTCAGGTCAATAGAATAACTCTACGTTCCGCTGTGTTGACTTTTGTGCACCTGGTGCTCCAGTTGCGCACGGTGCAAAGTGGTTGAATTTCCGCATTTTAAATTTTGGTGTGGTCTTGGCAAAATTTATATGAGATTTGGTTTTACATGCATTTTTATTATGGAGTATGTAAAATTAATTATAAACTAGTAAAATCAGGACTATGATCTTTGAGGAGAGGCTTCTCCAAAAGCATTTGGTAATTCGAAGGTGTGGATGCAATCTATCTATGTTTTTCTAAAGAGCTCCGATTTTCGCTGTGATTTTGCTAGTGTCCAGATACCTTTCTTTTTTATCATTATTTGCGTTCGACCCAGAGGGCCTTAGCATGAGACTAGCGTTCATGGCGAGTGTCCGGTCACTAAGTCACAAACTATTAGGTACTTGACATTTACTTGACTAAGATTTGTTTTTCCTTTGTTTTGAATTTTTTTTAAAAAGAAAAGAAAAAAAATAAATAGACTCATTACTTTTATTCAAATTATCTAGACTATGACGACGTACCGCGTGCATAGCGACTTCTCTCCCCGCCCACTGCTCCCTCTTGCCTTTAACATACATGTGACTAGCTACACGCCTCGCTCTACCGGCACCTACCTATTCACTGCAGTTATCACCTAGCAACCAAGGAGCCCTTAGAGACACTGTGCACATACATGATTCCACCATCTACGATCATAGACTGAAGAAACTAGGCATCCCGTCTGCTCTGCCATAAATAAGCTTCAGATCGCCAGGTTAGTACTGCGGTGGGTGACTACGCGATAAAGTCTCCCTCCGTAGTACTAAACAGGCAATCTGCAATTATTTTGTCTAGCATTGCTTGATTACCTTTTTGGGAAGTCACACTATGATACTTATATATTATTATTCATTATGTTTATGTTTAGCTCCTATATATTAGCTTAACTACAATATATTATAACTTAAGCTACCTAGTTAATTATTTAATATATATTAGACTATAATATTACTAATTAGAAAGTCACTTCTCTATTAGGCAATGCCTGATACCAATGGTACTAAGTTGAAAAAGGAAGTCTTGTCTAGATCTAATAAAGTGTTATTAGATTAAGGCTTCTATATAAACTGCTGCAGTTACATAGTTAATACAATAAGACCCAAGTGGTGTTTTAAGTCTCATATAGCTTTACTCTTATTCAGTCCACATTACACTCGAGTTATTCTTTCGTTTATACTTCACCCCGCCATCAATAGCCCCCTTACTCCGAAGTGTTGAATAAACCAGCTTACACCATATGACATCACGGCCCCACTCATAGCGGCCCCACTCATGTCGGCCCCACTCGTGGGCCTACGTATGTATCATACCTAAGGCATACGAATGCTCTCTATTCATGTATATGTTCTGGTCCGTTCCGGGATTCCAGGCCATACCGGTATGGACCGGGCCGTTGCGAGATTGCCGGGCCGTTCGGGGATGGCATAAATATCACATATGTAGTTATCGAGACTAATAATGTAGCTTATACATAAGATATATACATAAGAAAAGCTCTGCCATCCCCCGCTTGCTTAATCCTCCGCTTGCTCAATCCCCCGCTTGCTCAATCTCCATATCCATTTGCTCAATCCCCCGCTTGCTTAACACCCTGCTAGCTCTTATACTGAATTCGTACATGGGTGCGGCCCTGATCTAGTATGACAGTGGGCAGTACATGAACATCCTTCTTTTTTTGCATTGGCAGCGACGGTCAGAACATAGGCCTTTGCATTTGCAGCGAACTATAGATCCAGCAGAGGCAAGACGTGCAACTTCATGCAGCGACTTTGGTTTCTGACTTTGCCATTCCAATGGAATAGACTCAAGGTAGGCTGGTCTAATACTGGAAGGAAGCCGCTCCAATTCGCTAGTGGGATAGTATCGATCCAACAGGCCATATTCACAATATAGCTGATGTCGGTCAGGATGAGGCTTGTAGACAACTCTACAAAAAATTCGGCGATGGTTGGTAGAAGCTCGATCAATACCAGGAATTCGCAAGCTGACGAGATCACCTATTATATTTTATGCTGTTGAATATATCGATGTCTCAGTATGATCTTGAACGATTTACATTGGTAGAGATTGGTAAGAGTGTAATATTGTAGAGACCGGTAAGAGTGTAATTAAGCAAAGCGTTGGTTAAAACTCTTGTCTTTGTTGCAAAGAAGTTATAGAATCGCGATCTTTAAAGGCTACTATTGCGCATGCTACAACCTCTTGTTTTTTGACCTAATGTTTCTCTACATAATAACCTTCATTTCGGGTATACCTCTGAGTATTTTCTTCGATAGGTCACTTATGTTATCTCCGATGTTCTTTGACCAAATGTTGCTACAAAATTACCTTCATATCGGATATGTCCCTATTTAGTAATTTTAATGTCGCTGTGGCCGCTGTGGCCGCTGTGGTGTGGTGGTAAATCCTTGTTGCTATCCGTGACATTGAACAATTTAATCCCGTAACGGCCTGGTCCGTTGCGATATCCAGTCCATACCGCATAATGGTCGGATAGAAAGGAGCATGAGTTTGGGGAAGGTAGCAACAGTTTGGGATGGGGAGATTGCAGGGATTAGAGGCGCGGTCGAAAGAATGGCTAACGATCGGGAGGTTCTGATCCTCTCTGACTCCCAAGCGGCTATCAGGAGCCTCGTGAAAGCAGGGAAGAGGGGACGGGCTAGGACTTACGAGATGATGAAAACTCTGGCCATGTTAGGAAAGGCCAGGGATAAAGTTCATTTCGGTTGGGTCAAGGCGCATATAGGAATAGAAGGTAATGAAAGGGCTGATGAGCTAGCGAAAGAAGGGTCAAGGGATGACAGCTTGCAGGTGATCACGGAGGGAGGAATTAGGCAATGGTACAAGGAAAGATCTCAGAGGGAGAGGAGAGTGAAGGGGTTTGGCATGGGGAGGGTCCCTCGGTGGGAGAGAAGGGCAGTAGTGAATTATACCAGATGTCGGAGTGGTAAGGGAAACTTTGCCACATGGCGGCAGGTTCTAGGGAAAGGGGATGGGGATGTTTCCTGCAGATCGTGCGGGAGATATGATGAGACAGGACACCACGTCGCTCTAGTGTGCAGCGACGGGGAATGGTTAGGACGGAGGTTCGGATCGTGGGAAGATGTGGATGGCCGAGGTGTTGTCCAGCGGAAGGAAGGGGTCGACGGCAAGTCTGTTATCGTCGACCTAGCGGAAGCTTTCTTTGCTCGTCTGCGATCGTGTTGATCGGGGGAGGAGAGGAGGTTCGAGTGCGGGTGGGGTGAGGAGTTGTATGTGTTAGTTTTTCTTCGCTCAGGGGACAGGGAGCGTAGGGCATTAGGCCCACCTGAACCTCGCCGTGGTTATGCCTTATGCGAGTATTGAAATAAAAAAAAAAAAAAAAAAAAAAAAAAATACCGGTATGGCCATTGCGGAATTACAATTTTGGTCAAAGGTTTTCAATGCCACGGCGACTTCTATAATACCACAACGGTTCTACAATACTACAGCGACACTCCAATATCACACGTAGTAATACAAAATAGTAGTGTATCCAATATTACAGTTACTTTATAACAAGTTACTTAATTAAACAAGAATAAAGAGATAGAGCATAAGTAACTAAGTAATATGAGGAGTATAAAAAATTGCCTCGCTTGCTCAATCCTCTACTTAATCAATCCATTAATTGCTGAACCTTCCTGTTGAAGGAGGAATTACACAATGCTTGGTGGTTGCAGCAACAATTCACAATAGTCTAGCTACTTACGCATAGGTTGGACTCCTCATAACTAAGTTCTATTTGTCTCTTTATTTGGTGTTTAATCACTTACACTATCTGCTTGCATTAATATGCTTGGAGTGCGCATATAATGTGTGAATGTATATGCTATTCTAGAACGGCCCAGCCAGGCCATTGCGGAATTAAAACTTTGGTCAAAGGTTTTCAATGTCACAGCAATAGGGTATAATTTCTACAATACCAACAATGGTTCTACAATACCACAGCGACAACTCTAATACCATATGTAGTAAATACCTAATAGAAGTATATCCAATATTAAATTTATGTTATAACTAGTTACCTAATAAAATAAAGAACAAAGGGCAAGTAACTTAACAACATAAAAGGGATAAGCGCAAGTGATTAAATATCAGATAATATGAGGAGTCTGACATGTGCATGAGTAGGTTTGTAGAATATGTCGCTGGAGTCAATGCTAGTTTGATGTGAGTTTGAAGGTGTAATACAAATATATTAAGGATTTAATAAACTGATTTTGATGTTGTTATCCTTTTGTTCTTGGTTTAATTAAATAGGCCGCTATAAAATAACCCCAATATTGGAATTTGGTATTTACTATATGCAGTATAAGAGTGTCGCTGTAGTATTGTAGAACTGTTGTGAGTGCGCATATATTCATTCTGCAACGGCCCGGCAAACTCGCAACGGCCCGGTCCATACCGGTATGGCCTGGAATCCCGGAACGGACCAGAACATATATCTCCTGTATCTGCCTGACTTGACTCGACATCTTTATACATACCGGTATCAGAGCAAGTCTGTCAAGTCATTTAATACACTTGACATCTATCACTCATATCCATCGCACATATCTCTTCAGTCTTAGTAAAAGTCTTCCTCACGGAACCTATTGATTCACGCTGCTCATATACCTTCAATAATATCCCCCATAGCCCCCATAGCCCCCATATATCTACTTTTCCTACAGCCAACCTACCCCGTGATCCCCGGTATTTCTGTCAGGATAGTTCGAGCAGTAATGTACCTTGGCCCGTCCGCACTCGCTTCAACAAACTACCATATACCCACAATGCAATCCCAAATTTTGAGCCCCTTTGGTCCCATATTGGTCGCGAAACTGTCGAAACCGCTAAAATAACCGAGTGAGCCACATCCCGGTGGTGGGCCTCATCCCGGTGATGTATGGTATTCACCAATTGCCATGATTGCCGAAAGGTATAGCTGCCCGTTTATCAATCAAGTTCAAGCTTCCGAGCAATTCATATAAGCCTATTCTAATAGCTCATATAAGCTGCTTCCGAGCAATTCAGCTAATTCCGAGCAATTCATAAAAGCCTGTTCCAATAGCTCATATTCTGAGCAATTCATATAAGCCTATTCTAATGGCTCATATAAGCTGCTTCCGAGCAATTCATAAAAGCCTGTTCCAATAGCTCATATTCTGAGCAATTCATATAAGCCTGTTCTAATGGCTCATATAGGCTGCTTCCGAGGAATTTATATAAGCCTGTTCCAACGGCTCATCTAAGCTGCTTCTGAACAATTCATATAAGCCTATTCCAATGCCTTATATAACCTGCTTCCAAGCAATTCAGCAAATTCCGAGCAATTCATATAAGCTCATTTCTAATAGCTCGTATAAGCTACTTCCGAGCAATTCATATAAGCCTATTCTAATAGCTCATATAAGCTGCTTCTAAGCAATTCAGCTGATTCCGAGCAATTCATATAAGCTCATTCCCAATAGCTTATATAAGCTACTTCCAAGCAATTCATATAAGCCTGTTCCAGTGGCTCATATAGGCTGCTTCCAAGCAATTTATATAATCCTATTCCAATAGCTCATATAGGCTAATTCCGAGCAATTCATATAAGCTCATTCCTAATAGCTTGTATAAGCTACTTTCGAACAATTTATATAAGCCTATTCTAATGGCTCCTATAGGCTGATTCCGAGCAATTCATACAAGCCCACTCCTAATAGATTGCATAAGTTGATTACCAAAAGCCCTCTTCCCAATAGCTCATATAAGCCTGCCATTTCTACTGACTATAGTAGCTGGTATTTAATTTTAATTGAAAAAATCAGAAAAATAACTTCTATTTAAAAAGGCAAAACGAGTTGCCCCAGTCCACTATACTCCGAGCGCCATCACACTACTTCTTAGGTCACCCTCGTTGTAGACTTGTGGTTTGGTGGAGATATAGTGAACTGGAGCATTAAGGAATGGATACCCGACAACCCTGCTCCCTCATTCTTTCCAATAATATTGAGGCAATTAACTTTTTGCCTCCATTGGGATTCGAACTTGGGCCCTCAATAAGTAACCATGACCGTACAGTAAAGTACTTACCACTGCGCCATGCCTACCGTCAGTTCATGCTGAATTCTGCAGAATTGGCTTATATTATGCCGTTGCTGTAGGATGATGTGATGTGTGTATATAATGAGCATGTATTTTCTAAGTCTATCAAACCGGCATATGACCTTATGGGCCCTGCCAAGCCTCGAGCCAAGCCCGACATCTAGACTAGCTAGCTTCCTATCCAAGTACTGCATGTATGCCACTATGCAGCTAGGTATGCAGCATGTGGTACTTAGTACCACAGTATCCCCCCCCTAAAAGCATGGGACGGGGTAAAAAAAAATTACAAAAGAAGATAAGGAAAATACAAGACCTATTCTTCCTCCCAAAGCTCTTACGACACCACAACATCCTACCCCTCCGTCTAATTCACCACTTCGCCCTCTACATAACGTCGCAACCTCACACCATTGATCGGGTTGCGAAGGTATCCAACCTTCTTACCAGTCACCTCAGGGTCCGTTCTCAGTTTGTATACATTCTTGTCGAAGACTGCATGTATGTAGAATGGCCCTGTCCATCTTGGTGCAAATACCGGCACAAACCCTTTTGCATCATAGTGCGACTCCCGCTTCCACACTTTCTGGCCAAGCTCGAATCGCTCCACCTCTGCCAGCTCTTCCTTCCCTTCCTTCAACTCGCGTAGCCCAGGAATACCCTCACAAACCCATTGCAACCGCTTTGCAACCAATTCCTTGTGCTCCATATCCGATACTGGGATTGGGGCTTCTTCTGATATATCCATCGGCATTCTCAACTCCTTACCGAGAGCCAACATCGCCGGTGATAACCCTGTACTCGAGTGTATTGAGCTTCTGTATACCCAAAGGCAGGTGTATAGAAGAGGGACCCAGTAAACCGATTTCCTTGATGTTACCTCCTCCTCAACCATATTTGCCTCTCCTACCCTCTCTCCTACTGCTTTTAAAACCTTGTCATCAACCTCCACTCCAACACCAACTATCCTAACTATCTCCTCATTCCGAGTCTCCTTACTCTCATTCTCATCGTTCTTCGACTGTGCTTCCACCACCAGCTTCTTCAACATAGCCTTAATTGTTCCCACTACCCTCTCAATCTTCCCATTACTTTGCGGGTAATATGGTGTTGAAAAATGGTGATGAATCCTAAGAATCCGAGTGAGGGCTCGAATGATCGGGTTAACAAAGTGAGGTCCATTGTCAGATTGAAGAGACTCTGGACAACCATATCGGCATACAATCCTTCTGTAGATAAAGTCGGCTGCTGTCTCTGGTGAAGCGTCTAACGTAGGTTCACCTTCCACCCAGCGAGACAACCAATCCACTGCTAAACACACATACTCGCAGCCAGTCTCCAAGTCTTTAGGGAAAGGTCCGGCAAAGTCTATTGACCAATGAGTAAATACATCTCCACCCTGTGGAATATATCCTGGAGACTGTAGCCTATTCGGCCTTGAGAACATCTGGCAAATCTTGCAGGCTGCAATATGCCTCTGAATTAGCTTCCCAGCTGCTGGTACCCAATATCTTTTCGTGAAGTAGTTATAGACGGATCCTAACTGACGGTGGCCAAGGCCTTCGTGACATAGAAGAAGAGCATTGCGAATTGCCTCAGTAGTATCTAGCACCTCTACCCTTCTCTTATGCTTTCTTGTGGTCTTCCATAACCGACCGTCTTCTAACTTCATCTTCTTTCCCAACGTCTTTACCACTTCCTTAAGCTTCTCATCCTTTTCCGGCAATGTCCCGTCCTTCAAATAAGCTCGAACATATTGAATCGCGTCTAATTTCCTCTGCTCCATTGAAGTAAGGGGAGTTGATCTGAATGTCTCAATATCCTCCTCATCACCTTCTTCATTAGCATTTCCAAGAGCTTCTTCGCTAGCTGTACGGAGGGTTGGTTCGCCAGATGTATCGAGGGTTCGTTCGCCAGATGTATTGAGGGTTCGTTCGCTAGATGTATTGAGGGTTCGTTCGCCAGATGTATTGAGGGTTCGTTCGCCAGATGTATTAAGGGCTGCGCTATAGAAGAACGGAATATCCTTTAGTACTCCAACCCCCAATCTGGCCTCTTCCCCCCAATCCACTGTCTTTTCCGACCTCTGCGGCACTTGCACCATTGCAACACCTTCAACCTCAACTAACCCTTCCTCCAACTCAACCTGCAAAATGCACTTTTCTGAGATATTAAGGAAATACGAAGGAGAAAACCACAAAACAGGCGAAACTCTCGAACCAGGAGATTCCTTGATATCCCTCACTTTCCTACCTAAAACAGGTCCAAATACAATCTCCGGCAATGTCAATGCCCTGTTCTCTACACCACTAGGTAACAACACCATTCTAGAGAAAACATCAGCAATCATCGTGACACCGGGTATCCACTCAACCTTGAAGTCAAACTCAGCTAAAGTTAACGCATATCTCGCAATAGTCTGATTAGGAGAGATCTTAGCTTCATGAAGAAACTCATGAGCTCTACAGTCTGACCGCCATACAAAGCTCACTCCAGACAGCCAATCATAGAACTTCCCACAAGCATATACAAACGCTAATAACTCCAACCTCACTATGTGGTAATTTTTCTGAGCCCCAGTAAGCCCAGCACTTGCATACGCACACACATACTGTTTCCCTTCCTCATCTTTCTGCACTACCACCACACCCAATCCACCAGGACAGTCCGCTGACCCTATGCTGGCATCTGTATAAACAATCGTTTGCCGTGAGTATTTGAACTGCTGCAAAACCGCCGGGGATGCGAGAGCCGCCTTGATATTTTCGAACTCTATCAGCGCTTCGGGGGTAACAACCAGTGTCTTTTCTTTGCCTCTAGTTAGAGCTGTCAGTGCCGTAACCATTAAGGCATAACCTGGTATTCGCTCTCTAAATTGGTTGGCCAACCCTAGCAGAGATCTGGCCTCCGACTTCGACTTTGGAAAGCGCAGCTGAGCAACCGCATCCATGCACTTGGAGCCCATCGCCACCCCATGTTCTGACCAAGCCATTCCCACCGACTCGATCTCTTCAAAGCCGAATAATGTCTTCTTAGGCTTGAGCTTCCAGCCGAAAAGCAAACATCTAGCCAATAACAGCCGGAAGGAATCTTTGAGCGCCTTATAATCGAATTTTTGTACCTTTCCAATAATGTCATCAAAATATGACTTAGTCTTCTTATTCAGCAATTCACCCTGCATTACCACCGCATTCCGCTTAAAGGTTGCTGGACCATTCCTCTGGCCAAACAACATCCTATGGGAAATCCATAGCTGGTGGAACATCTCGAAGCAGGTGCTATTCAGGGATTCCTCGTCCTTCGCGCAAAGAATCTGCTGAAAGCCTCTGTCTGCATCCGTCTTGAAAAACGAGCCTGTAGGACCCTCGCCCATCCACGCTATCATCTCTGTTATGCTGTCCACTGGTTCCGGATCCTTAGCAATACGCTGGTTAACTAGCTTGAAGTCATGAGCTACTCTGCAGAAAGCCGGATCGTTGCGATCCTTGGCTTCTTTAGCTGTTTTCACAATTGTCAGCTGAGTACGATCCACACAGTCTGGCGGAGCTAGGGTATATATGCCCAGCTCAATTAGGGGGTCATTTTTCGCATGAATTATTGCTTCATTTTGAGGAGTATATAGATGTCGCCTCGAAGCTGAGACCGCTGGAGTAGGATCCGTTCTGATGACCTTGTGGAGTATCGCATCGATTTTTCCCAAGTCGAACTGGTTCCAGCTAAAAGCCCCTGCGAATTCGATGATATCTTCACAAACCTCCCGAGCAACCCCTTCTGGTACATTGGGGCCAAACTGAACAACTGATTTGACGAATTCCACCGTTAAGACTGCCTTATCTCTATCCACCAAGACTGCCTTATCTCTATCCACCAAGTCTTCAACCTTACTTTCTTCCTCTACCTCCGCCACTAGGTCCTTTTCGCCTAGCAAATATGCCGCTCCTGGTATTGTAGAGATCGATAATAATGGAACCGGCTTGCGAGCTGTCGAGCTAATGGTCGATTCCATGGTCATTAGAGGCTTCTTTCCTTTTATCTCTTTCACGTCCTGCAACACAAATTCTGCATCCAAATCAACCTTCTCTTCTTGCTGCAAGCGGGGCGAGCTTCCTGCTGTGATAGCCTCGCAAACCGCGTGAATCGACAATCTCACCGGGATTGTGATCAATACCCTCTGCCATCTGGGAAACAATGCCGCTCCAACCCTATACATGAAAGACGTCCCCAATAACAGCTGGTAATTGGCAGTCTCCACTATATAGGCCTTGACCGCAAAGAAAACTTCTCCCAGCTTGAACACAAAGCGAGGCGCATGACCAATTGGTACAGAACTCACGCCGTCAGCCAGAACGAAATCGATATCTGTGGTTTTCAACCATTCCGTGCCGGTTTGAACCACTGTACTCATCGGAACGACTGCCACCACTGCCCCGGTATCCCAGACCGTCAACAGCCCTTGGCCTTTCGCCGTTGAGCTCATTGACCACAAACAACCCTCTGCTTCTCCCACTAGATCATCTGGTATCTTATCTACTTCAAAAACCTCTCTTTCCGTGTATGTCTGAGCAAGCGCTTGGTATAAAGGTAAGGACATGGGGGTATCGACTTCGTCTAATATGACTGATTTATCATCAACCTCCGAAAACAACCTCTTACCTTCAGCACTCTTCAGCGGGGTAACCGCCTCTCTGAAGTCATGCCTGACTGTGGACATGGTGGGTATATTGTAGAAACACATCTTTTGCTTCTTATCTTCCGCAGCCACAAAGGTAGCTGGAACGGATGCCTTGTTCTTGGGACAAAACCTCGCTATATGGCCCTTTTCGCCACACTGATAGCATGATTTCTGCTGTGACACGAACTCTGTGAGCGTCGCTTGCCTCAGTTCTCTCTTCTCACCTGTTTGGCTAGCAACCGTTGTTGCTTGTTGTGTTGCTTTTGCCGTTGTTGTTGGGGTATTCGCTCTGGCTTCCCCAGGCCTGCCAACCACTGAATAGCAGTTCTTAGCTTCATGTCGCCCGCGCTTGCATATCGGGCAAAGCGGTGGTTTTTCTGAAGGATTAGCCGGATTTGATGGATTTGATGGGTTTGCGGTCGCACCCTTTGCAGCGGTTTTCCTGCAAACCTCCAAGGTATGACCCGTTTTTCCGCAACCACTACAAACCTCCTTTCTGTCCACCTGGTCGACCTCCATAGTGACATAAGCCCTTGTTATCTTCTTCCACAACTTCTCCTCCGTCTCCGCCATTTCTACCTTATCCTTGAATTTCTGAGGCAGGCAGTTGCGAATGCACCTGACCCGCTGAAAGGACCCTGTCTTCCCAGCTCTCTTCATTAGACGCTCTATATGCCCCCGAACCACCGTTACATTCATGCTTTCTTTGGTGTCGAATGGCTTCCACATAAAGCGTTCCAATTCCAGCTCTGCCTCTCTCGCATCGACATCGGCACTGAACTGCTTCTTCAACAGGTCCCTCAATGATACCTCTACCAGGCCTACCGGAACGCCATCGCTGGGAGGCCGTTGCAACTCCCCATTTTTCCTCCAGCAATTGGGATAGGGGTTGGCTGGATCGGAATCGTAATCTTCCCACCATTTGAGGGCAGTCTTCTCGAATTTTGATGAAATAGCTGCTATCAGACGTTTACCGAGCACGTAGTTGCTTACTCCTTTCGAGTCGTCTCGATTGACGTACTCGTACTCTGATTCTGGGTCTCCCACGACAACACCGCCATGGTACAGAGGCATACCCGTCTTAATACACCACTGCCTAATAGCATTGTCAAAGCTATCAAGTTCAGCCGGATTCCCATCAAACATTCTGAGCTGATCCAGCTTAATATATTTGGAATGAGGGAGCTTTGACATTTCGGCTTGTTGCGAGTGTGGTTGTGGTAGGTGACTTTGTTGATCCAGTCGAGCCTGTCTTGTGCTTGTTTGTTGTGTACTCGCTTGGTGTGAGCTTGCTTGGTGTGAGCTTGCTTGGTGCGAGCTTACTTGGTGCGAGCCTGCTTGGAGCGTGCTTGCTTGGTGCGTGCTCGCTTGGTGCGTGCTTGCTTGGTGCGTGCTCGCTTGGTGCGTGCTCGCCCGTTCTGACAGCTGTGCCTGTCTGCTGGAGCTTGAATTCTGCTCCTGTTCGATCTCCTCCTCTTCTTCTTCTTCGTCTTCTTCTTCTTCGTCTGATTCCTCTTCGTTCTCTGGTTCGTCTACGACTGAGAGAACCTTAGAGACTTGCCTTCTCGTCCGTCTGTCACCACTCACAGTCCAAGCCGGTCCGTCCAACGACGACCGCAAGTCTCTGATGGGGTTCTTGGGATCCAGGATGAAAAAGGCCTCGTGATGCTTCACCCAAACAGCTACGGTCTTCTCGATCGATGCACCAACTGTAGGATGATGTGATGTGTGTATATAATGAGCATGTATTTTCTAAGTCTATCAAACCGGCATATGACCTTATGGGCCCTGCCAAGCCTCGAGCCAAGCCCGACATCTAGACTAGCTAGCTTCCTATCCAAGTACTGCATGTATGCCACTATGCAGCTAGGTATGCAGCATGTGGTACTTAGTACCACAGTTGCATGTACCAAAAAATGCTAGATTATGCAGTTGAACGATTTCACAGCATTTTGTTGGCGCTAACGGCTCGATTGATGAATGGTCGCGCTAACATCACCATTGCTGAGTGGGGCGCCCCAACTGTAAATAGCGCACCTTTTGTCAATGGGTCGACCGATTGACAAATCGCCATGATTGCTGAATGGGCCAGAACAATATTTCTTTACTCATCGCTTTTTTTGGTAAACCAGTACTCGTATTGAGGCTATTTATATCGAGGCAGCGCATCCCCCAGTGAGAGAAAATGAAAACATAAAGCAGAACTCGTGCAGGTGAATACAGGCTACACCTCGCATGTAGAGAACTGGCAAAAATCAGCAGGTGCAGACTCCCAAAATCCAAGACTCAGGTGAGAAAATGTCATCAAACACGCAGGTATATCGATCAGCTCAAAACCAATAGAAGAATTCGTGCACCGGTACATCAGTGGTTTAGCCATAACATGTGGCACAGAAGAGCCTCCTATCCCTCCACAGCGATGCAACCTTTACCAAATTCTTCATGGAGATACCTAACTAACGAGGATGCCATTTTTCCCCACCAGTCCTCCCCCAGTGACTACCTTATCTCTCAAACACTAAAACGTTTATTATCCTCCTCGATCAACTTTCGCATGATTCCAGGCCTCTATTTGTTTGTACTGTGTGCATGACTAATATAGTGGGGTACTGCTCCGGGATTAGGGCGTGGTAGTATTGCTCTCTGGTCTTCGTGGCACTCCAGATATCCTCCCCTCTCAGAGTCTTCCATGACAGAATGATGATTCATGCCTCTTGTCTCAGGTATATTTACTCCTGCCTTTAGTGGTTGTGGATTTACCTCCGACATTCACTATCTGTGTGCCTTTTTCTTCGATTTCCATTTGCCGGAGGTATACTCTTTTCTCGAGGGCTTTACCCCCTTTTTTTTTTTTTTTATCAATACTCGCATATAGCTCTGCCATGGCGAGGGAGCTTTACCCCTTTGCTGTCGCCTTTGTGCGCGCCTTTTCCTTTCCTCTCCCCTTTCCGATTATATTCGCCGGAGATGCACTCCTCTCTTAAGAGACAACTTTCATAGGCATAACCTGAACAGCCACCTCTGCAGAGGTCCGCAACGGTGGTGCAAGAGGTGGGCTGGTAGAGGCGTCACAGGTTGTTGGTGGTGGCGAGACGGTTGTGCGTGGTTCGATGAACGTAGTAGCTTCGATATACTCCTCTGGTGGCGGAATTGGGTCTGTCCTGTAGCAGCATCATATACCTAGGGAAGGCCAATGTACGACAATAAATTATTGCTTCCCTCATCACCCCCAAGACCGACAATGCTAACTGGCATTGTTCCTTCTCTGATCTTCCTCTCCCCCACCTCTTAATGCCGTTAATACAGTCCGATTAATCCAACGAAATTTCCTGATGCGCTCGAAAACATAGTCCTCTGTTGCTGTCGAAAAAAGGCTTCTTTTTTTTTTTTTTTTTTTTTTTTTTTTTTTGTAATTCATTACTCGCATAAGGCATGACCATGGCGAGGTTCCGTTTTCCTCCACACTGTCCACGGAACAACAGGCCACCCTAACCCCCTATATCCACCACTACCAAAGCCCATTTGGAACAAAAAAAAAAAAAAAAAAAAAAAGGCTTCGGCCTGGTGCAACGTCCGATTCTGGATATGAGTCCATGGTGTTGGTGCGGCGAAATGTCCTGTGGTTCTGGCGATGGTGACGGCAAGCCGACTTTTTTCGCTGGCTACAAATGTGGTTGCTTGTTGCGTTCCAACCTTGCCCGTTGCGTATAAATGGTTGCGTTGATGTGGGCGCTCAGCTGCTGATGTACCCATAGGAGTTCGACCACTAGAGCAAATAGGGGTATAGGAGCAAGCCAGTACCCAATGGAGACCGCTCTGCAAGCAGAGCTGATCAACCTAAATATGCCGAGCGGAGCTATGTAAAGTAAATAGAGCCAGCGGCTGTCGCAGCATCGGGAGCGTGTAGCATGTGGTGGCAGCGACCGCGTAATTTTGTTAGCAGCTCAAGGTAACAAAACACATGTTCCACTCAATCGATAAGCCAAAGATAGTCTGATCTACTGATACATTACCGCCCCTCAGCCCTCGAGCCCCGCAAAAACTCAGCAATAAGAACCCTGGTTGAATATAAAAAATGCTGCAGCTGATATGAGTTCTGTCTCAGACGTTGACCCACATAATGCAACGCAACTCAGTCAGATCACGGTCTGAAAGTAGACAATTGCTTATTGTTAGTACGCATTAGCTAATTCAGAATGTTTACCAGTATAATGCGAGTACGCCCAGGGCCACCGGCATTCAAAATCAGAAATTTCAAATTTGTGGTTTCAAACTGACCCGGAAGAGGACACTGGAATTTGACACTGCTGCAACTAGCACATAATTCTCGTGCCCTACTACGATGCAAATGTTCCTCACTCTTGTCCTCCCTTGCTATAAAGTACAGAACTAATCTAATTGTTCTAGGTATCGCTGGTGTTGCAATTAAAATCTAGAGCTTCCCCGCACATTGCCCAGCTACATAGGTGCTACCTAGTATGCCAAGCTCAACCCCAGTCATTTTCAATACCCGGGAACACTGGTGAATAAGACTCCTTGTCTGTATCTTTGCTCTTTCCTTTTTGTGGTAGGGCCGTTACTAGTTGTGGGCAGAATAGCGTCCTTGACTCGGATTTTGGGAGTTTGATTCAGATACAGACAAGGAGTCTTATTCACCAGTGTTCCCGGGTGTTGAAAAGCACGTGAGTCAGCTGTTGCCACCTACATCATAACAATGTCATTGTGACAGCCACTCACGTATCTCCAGCATTTCCTGCCTTTTCAGCAATACTTACCTGTAATAGCAGTCATTAGCATCATCCCTTCGTGTATATAGAGCTCTGCTTGTTGCCTCTACGAGAGATCACACAATCTTGTACAATCGCATACACTCTCATATACTCATATAATCACATACAACATTCTTCTCGTATATTCATATATTCGTCTTGTCTTACCAGGCACCCGTATATCAGGTGAAGTGTCCCTTTATTGGCCATTCATCTGTTCATTCGCTGTCAAGTGTTGCTATGCAAGATCTGCATGACCTCTCATTCCAAGACCGGGTACCAGAATCCTTGTAGTCTGGTTGCACTACCCCTCGTAGAATCCTTGCTATACTGGACAAGGGGGGCTCGATTTGGCCCTCCGTTATAACAAGAGTTGAGTAGGGCCAACCAGACTAACCTTGTTGACACATTGGCCAATCCTAGTCTGGTTGTCGTAGAGGGGCGATCTTGCACCCGAGAAACCATATCCTTAGGTTCGAAAATTGTTTTGCATACATGTGTATCCACCGCTCCCAGCCTGACCCTCAGCTGCACGTCCCGATTTCGTCACCTTCATCCAGTGCACAATCGTGCTGACGCCATCTATTCATCCATGAAATCGACTCCTAGCAAAGCTTTTTCGCCCCAACGAGGCATAACTACGCTAGGAGTGTTTCTGAGACGATAATACCCGCAATTTTTCGTTGACAACCTGTACCGCTTGAATATAGCGAATACTCTCTCCTACCTCTAGTATAGTACGACATTGGTATGTACTCTAGAGCATGCTGCATGCGCATGTGGTGTGTAGGTTTCAGTCGTGTACTCGTGATTTGCTCACTACAGCACATACATTGCATGTGCAGTATGTAGGTAGTTATTTATATATTTGCTTCTTTTTAATGAAACGCGCAATGGGAATGACAACTCATTCAGCCGCACCGCTAGTGGGAGAGAATAAGCCCTCTATTATGAAGCAGCCGTAGGTACCGAACATCCTTCGCCGACTTTATCAGCAACGCAATACAATCGATATTATAGCTATTCTGTTTTCCTGTGTACCAGAACTCCAACACAATTCTCAATTAATTATGTTGACAAAGGCGCTAAGAAAGGTGAAGAAGAAAGCCCAGAGATTGGTTCGGAAATCGGATTCACCTCTGAATATCGGCCTCGGAGATATTTCCACAGCGAATTCGTCCACCTCAATGGTTCCCGCAGCACCTACCACACCTACAACGGAACTACTTCAAGTATTACCGGAGTCAAGTAATGCAGCTGAACAAATGGCTGCGACGGTGGATTTTGCGCCTATTTCCACTGCCAATCCATCCAGCGCCTCATTGCCTCCGGGGGTGAATGGTGCAGATAAACCGGAAGCACCGCCTACGATCACAATCACAACCCCAACGCAACACGTGAAAACGCTGCCGCAAAGCGGAACCGAATTACCCAGCCTGGATCTGTCTGAACAAAAAGCCGCCACGGCGAAAGATAGTGACACCCCGGATCTGTCTGAACAAAAAGCCGCCACGGTGAAAGATAGTGACACCCCGCTTGCAGTTGAAGTCGAATGTGAGCCAACGCTTTCACCAGCTACAAACATCACAACAATTCCATCATTGTGGAACAAAGCTGCCAATGACCCCAGCCTGTCCTTGCAAGAGCTCGAAGCACTTGCAAAGATTGGAATTGATACCAACATCATCAAGATCTCGTCAGACTTGGAGAGGGATGTGCAAGACATCGTGAACAAGAAAAAAGGAAAGGAATGGAAGATTAAGTTCTTGGGTGACGATATTGTGCTACGTCATGTTGGGTTAAAAATTCTTCAGTGGGTGAATAAATTCAAGGAGATTGGGGATATCATTGTGCAATTCGATCCTGGCCATGCTGCGCTGCCCTGGGCAGGATTCCGATTTCTTCTTAAGGTTGAGCTCATGCTCCCCCAACAATACTGAGCTGACAATCATTACCATAGATTTGTTTAGCTAAACAGGAAACGGTGGATACAATCTTGATTGGGCTTGAAAGGATTGCACCCCTGATTGACCGATGCACGGTATACGAGTTTTTTTACCTCCATGTCGATAATACAGCATCACAAAATCTAGAGAAATCGATACTCCGCCTCTACATCGCAATTTTGAAATTCCTGGCCCAAGCTATCCAGAGGTTGAATGGTAGGGAATCTCGCTTGACAGCTCTGTGCTACTAATAGTGCTAATTGTTTCACAGAAAATCGTGTCAAAGACGTTTTCACGACGGAAGATATCTCCGATGACCTCCGGAAAATTGAAGACTTGGGGAGGACTGTTGCACTTGATGTTGATGTCACAGAAGCTCAATGTAGGATTCACTCATAAATATTCAAGCGTATACTGACCTATATTATAGCTACACGCACGGGATTTGAAAGACTCCAAAAGCTCCTGGAGGATGTCCACTTGACTGTATCACCTTTTGGACCTCGACTAGACGCTATAGAGCAAAAGCTCGAAAGTACGATGCCCCATATAAAGCTCCGAAAAGTCTATTAATACCAGGCAGGAGCTAGAAAGTCCGAGATTCTACAGTGGATTTCTGAGATCCCATACACAGAACACCATACTCGTATTAGCGAGAGTCGTCTAGGTGGCACTACTGACTGGCTTCTTAAAAGAGAGGAGTACTGGAATTGGAGAGCTACTAGTGCCTCGAAACTATTACTATTGCGGGGAACTCGTAAGTCCAGCTAACTCCTACATCAAGATCGGTTTGTGTCTGGATTTTTATCCTACTAATCAGCACTTTATATCTACATAGCTGGAGCGGGTAAAACATATATTGCGTAAGTAATACTGATCTCTTGCTGCTGACCATAAGTGTGTAATACTTTCTATCACAGATCAAGAGTCATCGATTCATTCCTTACCACACCTGAGAAGCTTGCATACTTCTACTGTAATCGAGCCGAGCCAAGTCGCCGAGACCCTAGAAAAATCTTGTGCACTCTTATTCAGCAGCTTGCTAAGACAGACTCGGGAGAGGGTGATGGATTACTAACACATGTTGTGGATATCTATGAGAAGCGAGAAAAGGAAGGGCAAAAGTCTGCTCAACTCAGCCTGGCAGAAGCTCGGGACTTACTTGTTCAGATCACAGATGTTTATCCTCAGATAACGATTTGCATTGATGCAATGGACGAAGTCGATAATAATACACGAATACATCTGCTAAAGTGCCTGAACCATGTCATCCAAACATCAAAGAATGTTATTAAGATATTTGTGACGACTCGAATGGACATGGACATTCTCAGCCAGTTTGAGAAGTTTCCTAGGATTGAGCTTCAGCCTGATGACAATGTTGGCGATATCAATAAGTTTGTACTTACAAAGGTACAAAGCTCAATTGAAGATTGCAGACTTCTGCAGGGGGATGTATCAAATGAGGTCAAAGAAGAGATATACAATGTCCTCTGTCAGCGATGCAAAGGAAAGTATGTTACTTGTCTTTATACCTATATGCTTGAATTGTAGATGAGTATAAGACTAATTAGATATGAAAATAGTTTCCAGCTTGCTGCTCTTCAAGTTAGTTTTCTCTGCGAAATGCAGAGTGAATCCGATGTCAAGCAAAATCTGACTACTCTTCCCGATACCCTAACGGATATATATAATGAACTCTACAATGGAATTCTTATGCAGAAAGGAAGTGCTCCTCGAATTGCACTCAATGCTTTCCGGTGGATCCAATGTTCCAAAGAACCCCTATCGTCCGAAACCCTGCTCGATGCAGTAACGGTTGAAGTTAATACCGCAGGGGAATTTTCTCAGACTGGGCCAGCGAGGGTAAAGCAATTATTGACAATTTGCCGCAACCTTATTATTTTAGACAAAAAGCTAAATACTTTTCGATTTGCCCATCTATCAGTAGATGAATACCTAGAGACTAAGCTCTTGAAGCTTAATTCTCATCTGGAACTCTCAAGGATCTGTTTTTCTTTGTTGTGTAGTCATACTGCTTGGAATGCATATGACCAAGGGAAAAAAACAAGAGAAGGAGCTTATAAAGATCGGCATTTGCTTCTGTATTCGGCAGTGTTTTGGCCGTGGCATTTCGCTGGTTGTGGGGAGTTTAACCATGATCCAGCCTTGAGTCGCCTGTGGGATAAGCTGATAACCCAGAATATCTATCAGCGATGGTTTCACTATCACCGTCAATGTGTTATTCTTGATGAGTGGTCGAAAGATGGTTTCTGGAGGGGACTTAGTACCATGTGGGAAAAAGGCTATACCCGTCTCTTTTTGGTATGCATATTTGGACTATATCGAGTTTTCTTGCCCATTTTGGAGTGGGAAGTACAGGATTCGCTAGCGCACGCGTCTGGGCTGGGAGAACTAGAGATTGAAAGACTACTCATCGAAATAGGAGGAACAGATGTGTCAGCTAGAACCGGCGACACACCCCTGCACTGCGCTTCTGCGAATGGACACCAGGAGATCGCCAAGCTGCTTATCGACAGAGGGGCTAATATCGCGGCTGCTAGTAAATACGGCGACACACCCTTGCACTATGCCTCCCGGAACGGACACCAGGAGATCGCCAAGGTGCTTATCGACAGAGGGGCTAATATCGCGGCTGCTAGTAAATACGGCGACACACCCTTGCACCGCGCCTCTGCGAACGGACACCAGGAGATCGCCAAGGTGCTTATCGACAGAGGGGCTGATGCCGCGGCTGCTAATAAGGACGGCGGCACACCCTTGCACCGCGCCTCTGCGAATGGACACCAGGAGATCGCCAAGCTGCTTATCGACAGAGGGGCTGATGCCGCGGCTGCTGATAAATACGGCGGCACACCCCTACACCGCGCCTCCCGGAACGGACACCAGGAGATCGCCAAGCTGCTTATTGACAGAGGGGCTGATGCCGCGGCTGCTGATAAATACGGCGATACACCCCTGCACCACGCCTCTGAGAACGGACACCAGGAGATCGCCAAGCTGCTTATCGACAGAGGGGCTGATGCCGCGGCTGCTAGTAAATACGGCGACACACCCCTGCACCACGCCTCTGAGAGGGGACACCAGGAGATCGCCAAGCTGCTTATCGACAGAGGGGCTAATATCGCGGCTGCTAGTAAATACGGCGATACACCCCTACACTACGCTCTTTCTCGGAACGGGCACCAGGAGATCGCCAAGCTGCTTATCGACAGAGGGGCTAATATCGCGGCTGCTAATAAGGACGGCAACACACCCCTACACTACGCCTCCCGGAACGGGCACCAGGAGATCGCCAAGCTGCTTATCGACAGAGGGGCTAATATCGCGGCTGCCAATAAGGACGGCAAGACACCCCTACACCACGCCTTCCCAGGAGATCGCCAAGCTGCTTATCGACAGAGGGGCTGATGCCGCGGCTGCTGATAGGGACAGCAGTACACCCCTGCACCGTGCCTCTCGGAACGCAGCCAGGAGATCGCCAAGCTGATTATCGACAAAGGGGCTGATATCGCAGCTGCTGATAGTGGCGGCGACACACTCCTGCACGTCCCCCACCAGGAGATTGATAAAGGGGCTCATCACTGAGTTGTAAGTAAATCGAAATCTTGACTACTAGATACAGTACTTGCTAATGCTGGAATCCACGCTAGCTATACTCAAAACACCCACAATCCACTTTTTTCCTTTTTGAATTTAGTACTCATGTCTATAATACCCTCTATTGCCAAAGCCCATTTTTGGCCAGTTTTAAGCAGCCAAATCCGTGCATCTTCATTGATAGGAAATCTTTAAGGGTGAGGCTGGATTCGAACTACGAATGCATTAATATGCACTAAGGTGGCTCCCCACTACACCACCTACTTCCCTCCCTGCAATACTATTGCAAACCTGAGAATGAAATCCTTGTTTTCCTTTCCGAATCAGTACGCTGAAGTGCGGTTGATTACTCAACAATAGGTAAGAGCGCTGGAATGGTATCTATATTTCTTACCTCGGGTTTCTGCGCATTTATGTCTTGGGTCATCCTCCGAAATTTTATGTCTTGGTGTTTACAAATACTGGTACGATTGTCTAAATATTGTGTTTCACTGGTACAGTACACGTTGTTGATGTTTGGTATCACGTAATCAAAGTTTGTTAACGTCAAATCTTAGTCGCAGGAGTTTTTGTACGTGTGACGGCTCCAAAGGATTGACCCACTGTAATACAATGCGAGCTGCATTCAGTGCAATAATTCATCGATGTGCCGAGTAGGTTGTAGGTGCACACGCATTTAGTGCAACCACGAACTAAGTGCATGAGACTACAAACTGTACGGTATTATCTGTCGGGTGTGGGGCCAGGATTCTAGAAGGTTGTATGCTTGCCAGTTCCGAAAGTGGGACATCAAGTGAAGCGTACTAAATCTACATAGATGCATCGAAGGAGTAACTCATGCACTACAACTTGACTATATCGAACTCTTTGATTTTCGCTCCTTACCACATATGAAGCGGAATGGACTGTGCCAAAATCCTGTTGGTAAATGAAAGTGCTATGAGTTCACTTTGCTTCAGAGATCATGAGAAGATAGCACATCTGAACTGAGTTCTTGTTTTTGATATTAATCCTTCTGATTTGGGAATAGTTGGATTTTACCAATTTATGGGATCGGTTAAGTATTAGTACCTATTCCGATATGGGGAATAGATTGACAAGCGTTCAAGGGACCTTGTTCTGTCTTAGAGATCAAGGCTTCACTTGCTTGCAATTGCGAAAGTCTTTTAGGGTCTTGGAGGGGGGGTCGATCATCCGGTACTGAACTACCTTCTTTCGAGATATTCAACTGTAGTCACTTCTAGCGCTTTACGCTTCCGAATTCTTTCCCTCGAAAGAATATATATGGTTGTTGTTTTTGATGAGTTAAAATCTAGTAGAAATACCTTTTTTTTTTTTTGTAAGAAAGGAAAATTAGCTCATTACTTATGTACACAACCTTAAGGATTGGATTTGGATTTTTCTTGATAGATTTGGCTACTGTATTGTTTTGTTTTACAGACATAGAAGAGCGGTCAGGTCTTGGTATATTCTTGTGAGTCCCTCGAGTTCCATAGTTTACAAGAATGACCTTCACTGTTTGCCATGGCCTACCCAGTTTCGATATAATAGCAAACTACAGGGGCTAAATTTTGGGAAAATTCTGTAGATATATAATACCCGTTTGAGCAAAACGCCATGTGCATTATTACTGTAATCAAGCAGAGGAAATCGAGAAGAATTCTGTGTACCCCAATTCAGCTGCTTGCTTAGACAGACTCGGGAAAGGGTTCTGGATTTCTGACATATAATGACTGAGCAATAGAGCGGCAAAAAAAAAACCTAGGCTGGCAGAGAGTCAAAATCCTATTTTAATAACAGATGTTTATCCTTGGAAGATGATTTGCATCGATACAATAATATAGAGTAAGTACAATACTCACCAAATTCTGTATATTCTTTGGGAATATTAGGTGCTTAATCTAGAGTTGGTTTAATTGAGCTATGACAGAAAATACTTAATCAATGGCTCTATGTAACCCATACCCCACCTATATACTAAGATATTATATGCTCAGCATGCTTAGACTTCAAGTACCAAGTCCGAAGAATACTTCCTGCCAATTAAAGCCCTCACAACCCCCATTGATTAATATATTTTCTGGTCATACTAGTTGGAGGATCACATGATTTGCATCTAGCCAGTTGGAGTAATAATACACAAGGGCCTTCCTGTAATTTATTGAAGAAACTAGGGGTATTCAAACCTAATTTTGAACGATTTTTTTTTGAACGGTAAGTTGGGCGACTTTAACCGTTCTAGGTGTGAATACCTTGTTTTGCGACCACACAAAACAGCCGATTTAAATGACGGCTTATGCTCATTAATTTTTGGGTCGCTTGGTCGCCAAGGCTAAAAACAGCTAGGCTCAATTGGGGTAGGGGGGCCAGATTTTTCACGTGTTCTGGCACTAGGTCAGATGTTACGCATGCCAAGTTCATGGGATGTTTTCCGAAACCTTGCAAACTCATACGAATAAAAGCCATACGGATAAAAGCAACTACCCCGATGCAGTACTCAAAGAGATCAAGAAGTGGAGATCTTCGCAACCTCCTTCTTATAGCTGACTTCGCTTCATTTGTATGCCAACGTGCCATCTCTCCCCATAGCCCTATCAACGCACAGATCACCCTCCTTGTATACAAGACAACTGTACCCTCCCCAATCCCAAACAGCTGGGCTACAGAAACAACTCCGGATCCAGAAGCAGCCTCACACCCGAGCCTTCGTAGAGCTATCAGAAGCTGTACCATGGGATGGGGTCGACTTGTGTATAGGACGATCTATTTTTGAACACCTCATGATCCTCTACTCGGTCCAGAATTCGTAAGAAAGAATCCGGATTCATCCCGGAGAAATGCTGAAACCGGTCATATAGAAGTCTCCAAAGGACCTCATTTCTCCAGTACTTGGATTTTGGAATTGATGAGTTCCCCCCCCTTTTTCGCAGGTATCTCTTAGCCAAAATAGCCCTCAAGGTCCTTAACTTCCATTGCATCTCTCTTTCATGATCCACCTTGTCATCCTCTGAGTCCCATTCGCTACTTAGAAGTGAACTCATGCTATCCGAATCCTCCATCTCGCTGAGAGTCATAGTGACGGTGAGGTCACGCTTGAGCCGTTATCTCCGTCATCTCCTCTGGGTTCACCCATGACTATGTCCATTGCATCATCTAGCCCCTGCTGTAACTGGCGTATAGTTCGCCGTAAAAAATCCTGGAATCTTTCCTGATCCAAGTAAGCTTGGTGTCTTTCGATACCACATAGGAACCGTTGGCTGACTCGAGGCATACTTGAGGATAAAGTAGAACAGTCCCGCGGGGGGGTAACTATGAGGCTGCTGCGAGACTAAGGCTGCTGAACACTGGCTGACACTCCTCTTATAGACTCTGGCATTTCACGTACACTCTCTTAGGTGCACTTGGCAATGCACTTTCGTGCTGCTGCCAGCCACTAGCGATTTCCTAGTCTGGTTGGCACGAGACTAGTGACTACCCTGATATCTCTATGCCGAATTAGGCTAAGTCCTAATTTTAGCGTGACGTTCAAAAGGCCGTTTAAACGGGCCTTTTAATCGGTTTAAGCGTGACCATCCTCACTTAAAATTTAGTACGCGCAAACCACTTGAACGAATTCGTTCAAGGAACGGTTTAAACGGCGTTCAAAATCAGGTTTGAATACCCCTAGTCCTAGTTTTGAACGGTTTTCTTTTAATCGGGGTTCTTGCGCGGTTTCGACCGTTCTTGGTTTGAGTACCCCATTTTGCAACCGCGCAAAATGGCGGATTAAACGCCCGATTTCGCTCGTTGGTTTTTTGGTCTGTTCAGAGCCAAGGCGCCAATCGTCTAGGCTGAATGTTCGTTTAGCGTTTCGTTCAAAAAAGATCTTGAACGGCCGTTTAAACCGCACTTTAAGCGTGACCAACCTCGCTTAAAATTTAGTACGCGCAAACCGCGCAACCTCTTGAACGGTCGGAAAAAAAAAATCGTTCAAGGAACGGTTTGAACGGCGTTCAAAACTAGAATTGAATACCCCTGATATTATACATCTACAAATTCCCAAATCTGGAGCTCATTTGGTCGGGTATCAGAAGAAAAATCATTCAAACTGCATCCTCACCGGTTTTGATCCACTTCCCAGTGATGATCCGCTTCCTAGTGAAAGATGGTAGTGGTGCTCGGGTTTGTGATGGTCGATTTTATAGGTATATTAAACAGCTTTAATAGCCAAACAACTTCTTCTCGAGAAATGCCATAATAACGCTGCTTAATAAGATGAAATGTTTTAGTATGACCAGCATGCTGACATCGTTGATGTGAATCAATAATTGCTTCATATACTCTCTCTAAGAATAACTTCTCTATTTAAAATTAGCTTCAGATTCTCTCAATTATAAATAAGTATTAAGATTAACAAACCGCTGTAGATAGTTTCCAGTTGCTTTCTGATAAATGCGACCATTTACCAGCTCATAGAACGATAGTGCATCACACTTTTGATTTGACCATCTTTGTTTAGCTTCCTTATCATTTTTCAGATCCGAAGGTACTTTTGAATCTGGGAAAGTTAAGAAGCATTTGTATTCAAGATATTTCTCTTCATCAAATCGTGCTCAATTTCGATTATCTATTGATTGTAGCCAGGTAGTAAAGCTACTGCGTATTAAATCTGTAATTATAGAGCCTGCCAACATTGTGAGTATATAGTATATAGGGCAAAAGAGTAATAGTACTTAGTAGGTAACATATATCATTATACATAACTATGCTAGAGATGTTACTTCTTTATATATTTTTCTATTGAGATAGTGTTTCAATATCTAGTTACAGTAATTTCCTTAATTAGATATTATGTTAACTATATGTAGACTAATTACCGAATGGTATACCTACCCTATTCACCAATTGCCATGATTGCCGACTGGTATGCCTATCCTGTTCACCAATTATCACGATTGCCGAAAGGTATAGCTGCCTGTTTATCAATCAAGTTCAAGCTTCCGAGAAATTCATATAAGCTTGTTCTAATAGCTCATATAAGCTGCTTCCGAGCAATTCATATAAGCTCATTCCTAATAGCTTGTATAAGCTACTTCCGAGCAATTCATATAAGCCTATTCTAATAGCTCATATAAGCTGCTTCCCAGCAATTCATAAAAGCCTGTTCCAATAGCTCATATAAGCTGCTTTCGAGCAATTCAGCTGATTCCGAGCAATTCATAAAAGCCTGTTCCAATAGCTCATATAAGCTGCTTCCGAGCAATTCATATAAGCCCACTCCTAATAGACCGCTGTGGGGGAAATGGTGTTTTCATATGAGTTGGGATTAGTCAGTTTATTACTTGGGTTAATTTATTTGTTTTGGACTGCAGCTTATGCGTAGTTATGTTTGCATGCGAGTCGTTCATTTTTGGAACCCATGAGAGTCGTGCCAGTTTCGGCACGACTGTCATGTGAAAAAGGGTCTTTATGATATGTAGTGATCTTTGCGCTATTAACCCGCGAGAGTCGTGCCAGTTTCGGCACGGCACGACTGCCAGTGTCATATGAGTTGCGGTTCTCGGCAGGAAAGTTCTAGCAGGTTCGGGAGTCGTCCACAACCACGCTAGACCCACGATATGCTGAGCGCGAACCACGGTAGGCTGAGCGCGAGCGCGAGACTGGAAGAGAGGAGGCGGATGGACGAAGCGAAACCAATGTCAGAGAGAACACTGTTTGTACTCAGGGGGTTGCTGTACATGACTTGCCCAGAGGCTACTAAAGAGCGAGAAGAAGAGCGGCTCTCTCTCATCCAGGGGTTCGCCAATCTTTGCGGCACTGCTTGGGAAACAATTGACCATAGGAAGATGTTCAAACAACCTGTCCCAAAATCTCCGATAAAACCTCCGGAAACACTAACACGGGAAGCAGCAACTCAGACGCCAGCATTTCCAATGAGTCGCTGCCACCGGAGGATAAAGGAATACAGACAGATACACAAACCACACGAGATGCAGCGACCGATCCATCTCCACCCTTGTCTAGGAAAGAGGCAGCAATGGAAGCGACATCCTCGACAGGGAAGACATATGCGGAGGTAGCAGTACAAGCAGTGTCACTGTGACCAGAAGTACCCAGGATATATGCGGAGGCAGCAGTACAAGTGGTGTCGCTATCGCCGGAAGTACCCAGGGACAGCACGGAGGGGGAGACTATGTCGGCGACCAGTTGGCAGGTCTATGAGGACCTAAGCACATACGAAGAGGAAAACAGTGAATTAGACAGTGGGTATAGGAGTAGGAAGACGACTCCGGAAAAAGCTAGGAGGAAGCAGAAGAAGAGGAAACAGGGGAGCACCAATCCCCCTGCGTCTCCAGAGCTGGCACCTCCAATACTCTTGGCATCCCCGGTTAGGGCACAGACGGTAGTCATGCATGGGGCACCAACTAGGTACAAGCCGGGGCAAATGAGAAGACGGATTGAGGAAGATAATGACGGTGTGGAAGTCATGGGAGTCAGGTGGTTATTGAAACGACATGAACCGGAGAAGGTGGCATCTTCTCTGGTGGTCTACACAAGGTCGGCGGAGGAGGTAGGTAGACTACGTATGGGGAGAAAATTCTTCCGCACCACCAGATATGATTGGAATCGTCTGAGCAGCGGTGGAAGAGGAAAGAGAGGGGGGCAAAGGGTGACATCACCTACTGGAGCAGCATCACCTACTAGGTCAACTACCACCGATGAGACTTGCGGGCTGTGTGAGGGAAGAGATAGGGGATGCCCTGTCTGCGAGGGAAGTGGGTGGGTACATGTACTAGATGCGCTACCATGAGTTATTCCTACTGGCATGAGAGTTTTGAAGCGGGTGGGTGGAGTGGAATCGTGGTGTGGTTCTTTCACTGGAGCGAGATAATTTCGTGTTTTTGTGTTTTTCCTAAAGGGGGGTATCTGGTCATGTACGTAGATACGGGGCAGGGAGCGGCCCAGTGGTTGGATAATCCCGTCGGGCTTAACCCGGGGATGCGCTGCCTCGTCATAAGCGAGAAGCTTCAATACGAGTACTGATTTACCAAAAAAAAAAAAAAAAAATCCTTCTTCCTCTAATTCCACCTACAACATGCATTTCTCTAAGATTGTAAGGAAATAAACAGGGGAAAACCACAAAAAAGGAGATGAATTTCGCCCTTGAAGCTTCTTTACCTTTCTACCTAGAACAGTTCTAAACACAATTTCCGGCAAAGTCATACTCAGTGCATCTTTTCCAGCCGGCAACATAAATCCTAGAAAATACGTCCGCTATCATAGTAACACCGGGTATCTGATTCCATTCCACCTTAAAATCAAATTCTGCTTCGGAAGTCAATGCATAACATGAATCTGAGCGCCATATAAAGCTCACCCCAGACAGCCAATCATGGAACTTCCCACAAGCATAAACAAACGCTAATAACTCAAGACCCACACTATATGATTGTTCTTCTGGGCACCTGTAAGCCCTGCGCTCGCATAAACATCCACATAGTCTTTTCTATCCTCATCTTTCTGCACAATATCTTCTGGAACCTTTGCACTAAATTGGACCATCGATTTGACGAATTCCACTGTCAGAACAGTCTTTGCCTTATCGATCCCAACATCTATCTTTCTCTCCTCTTCAACCTCCGCAACCAGGTCCTTTTCACCTAGCGTATAAGCTGCTCCAGGCCTTGACGAAATTGTCAATAACGGCAGCGATTTCCGAGCAGCCGATCCCATGGTCCAAGCCTTGGTCGAAGCCATGCTCATCAGAGGCACCCGCTGGTTTGGTTTTTGGCCTATAACAAAGCTTCCGCCTTCCAAATCCAGCTTCTTTCCTCTTAACTCTTTAATGTCCTGTAATACAAATTCTGCGTCCAAATCCACCTTCTCTTCTTTCTGCAGGCGGGGCGAGCTTTCTGCTGTTATAGCCTCGCAAACCGCATGGATAGAAAACCTACTGGAATTTTTACCAGTACCCTCTTCCATCTCGGAAACAATGCTGCCCCAACCTTATACATGAATGATGTCCCCAATAACAGATGATAATTCGCTGATTCAACTGTACAGCATCCGACGGAGTAGTGCAACACGACCAAGATATGCAACAAAACAGTTGTAGAGTAGAACTCAATGGATTTTCAGTAGAATTGGATGGCAAGGGGCTCAAAAGCTGCGCATGAGTTCGGAGAATAACTTTTGAAGTACCCAAGAGCCCTGGATCAGACAGTCTGGAACATACATGAGCATGTACCCAAAGTAGGGGGGTGCAGGTGTTAAGGATAGCCTAGGAGCAAGGGTATCCAAAAAGGTCTAGGTTAAGAGTTTAGTGTGTCAAATGAATTACCAGACTATGGGTATGAAATCCAGGTACTCTGTGCTTACTTTGAGCTATTATCTATATACTTAGGCCTGGATTTTCACTTTTTCAGCAATAGTACCTTAAGCATCTACAGGCATCTAATCTCTCAATCGCTGCCCAACCAAGTGGTAAATTTGCTCAAAAGATCCTCTTTCTCACCCAGATTTAGTTAAATTATTGAGTTCCTATGGTTTCCTTGGTCATATGAAGTTGTACTAATAGTTGTCTAGTTTGGATAGGGGGGTGGCTGGGGTGACCTTATCTAGTTCTCATTAATTGCTGTATAGAAGACCTAGAATAGCATATGTTTAATAGGGAGACCCTTTTCAGCCACTTGGTACTGGCCCTGGGCTGTTTTGATAGTTCTATTACTGCGCACCCTCCCCCCGGACCCCCCCCCTCCCCTCCGCTTATACAGGCTCAAGTCATAAGTTCTGTATGCTCTTCAGAGGCTGTAAGTGGGTCTGTTTGCTTCACACTGTGTGGGTAGAGAAGGGAATATACAGAGACCCGCCTTAGTGTATCGTTCAAGGCCCACTCTCCTATCTAAATGTGACAACATTAGGCATAACATATATCAGGATAACCATAGTGGCTCCGTAAGCTAGGGCTCTTAGGTAGTTTATAAATGGTTCTATGGACTCGTGCGTCCGGTTTGAGTACCCTTTTATCCAAATCCGATGAAAACTGCTCGAGTTTGAGGCTTTACCCGCTATATTGTACTTCCGCCGCGGACCCCCTAATTTGGGTGCATGCTCATTTATGTTCCATCATACCACAAGGTGCAGACTTGACTTCATGGTTTTTGCACTATGTAAGAGGGCCAGGAAATGTATCCAGACTCTGCTCCATCATATTATTTGAGTTTATTACCTGGTCATATATTCACATCACGCAATTCATGTATTAAGCATATATCAGGATACCTCCCTGGACTCCCTGATCCAGGGCTCTTGGGTACTTCAAAAGTTATTCTCCGAACTCGTGCGCAGCTTTTGAGCCCCTTGCCATCCAATTCTACTGAAAATCCATTGAGTTCGACCCTACCACTGTTTTGTTGCATATCCCGGTCGTGTTGCATTACCCTGTCACACGCTGTAGTTGCTTACCCCTTCAGGGTGATCTCAACTGACATATTCTAGTCTGATTCTGGGTCCCCGACAACAATACCGCTGTGATATAAGGGCATAGTTATTGGTCCTTATACACCATTGCCGAATAGCATTATCAAAGCTGTCAAGTTCCACTGGACTGTTGTCGAATATTCTAAGCTGACCTACCTTAATATACTTGGATTATGGAAGCTACATCATTTCGGCTCGTAGTTGAGGGTTAGCTCTGATTGGAGGTTGTGGTTAAGGTTGTAGTAGTCGAAATTGACTTGCTCTAAGTTGACTTAGTTGAGGTTGTCTGCTTGACCTGTTAAGATACAAACCTACCCAGAGGAAGAAAAGGCTTGTCTTAGGTAGTTGCTTGACGGCGTACAGTCTTCGTTCACGGTGGCTCGGTTTGTGTGTCTCTTCTGCTCTGTATTGCTCTATGATCATGACCAAGTCTCAACCAGTGAAGAGCCTTGATGGAAACTTCTCGAAAGCCTGACTAATCCACGCTAAGCTATCTATACAAACTGAACACCCGAAACCTCCTATCGGGGCTACTACAATCCCCCCGTAACACCCTCTGGCTGCCCTCACCTTCACTCGCAAAGACTATTCTACTAGCAGGTCCTAAGGTAACCCGCTCTTCTGTAGAGTGTGGGATCGGCTTACCTTTCCTCACTCTCAATACTATATCTTCACCTTCTGCAGTCCTCTTCCACCGAGATACCCTTAGAGATTTGCCATTCTCTTCGTCCGCCACCTCTCACAGTCCAAGTAGGATCGTCCAACGTCGACTGCAAGTCCTTAATGAGGTTTGAAGAATCCAGGATAATAGGCTCTAAAGGCACTTTGAAACTTCAAGAAGATCAGGTCGAGACTGCTAGTGGCAAAAGACTCCTAAAGCCCTATCCATAATAACACTTTTATACTTCAGCTTCGGATCTTGATTACAGTAAACTCCCGTTACAAGCATACGGTCGGGACCGGAGGTAGTATGCTTATAACGAATATATGCTTATACCAGGAGAAAATTACATACATGACGAAATGGACAAATAAGACAGGAAATGAGTACTACGGTTGATGCAAGAACTCTGTGATCCTCCGCTGGGTTTGTTTGGCCTTTTCCTGATACAAATAGCCCTCAATTCGACGTTTCTCCCTTTGCAATATATCCTCCAACTGCCTTGTATTTCTATCGGTCTGCAGAGAATAGAGAAGAAGTGTTTCTAAAGTATCAAATCGTTTTATCGGGATAAGTTCCTTCAAACCAGCGCATAATTGTACGCCATGTTGAGCCTGGGTTTGCTACTGCATAGTTCCTAATCTCTTGTCTCTCACTTTCGAACCATGCCTGGCGTGATAGTCCTCTTCGTGAACTCTCAGATGTTGACATATTCTATATCAACTACACATCAGTAGGCTACATGAAAATATAATGAGCTCTATACATACCACGTATAAGATTCGTAGGACCTGTAAATAAGATGCTGTAAGATTATTCAGAATATTAGGATATTTACCCCGCTTGGTGATTTCTTATCGATAAGAACCCCTGCTAGCGTACATTCGTTATAAGCATATGTATGTTACTAAGCGAGAAAATGGTATGCATATGCGAATGGGTGAATTTATGCCTTAAATATACCGTTTTGTATGGGGGAACTGGAGGGGGTATGCTTGTAACGGGAGTTTTCTGTAGATTATAAGAGGTAGTGACTATGCTCGCAAGTTTAGTGCCAATTTACTGCGGTGGGAGACCACTCGGGAATCCCTGGTGTTGTAGGTTATTGACTTTTTACTTGCCAGCTCATCACGTTAAAATACTAGCACAAAGATTCTTTTCTGTCTCATCCTGATACTGAAATCCAAAAGAGACAAAAAAGGAAAGTCACGTGCCTACTTTGACGCATTTCTTTTACACGTGACCCATTGGCGAGTTAACCAGTTTCGATTTCTGACCTGCAGTTAATACGCAATGAGCTCCATCGAGACGAAATTACGGGACGCTCAAGTTGTGAGACGCCTCTCGCTATGTTCTGACCCCTCTATGCTTTACATATTTTACTACAGATGCCATAGTAACGCCACGAGGGAACCTGGAAATATATATATTTAGTAAACCAATCCAGTACCGGTATACAGCGATAATGGTACATTTAAGAAACACTACAAGTCCGAGTCATAACATGTACAAGTCATTATAATGTATACATATAGCGAATGTCAGGCCATGAAGTGAACTTCATATCCCGGACCATACTGGCATGTTTATATTGTCCTTAAAACCCAGAACCTCAATCAAGCATTATACATTATACCCCCCCGTTCACTATCCCGCACCTCCCTAATGCCTACTGCCCCGTGACCATATCCACGATTATTATCGTTATTCATCTCCTGCCCCTGCCTCTCTTCTATCCCTGCACTGGTCACCCCACCATTACCAGCGGCACGAGCCCCTGCCATCCTCATCACCGGGCCTGGATTAACATCACTATCCCTTTTATTCCCCGGACTATCCAACTCGTATGCCGGCGGATAATTTGAGTCCAACTCCATAACCTTCTGCGGGCCCGGCAGCTCACCGACATAATACTCCATCGGCTTATTGTTTTCACGATGAGGTAATTCAGCCGCGGTTGCACTGGCTCTTGCCTCGTATATTCTCCAGCGGCGTCTTTTGTACAGGTAACATCCGGCAAGGAGAGCGCTGAGGAGGAGGAAGATGACCACTATTGGCACGGCGATCTTGACTGCGTTATTGGAGGATTTTGAGCTACTGGTGGCGGTAGCTGTTGTGCTGCTGCGTGGGCTGTATTTGAAGAGTTGTTGTAGTCTGGAGTCGACGAAGCCTCCTGTGGGAGTTACTTTTGTAGCGCCACCGAGTGTGCTGAGAGAAAAATTGCGTTAGTAAATATAGTCAATAACCTACATCATCTGCCTTCATGTCTGATATTCAAAGGCCACGATCAACCCACTCACCTTCCTCCAATTACATGATATACCGTCTCCGGAACTTCATACCCAGTCCCACTAACCATCTTCGTTGTCCACTGCATGCTATTCATATCATACACCTGTACCCCGCCATTTTTATCACACGGCGTTGGCCCCAACCCCCGGTAACTAACCAAATACCTTTCATTCACAACGTGACACGTATGCCCTACCCTTGTCACCGCCTCGTCCTTGCCACTCCTGATCCACTCAAATGTCGGCATAGAAAGAACCCACACCTCACCCAAACTCACAAATGGGGGGTCACTTCCAGGAGGTTTTCTCAATTTCCCTCCATATAGATATATATTCATGCTTGACCCATCCCGAGCCGCACCAGCGACTATACATCCTTCCGTACGATCTTCGGGGAATGTATTATTCACTGCGGAGGTGGCTTGGGTGAACCATGTTTTAGTAGCGATGTCGTAGACGTTGACCTGTTTCATCGAGGTATCCGCCCCTAGCGAGCTACCTCCCACGAGGACTAGGGCGCCTTCATCCCCGAGAGATGGGAGGAACACCATCCCGCCTTGTACGGCTGGTCTTGGTGCCGTTACAGAGGTAGCTGTGGTTGTATTCACTTTCGCTAGGGAATAAACGCCATTTGAAGCCGTAGAACCATCTACCCCTTCCAACAAATCCCTCAACTCCTGAAACGAAGTCGCATTCCCCACAGTCGTATTCCCAATTTTGTACTGTTCCTCCCAAACCGCGCCGCCATACAGCCACCCCTGCACACCCTCGCCAGCGGGGGGATTATAACTCTGCGCTTTTGCGGCTTGTCCGAGCACGTCTTTCCCCAGTCCCGAGGTCAACCTTTTTCCAGAGCTATCGACATCAACCCACTTCCCCTCCTTCACCTGATACGTCCACATGCCATCATTAATCTCCGGTCTAGGCCCCAAATCCCAAGTCCCGTTTGCTAGGTAGATCGGGTAAGGGTTCTGCAGTCCGCCAAAGAACTGGAGCTGATTTTTTCCGTCGCTGAACATATTTCCCCACATTGTCCGAGGGACATCGTCGGGGAGACGCTGTACGGTGATGATACTGGCATAGTCTTTTTCGAGGTCGATGGAGTTGCCGCTGAGGTCAATTGTGTAGAGGTGGGAGTTTGCGAGGGTTACGCCTGGGGAGTTTGGGTCGGAGGAGTCCCGGAGGATCAGGAATCCGGCAATTCCATAGAGAGTATTGTTGATTCTTGCAACTAAATATCACGATGGTAAATATCTAGAAGTTGGATAGAGTTGAGTGCATCTGTAGAATTTGAAGGCTAAACTCACCAGTCCCTAAATTCGAGGAACAAACATCTTCCACCCAATTCACATCCTTGGGTATCGCACTCGTCATTGTTCCTTTCCAAAAGTCTCTCGCAAGTCTTTCAAAAGGGCCTCGCCTAGGTATATTTGATTAACAATTTCCACAATCTTGCAATCGAAGTGGCATTCAAGGGCAGCGCAAAGGTCCAAGTTCTTCGCCAGCTGACAAAACATTTCTATACATAACAGGCGCCAGACCTAATCCACATGTAATTATTTTGATCACATTTGCCTGCAACTGCATGTAAGCAGCATCTTATATTGCTTCCCGCAAGCTTCCGGTGACTAGCCCGGCGCCTGCGGAGAATAACATTGGACAGGGGAAGGTTGCGTACGTAAGCTAATAACCGTAAAATGGGTGGAATTACTAAACAGCTTGGCTCAACACTAGCCTATTTCTGCTAAGTAGATGGTGAGCTACGTGCGTACTTGCAGAGTAGTACAGTTGCTGTCTGGGAAAGTTTCAGCTGCGCAACTAAGCGGGATGTAATTGTTGGATCGGCAGTTTAAACAAACACGCAGGCTACTCTCAATGAAGCATACCTATAGAACTCTCCTTCGGAGGGTGTTGTGCAACCAGACTACGATTGCACTTTCTTCTGCAAATGCCACGTGGAATAATGCATGTAGAGTACCGTATACTAACTCAGAATCTGGCCCTGTCATGCCAACTATGTGCTAATACTGATCGTGGTTAGCAGGAGCCCTCGGCTCAACGACTTTGATCTCACTTATTTCAACAACTACAACCCCAAGCATAAAGATGCTACCTAAGGCCTTCTTGATCTATGTTTCGTGAGCTTATCATAATTCATGAAAATTTCAGAGAGTGATAAAATATTGACAAACAGTGACAGATCAAGGCACCAAAATTTGGTCTCTGTCTCTATTTCTTGGGAGCCGGTAAAATAACCTAAACAAGTGCCAGGGAGAATTAGTTTTAGCACCAAAAACGTACAAACGGCCGTTGCTATTGTACAGCAGTGGGGCGGATCTAATATTAGCAGCTGTTTTCGAGTCAGCCGTTCTCAATCACTAACAGCCTTCTGGCTTTGCAGCGCTGCTGTCTATACAGTATACGGTTCCGAGTCTGATTCTTGCATTCGCAACTCTCCTTGTGAGCACGTGCACCAGATCCTGGTACCAGTGCCAGCTTCCTGCTCACCCGTTCCAGTGCCCTGGCATGGCTGAGTATTAAGTAAGATCTGCATCGAGTGTATCCCGGGTTCGGAAATCCGCCGGAAAACACCCCCAAGGCCGAGATCACAGGCAAGTTCGAAATAGCCCACACTTTTGTGTATCGCTGTTGAGTTGGTGGTTACCTGGAAAGTCTTCGTTACTGTATTATTGTTGTGGCAAGAGTTAGTTTCGGTAGGATATTCTTTCGTAATTTATAACCTTTGCCAACCTAGCTTGTTGGATGGACGGCTTTCCCGACGTGAAACAAGTTGAAGGTACGGAAAAGTTTTGTCCAGCCCTATCACTTAATTGTAGATCCTTGCTTGAGTTTAATATACCTCTGTCCATTCATTTCTGTTATGGCACCTACTTACTGCAGCTACCAACCATTTGCTAGCGTCCTCTGAGGGATATGTCAGATACTCCTCATGAGATTCAACTCCAGGACGCTAGTGAAGAATGCTAGAATTTGCAGTGAAATCGAGATCTACGACGCAATGCAGTGTTTAAAATGTGAGACCCTGGCCAGGTGAGACACGAGCAATTTCAGAGAGGGATCAGCAGAGCAGCTTATTGATTGGCCGGTAACACTGGCTGGTAATTGGGTCAAAGAATTCGGTGCACGGTTACCTGAATCTGGGCAGCGAACAGACGCACATTCCCATCTAGTGCACAGATGGGATCTCACATACACTTACGTAAAGTAAGGGAACATAAATTTTCGGCACAGGCAGTTTTTTTTTTTTTTTGGTAAATCAGTACTCGTATTGAAGCATCTCGCTTATGGCGAGGCAGCACATCCCCAGGTTAAGCCTGACGGGATTATCCAACCACTGGGCCGCTCCCTGCCCCGTATCTACGTACACGACGAGATACCCCCCAAATCTAATCACCATAGCCACGTCCTGCAACCCCCAACCGATAACATATGAAATCACCCCCTGACTGCCCCCGCCAGCTTCTCACACCACTCCGGGTCCTCCCATATCTGCTCCCACTCCTGCCCTTTACAATCCGCTATCCCAGGACAGCTCAGCAGGTGTACGGCATCCTGTGCTACCCCCTCCTCGCACAATCCGCACAGCGGATCTTCCACCCTGCCCACTTTATGCAGCCACCAGCGCTGCGGTCCGCGGTCAGTAACTATGTACGTCAACCCCCGCAGAGCCTCCCTGCTCCACTTAGTCTGCCTGGAGGGTCGTCCCATGGGGAAGGCCTGTCGGATGCCTGCCGGTGTGATAACGTCAGGTCGTAGCATCCTCCTGCCTACCCACGCCACCTCCTTCGCCTTCCTGTCTGCCCTCTCATTGCCTTCCACTCCACTATGCCCCTTCACCCACATCACCGTCTTGCCGCCTTTCCCCATCTCCTCTGCCGCTAGCTCTTCTATCCACGATCGTGGTTGCTCGAAGCATAGGTTCCGAAGCCGACAAATGGCGCCCTGGCTGTCGAGTGCCACTACCGCTCCCAACATCTCAGCGTCCATCACCGTGGCAAGAGAGCCGAGATATACTCCGTCCTCCCAACTCCCTCCCGCCCCCCTTCGACCGCCGCTGCTGCCGTCACTCCCTCCTGCCGTGACCCATCCGACCACGCTGCCACCTCCTCTGTATTCAGCTCCGCAATGCATACTTCCCTCCCCATACTCTCGCCACTCCCGGATATCCAATGGAGCACCGCATCCGGTTCCACCACTTCCTTCAGTATCCCTTCCGCAATCTCCCTCAGCTCCGGTAGCGCCCTCCCATTCACCGACGCTGCCCACCGAATTCTCTTCGTCCACATCCATGTCCTCAGGTCCGGGATTCCCGTGGTATCCTCGATCTTTACCCTCGCGCTGCCTTTCCACCCCCCACATATCCACCGACCCCATTCCACGCTCAGCCTCTCCATTACTTCCGAGGGCTCGGTATGCAATTCCGCACGGCACAGGCAGGTTTACATCAATACATTCGTACATTTTTTTTTTTCAAAATGACTCTAGAGGACCATCAATGCAATTAATCAACTCGGAGCCGCTATAAATCGTATTCATCACTGTTATAAACCTATGTATCGCCAAAACCGGTGGTTAAGCTGGAGTTGCGATGCATCAGTGGGGCTTGTCATCTGTATCGGACACGTATCCAACACAAATGCATAGGGCAGAATACTGAGAGTCTGCGATCTATAGTTCTAATCGATCCGGGAATCATAAACCTCGAAGTCTCAACTCTCTGAATCGCACTCATATACGGAGAGAAACACCGACAAACAATAGATGCAGTGCTGAATTTCATGAAGGAGCTCTATATTACACCATTCCTGAAGGATGTAATGGACATTGATACAATGCTTGCTAAGCTTCTTAAGGAATATTGTGGAAGTGGACGATTGCAATTACACATGCTATTGACAGGTCCTCCCGATGATCGATAAACTGAGGGTTTTGCGTCCTAGACAAAATCTCCAGGTGAATTTTAGCTGCTGTCGAGGTCGAGGGCATTCCTTAAGGATTGATGCAGCAGAATCCCCAGGTGGTAAGTAGCCGGGAAATTTGGAGGATTATATATCTCTCTAGTTTAGTATACATGCACTGATGGTAGATCCTCATAATATTGCTGGCACCTTTGCTCTCGTTATTTCCTCCGACGTTATATTTAATCAGATAGCCACCAAACGAGTGCCAAGACTGGTGATAACCGTAAGTCAAAGTGTGCAGTTCTGAAATAAAAACTTCTTGCGGGAGCTTACGTGGCCCGGTGCGCTGCACACTGTGTTTTCATGACATGCTCTGAACCGTCCTGAGTCCCAAGCCTTTCATCAAACCAAATTCGTGATAATACCTAAAGTGGATGGCCGGTTAAGTAACTACTAGTCTGCTGTGTACGGGCCTTTGTTGGCTAAATATGGTATCCACGAGCTACTAGTAGTATACTACTGCTCTTGAGTCTTTTAATGTCAATAAACATCATATCAAAGTCATAACTTGGATAGGAACACTTGATACCAAATATCAATATTCAAGTATGTACACGCAATTACCAGTCCAACCTCTTTGGCCCCACCCTAGGAAGCACCTGGCAATGAATATACCTCTTCCCTGTCTCCTGCATAATTACATAAATCTCAAATTGACTCTCGGGATACTTGTTCTGGGCGCGGGCGAATCTATTCCCTTCCTAAGGTTCCACCAACGCGCATTGAGTGTTCGCCGTTCCCCGAATAATATTAATAATCGAGCACCTCCGTCGAAGGAAGAAATCCCTTCCATTGCCTACAGCGCTCCACCCAGCTCTTTACTATTGCGTTGCCCCTGCCATATCCCTCTCACTCTTCTGTGCATAATGCCCCCCCCACCCCTTCGTTTCCAATGATCCTCACATCCTCTCCTTGGCGGCTAGGTAACTCTGCTGCTGAGGAGAGGATGTGAGGATAGTTGCCATTTTCATTCTATTCCCGCCTGTAGTCGGAAGCTCCATCTGTAGACTTGCTTCTTGTTTGCGGCGGCATCGGAGAAGCCGGAGGATGAGGGAGAGGATTATAATTATAAAACCAGCGCGCCGATGACGCCGCCGGCAATTTTCGGTATGGAGGAGGAGGGCGTGGAGCTGGACAAATTGGGTGAAGTGGTGTTGGGAGTAGTAGTCTTGAAAGGGGAGCTGGAAATGACATTAACGATGTCGTAGAGTTTGGTGTTTATGAACCCGTTTTTGGGGGAGGTGTAGACTGCGCCACCGGTCCCACTGCAGATTCAAGGTTAGTATTCAAGTTGAAGAGGTTTATGAGAATTAGGGCGAATCTGAGCGCCCACCTCCCCCCTATAATGTTGTACACCTTCTCTGGAACCCTATATTCCATATTTACAGTCACATCCATTCTGGTTACCCACTTCAGTGTCTCCAAATTCACAATTTAAATTCCTGCATACTAATCACATTCTGCACTTCCTAAGTTCGGTACTCCCCTGTACCCAGCCATGAACGTCCCATGGACATTTGTGCATGTATGTCCTCCCTTGTATTCTCCATCCCAATATCGCTGTGAATCCAGTGGAAGCTAGGGAGCGTGAGTATGCATAGTCCACTGACGACGGTACCGTTGAGACGCCGCCGTGCACATAGATGTTGTAGCTGGACTTGTCGGCAGCGGTACCGACGACGGCGCATGCCTCGGTTCGGTCCGCGGGAAAGAGGTCGTTCTCGGCTGTGGTGGGTTGCAGGACCATGTTGCCGTGGCGACATCGTAGGCATGAACATTCCGCATTGAAACCTAGGAAGACCAATCCCATAGTAAAATAATTAACCCACATTCTCAATGTTCACGAGATCAATCCACTCCCCCAAGAGACAATTCGTAGAACTTACCACATTTCCACTGACATGCCCTCCGAAAAGCACCAACAAGCCTTTTGCATTCTTCCCATTCCCCTCATTATCCACCCATACCATCGTACTCTGCAAATGCGGCCTCGCCACGTTCATCGCAGAGCTAGTCGTGCTCGTGGTCTGCTTACACGCAACTCACTCCCCGGATCACCTTCCCCCGGGATACTCTATAAGTCTGAATACCCCACCATATCTACCCTATTCCCCTTTAACACCGTTCCCACACATACCGTCTCCTCCCAATACCCCCCCGCCCAATGAACCACAATACCCCTTTCTCATTATCACCGCTCCCATCAAACGCGTTCGCAGCTTGGCCTATCGGGGTTCCCCGCGTCCCCCGTACTCGAATGGACGAGCCCGTTCCCAGTTTGCACTAGTGGTGCTGATATTTTGGCTGAATAACGCGTCGCTGATGTTCACTCGATTTGACAGAGAGTATAACCCATTTGAGAGGAAATTGGGAAAGGTGGTTTAGCTCCCGCCGAATAAGTTGAGGGAATTATTGCGCTACAGGGAGTTCCCCCGGATTATCCGCGTGACGAGGTCTGGGAGGCGCGTGGCGGAAGTGAATATAGAGGTGTAATCTTTTGGGAGATCGATGAAGGAGAAGTCTAGGGCGTAGAGGTGGGAATTGCGAGGGCGGTGCCACCGCTGGAGGAGTTGGTGGGGGAGCGGAGGATGGTCCGCCGACGGCGTAGAGTTTGTTGCTTTGTTGCGCGACTACATAGAGGAAGAGGGGTTAGTACATGGGGCCGGAAGTGAGTAGGTAGTAGTATAACATAGAAACAATGAGGGCGGAGGTGGTAACAGAGGAAGGGATTAAATGGAGTATTTGATAATAGTTGTAAGCAAATCACCACGTACATACCCTGAACTAAGTTCATCCCACATCCTCTATCCAATCAACAATTGCTGAAATCGTTCCATATCTAGAGGGTTTCTCTACAGACAAGCGCGTGTCAATCCACCATAATGTAGGTAAGTAAAATTCCTAGCGAGAGCGAAGCTTCAGTTATAAGTTGTGAGTTGGAGGATGTTTGCAGATTTCAATTGCAATTGTACTTGGTTTCGGTATACTATGAGGTGATGAGGAAAGTACATCCCCATAATATGCCCCATAGAAGTCATGCGATCGAGGGGATAATCCCATAAATTCAGCCCCATGTAGGTGGAATCCTTGGTAATGGATCTAAATCTAGTCTAAAAGAGCTCACGGCTGAAATCATGCATCACATATGTTTAGGTGATATTCAGGCTGGGAGCTGCGGAGTAAGGAGGGGTGTTGGCAAATGGCAGTTCGTTATCGATGTTAGGAGTTTGGGGGTTGGAAAAGCTGTATGGAGGATATCGATATAGGTCGGGGGTTAGGCTTAGTTGACATACAGAGATATTCTAGGCGGAAATCTAAAAGTACAGGACAGGATGCAAAATCTTCTTCAGGGTATGAGGGGTGGTGGTGATAGGAGAGGTCTAATAATTGCGGTGGGGAATCATTATGTTGGATATCATTCGATACCTGGTACCTGATATATTATATCATTCCTTGACAATAAAACCAAAGTGCCGTAATAACTACATTTAAGCCCAATTATAAGGCTCTCGAGCTTCCTCTATAGCCGCAATAATCCTAGCTAGCCTGCTCGATCGTGTGGATGAGGTGGGAGTGGTCGAATAAGAAGAAGAGAGAGCCCTAAGGCAATATGAAGAGTGAATGAAAATGAAATAGAATTGCTTCCTTTGTCCCCTCTCGTGTACGTAGATCACTTGCAATTATCTCGATGTATTTTAACACTGGCACTGGGTAGCCACTCTATTCACGGGTACATGAGAAGTGAAATTAGGTGACGCGGGCTCAGGAAAAATCTCTCTCTGGCCTAGAAATATCCGTCTTTTGAACTTGTCACGGAAACTATCTGTTCACGGGACTATCATTTGACAGAAATTAGCAGTTAACAGAAATTACAGTGTTACGAAAAAAGTACAATACCCTGAGATTGAAGTCGTTATCACAGAAACAACAATGTCACGGAGCACAGCTACATAGAAACTGACATTACCACAGCACTCAACGTGTAGCTACAATGACTCAGAACAGGTCAGGAAAAGTATCCCCAACCGAAAATGAGGCGTTTCCACAAAAAGGCCGAAGTGTAATAAAGGAACCAGTCGTGGTTTCTTCCTCAGTCCAATCCTCCCTTCCCCTAGCTCCCCATTCTGAAATATACCAAATGGGCCCGGTAGCCCGTCCACCAGCCACAGAATAAGAATCCTCCTTACCTCCCCCTCCCTTCCCTCCTCACCACGCAATATTTCTCAAACCCCTTCAACACCTCGACAAACGCCGTTATAACTTCGCCCACTCCTCTGGCCGGCCTTTTTTTTGGGGGGGAAATCAGTACTCGTATTGAAGCTTCTCGCTTATGACCAGGCAGCGCATCCCTCTAGGTTAAGCCTGGTGGAATTTTCCAACCCCTGGGCCGCGCCCTGCCCCATATCTACGTGCCTGACCAGATCTCAAAATATCCGCACTGTATGCTCGCACAAAACAAAATAGGAACTCAACCCCTCACTGCCTCCGCTAGCTTCTCACACCACTCCGAGTCTTCCCATATGCGCTCCCACTTCTGCCCCCCTCCCACCTGCTACCCCCGAGCAGCTCAGCAGGTGTGCCGAGTTCTGCGCTACCCCCTCCTCGCACAACCCACACGTCGGACCCTCTGCTCTGCCCACCTTGTGCAGCCACGAGCGCTGTGGTCCCCGGCCCGTGAGTCCGTGACTATGTAAGTCAACCCTTGTAGGGCTTCCCGGTTCCACTTCGTTTGCTTTGCTGGTTGTCCCATGGAGTAAGCTTGTCGGATGCCCGCCTGTGTTACTATATAATGCAGTAGCATCCTCCTTCCTACCTACGCTGCCTCCTTCGCCTTCCTATCTGCTCTCTCATTCCCTCTACCCCGTTGTGCCCCCTTACCCACATTACCGCCCGTTCCTCCCCTTGCTCATCTCCGCTACTGCTTCTCCTTCTATCCATGACCGTGGCTGTTCGAACGGGGGATTCCGGAGCCGCCCAATCGTTCCTTGACTATCCAAAGCGACTACCGATCTTCCGCTCTGCTATGCCCTCACTCCAAGAAGCTCAGTGTCCATCACTGTTGCAATGCTTCCCAAATATATGTCACGGCCCTAACCCCATAGGCTCGATCAAGGGGTGCAGGAGAGCTGGGTGCATGCGGGAAGGACCGCCGGAATGCACGGGAGTGCACAAGGTAGGGCAACTAAGGGGTAACCCTCGGGTGGCAACGGGTGGCAAAGGATTAGGTGGTAAGGAATAGACCCTGGGACGGATATATTAGGCAGACTATTTCCTGTTCTCTTTCTCTCTCTCTCTCTTAACACAACGCCCTGTATCTTAGCCGTGTTAAATACTATTCGTTCCTCCTTGAACCCTCTCGTCCCTGTCATTGCCTTTGGTCATAGAAGCGCTCCCTGGAGCCCGTCCATAGCCCCTGCCACAGCCTTGCCGTTACAATATACCCCTTTTTCGTATCCCTCTTCCGCTCTTTATCCTACTGCTGCCGCTGCTGCAACCTCCTCCTGACGTGACGCATCAGGCCATACCGATACCCGCTCCTCTTGGAGTCCTCTATCAGCTCTAATATCTATACCCTCGGGTGCCCCTATCTTTTCGCTTCCCGCGTTGGCCTCATCCAGTGCAGCGCCGAGTCTGGTTCCAAAACCTCCTTCAGTATATCCTCCGCTGCTTTCCGCAAGGCTGGCATTGCCCTCCCGTATATCAACGCTGCCCACCGGATCTTCTTCAATTCCATCCACATGCGCACGCCCGGAATACGGGAATACCCGTTATTTCCTGGATTTTCCCCTATTGCTCCCCTTCTATCCTCGTCATATCCACCTATTCCACTCCGCGCCCAACCTCTCCATCTGTTCCGTGGGTCCCGTGCGCGTGTGAGTTCCGCTCCGCACGTTAGGATGGGGAGTAATTGTCCACATAAGATCTGCTTCTTTCCCTTTGGAGGCAGCCGCGTCAGCCTCCGTACCAATTCCCATGCCGCTTTCCCTTCGATATCTGGTACGCCTAGTGTCGGCGCTTCGAGACTCTGGCCGGCCTGCCTCCCTGGCCACACTATCATCCTCCACCAGGCCTAGGGCTCTCTCGAGCTGTTAACCTGAAGGTTACAAGTCTACCTCTCGTGGCGGAATTGTACCCTAGGCTTTCCCTTCCTTTCCTCTCTGTCCTATTCACCAATCTTATCCCATATGCCTCTTTTGGGGGGGGCTAAATCAGTACTCATATACACATGCCTTTTTTTAAATAAATCAGTACTCGTATTGAAGCTGCTCGCTTATGACGAGGCAGCGCATCCCCCCAGGTTACGCCTGGCGGGATTATCCCACCGCTGGGCCCCTCCCTGCCCCGTATCTACGCACATGACCAGATACCCCCGGCTGAAATATCTACTCTCCCCGAACGCATCAAAACAAAAGGAATCACCCCCGCACAGCCTCCGCCAGCTTCTCACACCATTCCGGGTCCTCCCATATCTGCTCCCACCTCCGCCCCTTCCCATCTGCCACCCCGGGGCAACTCAGCAGGTGCGCGGCGTTCTGCGCGATCCCCTCCTCACAAAGCCCGCACAGAGGGTCCTCCGCTCTTCCCACCTTGTGTAGCCACCAGCGCTGCGGTCCGTGACGTATACATATACCTCAACCACTCACTGAACCAACATCCTCTCGTTACACCGGCGGGCATCCGACAGGCCTTCCCTATGGGAGGTCCTTCTAAGCAAACGAAGTGGAACCGGGAGGCGCTGCGGGGGTTGGCATATATAGTCAGGGACCGAGGACCGCAGCGTTGGTGGCTGCACAAGGTGGGTAGGGCGGCGGACCCCGTGTGCGGGTTATGTGAGGAGGGGGTTGCGCAGAATGCTGTGCATCTGCTGGGTTGCCCCGGGGTGGCGGATGGTAAGGTGTCTAGGTGGGAGGAGATATGGGAAGATCCGGAGTGGTGTGAGAGGCTAGCAGAGGTGGTGAGGCGGTGATCTCCTAGGTCACGGGCGTGGGATGCTTTTGGTGCGTTAGATATTAGTGTTCGGGGGGTATCTGGTCATGTACGTAGATACGGGGCCGGGAGCGGCCCAGCGGTTGGATAATCTCGCCAGGCCTAACCTGGGGGATGCGCTGCCTTGCTATAAGTAAGAAGCTTCAATGCAAGTACTGATTTACCAAAAAAAAAACAAAAAAAAAAACCAACATCCTCCCGATCCACCTACTCCTCCTCTTTCCAGCTTCCATAACCATATCCTCACTGTTTGCTTCTCCAAACTGCCCTATTTCCGCCCCAACAGCAGCCATTGAAGCAGCTGCCTCCGGCCGAAGGTAGTTAGGGGCCTGAGGCCGATGCTCTCTGGTTCCCGGGATGGGAATTAGCGTAGATGTTCAAGTTTGAACAGATTGGTCTCCCCGCGGCGGTCCTCTCCGACTCCGAGACTTACCAACTGCGCGCTGTGCTCGACCTGGTGCTGGAGAAGCTGTATCTGGAGGGGATGGCAAGCGTCGGGGAGCTACCACATGACTATACCTCGACGGTGAGTAGGTGGTTTCCTGGATTAACCTGCTTGCAAGGCTCAGAGGGCTTGAAGGCGATCCTCTGTTAAAGGGAGTGGGCTTCATCTTACAAAGGTGGTGAACATCGCCACGATCGACGGCAACGATCAAGTACCCGGACAGAGAGACAATGAGCTACCGACTGGGTATATGTGCTAGTATACGCTTCCCTTGGGCGAGGGCAGATTACGGTACTGGAAGGACAAGTAGTTGGACAATAGTTTTGCCGAAGTGTAGAGAGGATATGGACCAAGAGTGGAAGAAAGAGCTAATGAAATGAGTCCGTAGTGAAAGCAGTGGAAAAGAGTATGCTGAAGAGATAAAAGCGGTATACGCTGGGCTCACGATTCTAGCGGCTACATCCAGCATGACTACAAAGAAGGAGACTGCGGGGGTTGACAAGCTGAAGGAGGGCGAATGAATAGGAAGAGGGGAAAAGGAAAAGCCGGAGTAGATAGATATGTATCACTCTCCGACACAATTAAAGAGGAGGATTCGGTGATGGAAGACTGGTTCCCATATGAGGCCTATCTGACTAGGAGAAGAAGATAGAAGTCGTCCCGACGCAAGACGTCCTGTGGCAAATGAAGTGGCTAGGACATCCCCTGCCGCTAAAACAGTCCCACAGGATGAGCTGGATATCATGATACTATCAAGATGGTAAAGGCAATGCGATTCACGGTTCCCCTACCATAGACCCATGGCAGATATTTGACAGGATGTGAGGGCAAGGAAGGTATTAAAGGGTATAATGGGGTCATGCTGGCTTCTGGGAGAAAACCAAAGAATAGGGAAAGCCACTAGCCCCGTGGAGATTTTCGGTTAAGCAAGTCGATCTCAAGCGGGTTACTCTGGATAAAGAGATGGGCTCACCTAGTTCAGACTTATGGTTTTGGAAGAGGCAGGGGCTGAATGACTGAGAGGCGAGCGGCAGAGTTGGCTTCCGTATGTTCGCTTTTCACTGGGCATTCCATACAGAAGTGCCTGGGTCATACAGTTTGGATGTAGATATTACAGCAGTATCTGGAGCTATTGTTTCCGGTTTTACAGAAGGACAGACCACTCATAATGAAGTCCCAGGATCAAGCCTCACCATGAGTCCACGATACCTGCTAATGTTGCCTCCTCTAAATTGTTTTTAAATATTGGGAATAAAACTACGTTAAAGTCGTGCCAGACTCTCTTTATCACATCCGTACCATAAGGCATTCTTGGGATTTTTTCCACTCGGGGATATTTACCTTACAAAGAAGCAGGATCTACTTTTTAATACCTGTTGAGGTGACGTATGGTAACGGCAATTGGGATTATGCGTTGCTATTTTAGTGTGCGCATTGACTGAAGTTCAAGGTGCTAAGTATGTAAAACCCTACCTTGTATGTTGTAAAATTCCGAGGTTCATTAAGTGAACAAAAACGCTGGAATTAGCTATATTGTTTTCCTCGCTATGGTTTGCAAGCATGTTCCTTCAGCCTTGGGGATTTCGCTCAGTTGCTTCAAGCAGGTGTCATGAGCACATAATGTTCGTTCCCGCCTTGATGATGAAGGCGCCAGTTGGGCAACGCTGTCGAAACTAGTAGGAACGCAGGCTCAGGATATTTATCGGCTGGGATCCGCCGCACAAAGCAAACTACGTATACCAAACGTGATGTGGAATGCATATCGTGTCTAATAAATGTGGGAACCCATAACGAGCAGGGGGACCTAGTATTATCGTGACGGGGCTCCGGTTGATCCATGAGGCATAGGAGTAACAGCATTCCGTACGATACAAAAGTACGTCACCACCAGATTAGGTTCTGCTGTGAACATGTGTTCTCCAATTGCAAGGCAGTTTCTTGAAATACAAATTGTTCTGCACTCGCATGCAGCCTCGGAGTACCTGAATTAACAAACATTGTGGACCTTGGTATACGCCTATTCGCGTAAGTCGACGCATGTCTGGAAAAGGCTATTTATCTCCCCAGGTTCCCATTGTGCACCTATGATGGAACAACTGTGTCACGTTGCTAAGGAATAAATAGTAGCGGAGCCAGCACCTATGGTACTTACGGTAAACTTGATGCAGACACAATGTAAACTTAAGCACTCAATGCTCAGATAATAGCTTTATTTGGAACCTTCTTACATTCACTTTATGTTACTAGATAATATTTCTTGATTTACCGGTGGCAATCCTTATCTCTGTAGATTGAGGTTCCCTTAAAGGTCCAAGTCTATTTATAAGCACAATATCTCCGGTCAGATACATAAAACTAAATTTTGACCAGTGCTGATAGTTCTACCCACTGACAGTCCAATACAGATCGCAGCTGTCACTATCGACACCCACCACCAACTGGGATATCATCACCAGCAGTAGTGAGAGAAGCTACATTCTACATACACTATAATGTAATGTTTCATTTCTAGCCTCCAGCTTCCTGCATTGGTGTTTATTGGTTTACAATATTTATTCGACTTCATTCAAAGTTTTCATAAAATAGCACCGCAGGGCTTTAAGGCTGATGATACCAGCTCAAGATGTATTACGAACAACAGATCCTATCTTTTTGTAAGTAATATTTTTTGCCGGAGAAACGTAGAGAATCCCTTCTGGAGAGAGTCTAGTACAGAGAATCAGGCACTTTATACCGGACTATAAAGGCAGTCCCACCGCTCTATATAATAATATATCCTCAGCAAAAATATCAACAAGAATCGATTCCGTTATAATACGAAACCGGTAGTACCCAGAGCATAAGTTCGCCAAATCAAGCCGCAATCGTATTCCGTAAAACTCAGAAACCTATGCATGTCTCGGACATCCGAACGCCAAGTTAAGCGATCGGTTGCCCCAATCAGTGAAGACATCGTCTTCACAAACCCCTTCAAGTCAGTACCCTACCTCCTCTCCTAATAAGCACCACCAAATAACCTTGTATTCACCCTTGAGAATTATAGTGGGCGACCGATTCGCAAAGTGTCCTATACACCCTGGCCCCAACGCGAACCATTACCGCTGATCATGTCCTCACAGCGGCGAAAAGAGCGAAAAGCCCATAAAGTTCCCCAAGAAGCGGAAAAAGTTCACCTGCATGCTTTCAGTCCGCCTCGCCCTCGTCCCCGCCGAAAACCACGACGTCCGACCCGGGAGGCAGCGACAAAGTTGCGTGAGGCTGCAGCAGCTCGGATTGCCGCAGTAGAGGCAGAGGTCCGAAAGGAAATAGAAAAGCAGCATCGTGAGGATACTGAGGCTCTCACTGCGGGCAGGAGGAGAAGTGGTAGGCGGAGGAGGCAGCCGGTGAGGTGGGCCGTGGAAGGTCATTAGACCCCGACAAGTGTTGATGTGATGTGTGGACTGTGGGATGGCGGTTGGGAAGGGAACTGGGGACTATGGGAACAGGGTTGTGGATCTGAAAGGTCGGGGTCGGGATTATCTTGGTGATTTTATAATTCTAATTGCTTTTCTTTTTTTTTCTTTTTTTTCTTTTTTTTTTTTGATTGAGGTCCTCCAAAAAAAAAAAAAAAAAGGGGGGGGGGCTATTTTGGAAATTCTGCTTTTCCACTTAGGGCAACACAAGTTCTGTTGATTTTGGTAGATTTTTGGCTTTTCTCTGGGTCTCAGATGAGAAATAAAAAATTTCATCTAGGAACTTGAAAAAGAAAGATGTTAGCAGGCATATATATCTGTTCCGGGATTCAGTCCATACCGGTATGGACTGGGCAGTTGAGAGATTGTCCGGGCCGTTCCGGGATGGCATATACATCACATATGTATTATGGCAGGTTGAGAGGAAATCGAATCTATTTTTTTATGCATAAGATATATACATAAGAAAAGCTCTACTGCTCAATCCTCCGCTTGCTTAATGTCCTGCCAGCGCTTACATTGAATTTGTACATGGCCTGACCAAGTATGGCAGTAGGCAGTACATGAACGTCCTTCTTTTTTGCATTGGCAGCGACGGTCAGCACATTGGCCTTTGCATTTGCAGCGAACCACAGATCCAGCAGAGGCAAGACGTGCAACCTCATGTAGTGACTTTTGTTTTGCCATGCCAATGGAATAAACTGAAAGTAGGCTGGTTTAATACTAGAAGGAAGCCGCTCCAATAGAGGGGTAGTACTCCAGTTTGTTGTAAAGAAGTTGTGGTATCGCGATCTTTTAAGCTACTATTGCGGCGTGCTACATCCTCTTGTTCTTTGACCTAATGTTTCTCTACTTAATAACCTTCATTTCGGGTATCCCTCTACTGAGTATTTTTTTGGATAGTTCGCCTATGCTATTTCCGATGTTCTTTGACCAGATAGATGTTGCTACAAAATAACCTTCATATCGGGTATGTCCCTATTTAGTAATTATAATATGGCCGCTGTGGACGCTGTGGTGTTGTGGTAAATCCCTGTTGCCGTGGCATTGACCAATTTTTATCCCGTAGCGGCCTGGTCCGTTGCGATATCTAGTCCATACTGGTATGGACTGAATCCCGCAACGGACCAGAACATATCCCTGCAGCTGATCATGCATGCTCTGATGAACCTATGGAATCGAAAAAGCACACAAACCCAGTGCTGTACACCCTTCTTAGGATGTAACAATTGGGTTCGTTTGACATCCTGCTCGAGACTGAATCGAGATGCTGTATGTATTTCAAGTTACACACCATGGGGTGTTAGTACGGCGTTCTGCCTACCTCATCAGCCAATGCACGGACTCGTTGGTATTTCTTGTCTCGTATTGTTTCAGTTACCCTGAAGATTATTGCTGTGCTGATTTCGATGACGGGAATGCAACCCGCTCCACTACACAGTAGCTCTGTTGTCAGCTACTTAGGGTCTCATACCAGCTACTAGTCTCATGCCAAGCTACTACTCTCTACGAGAGGGGGTGCCCCCAGACTAAGCTACTATACCACTCAAGTCTACACTAAAGTAAGCAGGGTTTTGCTGAAAAAGTAATTTGGCACATTCGGGCGCAAAGCAAAAAATTGGAGGCACGGGGAATCGAACCCCGGACCTTCTCAAGGTTTCATTAACCGAAGTCAATTTGCAAATGAGATGTTATACCTCTAAACCATGCCCCCATCTTGTTAAATTACGAGAGTAGCATTGTTCTAAGAAGTGTATTTGCCTGTATTGCCAACTTTGTAACAGCATTCTAGAAATAAAACCGAGACCGCAATATCTTGCTACACTCTTCACATACCGCAAAATCCGAGAACGAAGACCCCTGTTTCTCTATTGTAGCGGTAATATATATTCCAGACACCAGCTTTCGCTGTGGGGAATCGGTAGTTTTCTCAAGTTGACTAATCAAATGCTATCGTTTATGATGTACCATAAAGCCTTGACGCTATTGTGATCACAGCTCTGGTTCACGATATTCTCAGCTTTTGTTCTAGGCTAGGTATATAATCACTTGTGCACAGTTCCGTGAAGTAATAGTTCTTTCCTAAACCTTGGCACAGATAATCGCTTAATAGATCTAATCGCCTAGACAACTCCGATGACGCTAACCGGAGCCATTCTCAGCTTTGACGTGTTGCCGGGAGCGAAGGATATGTCGGATTAAGTGCGAGTGGTCCTAGCCATGACTCCGGAGCTCTATATGGCATTTGAGGTTTCTTCATGTGCCTCGGCATGCAATGTTAAGCAGCATCCCTATTATCAGATGTGGAAAGAACACCAACTAGGTATAAAGTATAAAATATTTTGCTGAGAGCCACTGTGAGAGGAGTGATTCATATCTAGCCTGAGCATGGACTATAATGTATAGTTGCACGGCTTGACAGTCTTCATTTTTAGTTTTTGCATATCGTCGCTAGGTCATCAACAATATGAAATAGGATGAGAAGTATAACACTCACTCCCGAGGTATCACTTCTTCGGAAGTACTCAATCTAATTCCTGTCGTGCTAGTACTAGTCGAATAAACATTGTCTACAGGAACATCGTAAGCTAGATGTATCTAACACCACATGGTCCATGTTTACTCGTGGATCTGAATTTTTCAGTTGCTTGACTTCCATCCTATGTTATGCTACTGGCTGCGCATCCAAAACAAGAACTCGCTTCGGCTTGATCGTATTCACTGAACAAGGTCAACGTTCTCCAAGGCGGACTCTTTGTCCTCTTTTATACGGGTTTCCTCATAATAATTAAATGTTGTCTATTCATTTTACGCGGAGCGAGTTGTATTTGGTGAGATCTTATTATTATACTGACTGATTCACCTAAGTGTATGATAATGCTGATAATAAGTTTATATTTACTTCTGAACAAAACCCTACCATAGCTTTGGTAGCATTGTGGTAGAAGGCCTCATTACAATACGAAAACAATAGATGAATATCCTGTTGAAGTGCAATCTCTTTAACACGTTCGTCGAGCTAAAATAGGACTCCCTTCGCGAACTTGAATAACTAATGATGTAAATATGCGTTAGCCATAACCTCCCCGTCGTAAAGTGTCATATGTTTCGTAGCGTACAAAAAGGAGTCCTTGGTCTTCAAGCAAAGTAGGTTCTGCATTAAGTAGGAACAGCGTTTGCGTCATGAACCAAGTCAACCTATAAATTGCTCGCTAACTTATATATGGCCTGAATTGTTGTGTATTTAATTTTCCGGTGCGGAGAGATTGAAAACGGGCGGTATCTGGTCATGTACGTAGATACGGGGCAGGGAGTGGCCTAGTGGTGGGACAATCTCCCCAGGTTACGTGGGGAATGCACTGCCTCGCCATCCGCGAGAAGCGTCAATACGAGTACTGATTAGTTATCTAAAAAAAATTTTTCTTTCTGACATTAGGGGTATTCAAACCTAATTTTAAACGATTTTTTTTTGAACGGTAAGTTGGGCGATTTTAACCGTTCTAGGTATGAATACCCTGTTTTGCGACCGCGCAAAACAGCCGATTAAATGACCGCTTATGCTCATTGATTTTTGGGTCGCTTGGGCGCCAAGCCTGAAAACAGCTAGGCTCAATTGGGGTGGGGGGCCAGATTTTTCACGTGTTCTGGCGCTAGGTCAGATGTTACGCATGCCAAGTTCATGGGATGTTCTCCGAAACCTTGCAAACTCATATGAATAAAAGCCATACGGATAAAAGCAAGCGTCACGTCCCATCACGGACAAGGTTCTGTCCTGCATAAGCTTTTGAATACCTCATGATCTTCTATTCGGTCCAGAATTCGTAAGAAAGAATCCAGATTCATCCCGAAGAAATGCCGAAACCGGTCATATGGAAGTCTCCCAAGGACCTCATTTCTCCAGTACTTGGATTTTGGAATTGATGAGTTCCCCCCCCTTTCTCGCAGGTATCTCTTAGCCAAAATAGCCCTCAAGGTCCTCAACTTCCATAGCATCTCTCTTTCATGATCCACCTCGTCATCCTCCGAGTCCCATTTGCTACTTAGAAGCGAACTCATGCTATCCGAATCCTCCGTCTCGCTGAGAGTCACGGTGACGGTAAGGGTCACGCTTGAGCCGTTATCTCCGTCATCTCCTCTGGGTTCACCCATGACTATGTCCATTGCATCATCTAGCCCTTGCTGTAACTGGCGCATAGTTCGCCGTAAAAAATCCTGGAATCTTTCCTGATCCAAGTGAGCTTGGTGTCTTTCGATACCATATAGGAACCATTCGATAAGAGCCTTCCGTTGGCTGACTCGAGGCATACTTGACGATGAAGTAGAACTGTCCCGCGGGGGGGTAACTATGAGGCTGCTGCGAGACTAAGGCTGCTGTATACTGGCTGACACTCCCCTTATGGACTCTTTGGCATTTCACGTACACTCTTTCAGGTGCACTTGGCAATGCACTTACGTGTAGCGACTACCCTGATATCTCTATGCCGAATTGGGCTAAGTCCTAATTTTAGCGTGTCGTTCAAAAGGCCGTTTAAACGACCCGTTTAAACGGGCCTTTTAATCGGTTTAAGCGTGACCATCCTCACTTAAAATTTAGTACGCGCAAACCGTTCAATCCACTTGAACGAATTCGTTCAGGGAACGGTTTAAACGGCGTTCAAAATCAGGTTTGAATACCCCTATTATAGTGGGCATGCATGACAAGAATGGTGTCCATTAGAATCTGATAATCGTAAGCATTCTATGGCAACTGTAATTGACTATCTGATTCTATCTACAAAAATATGGAACTGGCTGAGTGCCCAGAGCATTTCACAATGAAGAATCAGGTAGAATATGTTTGATATTATCTGACGCTAGGAAAATCTTAAGTGCGTGAAAGGGCATTTGGGGAGCCTCCAGGATACCTGCAAGGTTCTGATAACGATACCACTACCAGCATAATTTTAATTACAGCGTATGGAATCATTAACTGAGATTAGTGGAAGATTAAAAAATTGAAGCGCATCTAGTATAGTTCACCAGTAATGAACGGCCAATTTACATTAAGTGAAAAATCCCAACCTGAACCTGAAGCTAGAAGCTCTAGAGAGTATAGCTATAGTAAATGTGTAGTAATATGTGTATGTAACGATCTCCGATTGATTAGTTGTATTAAGCTGGATGGGTCTCGGCCCAAAATGTCGGATGAGCAGTTCCCTAAATCACAGAACTATCCTCCGTGACTTTCTGAGCCACTTGGAGGAACCGTCTCAGGTATGTGACGCCCTCGGGGTGGCAACTAAACTTGAGTCGAAGGTTGAATGACTCCTCTTTCCACGGAAGCCTAGTCCTTCTCCTCAGCCTCCTGCAACATTTCAGTACCGGAGCTGAGGGAGATTGCGGAAGGGATACTGAAGGAAGTGGTGGAACCGGATGCGGTGCTCCATTGGATATCCGGGAGTGGCGAGAGTATGGGGAGGGAAGTATGCATTGCGGAGCTGAATACGGAGGAGGTGGCAGCGTGGTCGGATAGGTCACGGCAGGAGGGAGTAACGGCAGCAGCGGCGGTCGAAGGGGGGGAGGGAGTTGGGAGGACGGAGTATATCTAGGCTCTCTTGCCACGGTGATGGACGCTGAGATGTTGGGAGTAATAAGGTCATGGCAGGCGGGAAGGTCGGTAGTGGCACTCGACAGCCAGGGCGCCATTGGTCGGCTTCGGAACCTATGCTTCGAGCAACCACGATCGTGGATAGAAGAGCTAGCGGCAGAGGAGATGGGGAAAGGCGGCAAGACGGTGATGTGGGTGAAGGGCCATAGTGGAGTGGAAGGCCATGAGAGGGCAGACAGGAAGGCGAAGGAGGAGGCGTAGGTAGGCAGGAGGATGCTACGACCTGACGTTATCACACCGGCAGGCATCCGACAGGCGTTCCCCATGGGACGACCCTCCAGGCAGACTAAGTGGAGCAGGGAGGCTCTGTGGGATAGTTACTGACCGCGGACCGCAGCGCTGGTGGCTGCATAAAGTGGGCAGGGTGGAAGATCCGCTGTGCGGATTGTGCGAGGAGGGGGTAGCACAGAATGCCGTACACCTGCTGAGCTGTCCTGGGATAGCGGATGGTAAAGGGCAGGAGTGGGAGCAGATATGGGAGGATCCGGAGTGGTGTGAGAAGCTGGCGGGGGCAGTCAGGGGGTGATTTCATATGTTATCGGTTGGGGGTTGCAGGACGTGGCTATGGTGATTAGATTTGGGGGGTATCTGGTCGTGTACGTAGATACGGGGCAGGGAGCGGCCCAGTGGTTGGATAATCCCGTCAGGCTTAACCTGGGGATGCGCTGCCTCGCCATAAGCGAGATGCTTCAATGCAAGTACTGATTTACCAAAAAAAAAAAAAAAACGGATTAGGACGAGCGAGGAGGTTCACATGTTGCTAACCTTCACTTAGCAAGCAGGTTACGTAATCCGGGTCACGCGGTCTGACAATTCTTGGCAATGCCAAGGAATTCGAGTCTTCCTATACAAAGAAAATATAAGTACACTTCGTTTCAATTTCTAGAAAGTGGCAACGTCGTTGCCAATTACTGGGGCTACTACAATCCCCCCGTAACAGTCCTCCGCTCACGCTGCCTCCTTCGGATTGCTGTCCGCACTCTCGTTCCCTTCCACTCCGCTATGCCCCTTTACCCACATCACGGTTCTGCCGTCCTTCTCCATCTCCGCTGCTGCCCCCCCCCCAACCCACAAACGCGGTTGCTCAAAGCGCAGGTTCCGTAATCGACCGATGGCGCCCTGGCTGTCGAGCGCAACCACAGTCCTGCCAGACTGCCATGCTCGTACTACCCCCAAGATCTCCACGTCCTCGTGGCTAGGGATCCCAGGTACTCCCCTCCTTCCCAATCCACAGCTGCCTTTCCCCCCACCGCCGCCGCTGCCGCTACCTTCTCCTGTAGTGACCCGTCTGACCACGCACTAACTCTTTCCTGCTGTAGCTCTTCTTCATGCACCTCCCGCTGTGATACTCTGGCGTGTTGGGGGATCCAGCGTAGCACAGCGTCCGGCTCTAGCACCCACATGCGAGCACTATACAAAGACCACATTCTTGCAGGATAAGCGAAAGGTTTCCCTTATGGAGGATATGACAGAGATTGTCCTACTGGATAACATCATTCGTCATGAATCTGTAATCTTTCTAGATTATAACAGTCTCTCCGCCTGCAACCAAATACTTCCCCAAGATCCTTCGCCATTACAGGAAGAACCCTGCAACCCATCAATACGACGAGCCATCGATCCCAAATCCTTTGTAGTATGCATCATGTATACAACTGAAACAGCCACAAGCACACAGAATGGAATTCGGTCCGTTGAGAAAAGACACCGATTGATAGCTGAACTCAAATTATTGCATTATAGACGCCATGAACTTCTAAACGCCCACTTTTATTCTTTACCATATACCACCTTTTTGGATGGTTTTGGTCTATACCGCAACTCCTATCACTCACTAGCTGGGGTGTCACCAGATCCTCTTTGTCTGCATCCACGTCCTCCGGGCGGGTATACCAGTGATATCCTCTATTTCCTCCTTCGCACTCCCCATCCAACCTCCACATATCCATCTGCTCCATCCCGCTGCCAGCCTCTCCATTTATTCCGTGGGTTCCGTATGGAGCTCCACATCATACGTCAGAATGGGGAGTAGCTGTTCGCACACGATCTGCTTCTTCCCCTTTGGTGGCAGCCTGGTGAGCCTGCGGACCAATTCCCACGCCGCATTCCACTTCGCTGTGCCGTATGCCTGGTGTCACCTACTGGATTACTCCCAAGTCTGGCATCTCCGCCTCTTTCCAGTCCTTGCTCCTATCCCACTCCATCAACGTTAAACTTTTTTTTTTTTTGGTAAATCATTACTCACATTGAAGCATCTCGCTTATGGCGAGGCAGCGCATCCCCAGGTTGAGCCTGGCGGGATTATACAACCACTGGGCCGCTCCCTGCCCCGTATCTACGTACACGACCAGATACCCCCCCAAATTCTAACTACCACAGCCCCGTTATCATCACCCCACAAAAGACATATGGAATCACCCCCTGACTACCTCCGCCAGCTTCTCGCACCACTCCGGGTACTCCCATATCTGCTCCCACTCCCGCCCTTTACCATCCGCTATCCCAGGAATCAGCGTTAATCTGTGCCGCCCGTGGCAGTTTGTAGTCTGGTTGGCACAACAGCCCCGCCCAACGGGGGTCTGGAGCAAAACTTTTATTTTTTTTGGCGAAGTTGCAACGCAACGCACTCTTAGCGACAAAACACTATGTAAATAAATACATCACTACCCCTCCTACACAACCAATGAGAAACAACACAACAATCCTTGCCTACATCACCATAGTTTGTACATCCCTGCTATTTACTATCCCACGTACTTACAATTTACACATACTATCCTGGAAAGCGTCCAACTGGTCGTGGCGCCCAAGGTTCGGTTCACTCTTTGTCAATTGTAGAAAAGGTAGTTGAGGAGGTTTGTGAAGAGGACGAAGAAGAAGATTTGGATATCGCCGAGGTCCCTCAAACTCCAGTCGTAGATATCGTACAAAAGCAAACCACAGAAATATCTGCAGGCAGTCCCCTCAGCAAAAGGATGAAAGCTGGCCCACTTCTGACACCAACGAGAAATAACTATCTTCTGCAAATCAAGTGGATTCAGCCAGAGTTCCAAGCCGATGTTTTGAATGAGAATTCAGCCAATGGAGAAGTTAATAGGTGTTGCAATACCTACATCTGCCTTGCTCTATGGACATAAGATTGAATTACAATGGAAGAGAGGTAGCTCTTGATTTAGGGAGCATTTCAGTTGATGAAGAAGGAGGTACAAATAACTAAAGAGTCTGCTGTTATGGCTAGTAGAGATCAAATCAGAATTCAAAAAGAAAGACAAATTATCCGGCAGCGCCCTCCGGGGCCCCAGTGTTCTCAACGGGCCGGCCAGGGTAATGGTGCACATTATGATCTTTTGCCTACTATGGATACACTACTCGAACATCTTGAAAATGAAAAATCCCTCTACAGCATTCGAAATCCACCTTCCGAACACTTACTAAGTTCAATTCAACTCGCATGGTCTAAGCTTGATAAGTATTATTCATTAACTGATGATAATACTGTTCTCTATGCAGCCGTTGCCTTACATCCAGGAATGAAGTATGAGTATTTTGAAGTGAATTGGGTAGAACATCCTAATTGGATTGTCAATGCGAAGGGTAAAAGTACGGACACTATGGGGGACTAAGTACTATACCTTCTAATAATTTATTTCTGATTTATACTAATATATTTATTATATAGATATAAACAAGCGGCATCAACTTCAAGTTCACCACCTCCGGAAGTATCTACACTTTCAGCAAATATTGTAGTCAATAGTTGGAAGCAGAAGCGCATACCAAGAACACGATATCAGGATGAGTTAGAAGTTTTCATATCCTTAGGAACTCTGGATATTGATAATCCCCGTGTATGGTGGATTCAGCATAAGGCGAACTTTCCTCGACTTGCTATAATGGCACTTGATATATTAGCTATTCCTGCAATGAGTTCAGAGATTGAGCGTGTATTTAGTAGTTCTGCATTACTACTTCTTACAGACCGTCGTAATCGGCTGAAAGAAGATGTTATTGAAGCAGCTGAATGTATGAAGTCTTGAAGTACCGATGGTCCTGGTGGATTGGTTTCTTTCAAGGATATTGATCAGGTACGGGAGATGTTGCAAGAGCTGGAAAATGATAATACCGCTTAACCTTCTTGTCTTATGTATGCGCCTTCTTGTTTTTTTTTGAAGTCTATATGCATCTATCAATATGTCAGTTTTGTCGTCTGCTCTTATGAACTTAATCCGGTAATTCAGGGCATTCAGGCCAATCAGGCCATTCAGGCCACATTTACCTCGGCCGGGGCCGCCCCAGGCTGTTTTTTTTTTTTTTTTTTGGTAAATCAGTACTTGCATTGAAGCATCTCGCTTATGGCAAGGCAGCGCATCCCCCAGGTTAAGCCTGACGGGATTATCCAACCACCGGGCCGCTCCCTGCCCCGTATCTACGTACATGACCAGATACCCCCCAAAAATCAGCTACCACAACCCCGTTATCACTGCCCCAATCACCCCCGGACTGCCTCCGCCAGCTTCTCGCACCACTCCGGGTCCTCCCATATCTGCTCCCATTCTCGCCCTTTGCCATCCGCCACCCCAGGACAGCTCAGTAGGTGTGCAGCATTCTGTGCCACCCCCTCCCCACACAACCCGCACGACGAGTCATCCGCCCTGCCCACCTTATGTAGCCACCAGCGCTGTCAGTAACCATGTACGTCAACCCCCGTAGGGCTTCCCGGTTCCACTTTGTCTGCTTGGACGGCCGCCCCATGGGAAAAGCCTGTCGGATGCCTGCCGGTGTGATAACGTCAGGTCGTAGCATCCTCCTGCCCACCCATGCCACCTCCTTCGCCTTCCTGTCTGCCCTCTCATTGCCTTCCACTCCACTATGCCCTTTTACCCACATCACCGTCTTGTGGCCCTTCACCATCTCCCCCACTGCCAACTCCTCTATCCACGACCGTGGCTGTTCGAAGCGTAGATTCTGCAGTCGCCTGATGGCACCCTGGCTATCAAGTGCCACTGTCGACCTTCCCGCCTGCCATGCTCGTACCACTCCTAACATCTCAGCGTCCATCACCGTGGCAAGAGAGCCCAAGTATACACCCTCCTCCCACTCCTCTCCCGCCTCCCTCCCACTGCTGCTGCCGCCGCCACCCCTTCCTGTCGTGACCCGTCCGACCATGCTGTCACTTCTCCTGCATCCAGCTCCGCAATATCTACTTCCCTCCCCGCAGTTTCGTCCCCTCCAGACATCCAGTGGAGCACCGCATCCGGTTCTAACACTCCCTCCAGTAGCCCCAGGCTGTTTCAAGCCGTGCACGGTCATCGGCCCCCAGGCCAGGCTGCAGGCGGCCTGAACCATGGCCGGCCCGTTGAGAACACTGTCCAGGACCCGAGTTGGCTGCGGCGGGGGCGTATCTTTTGGCATCTTCCTGCTCTTCTCTTCCTTTTCTCTCTTCGTCATCCAGCAATGCTCCCACCAGTGTCCTAACTGAAAGCATCGGTCGCATGAAGGGCAACCCGGATCCCTTTTGCACTTGGTTGACCAATGTCCGAACACCCCACAATTCCAGCATCCCTTCGCATCCCTATTGTCCGGCTTGCGTGGAGCCCACTGTTGCGGCCGCCACTGTGAATCTGTGATGGTCGCGCCTCATTGATGGTCGAGCCTACGACGTCCTGATACCAGGCCATGTCCCCTTTTCCGCAGTATAGGTAGCATCTCCTCACAATGCCCCGGTCTCTCACTGTTTCCGGTAGAGGGTCTGGCTCTATATCCCAACCTCCGTTGTGCACCGTGAAACGTAGTGTCAGGTTACCGTATTAATTCGCGAGTAAGAAAGTACTACTCGGCAGGACAGTATTAGTATATAAGACAAGGGTAAAACAGCCTAATTTTGGCCGAGATATCCGAATCGTGTTTTAGACAGCAAATTTTTCCTCTAGGACAGTAGTAAAGTAATTTCCGCTGGGGATGGGTTTACTTCGGTAATGACAGCTATTCAAAGCAAAGCTGGCATTCTGAAGGAAGAGGGCGATGAGGTGCTGAGCCTGGGGGGTTGCGTCCTACCGACGGAGATCCCAATAGTGGATCTAGGGCTAACCAAAGACTCGGCAGTCGACAGGTGGGTCGGGAAGATTGAGGAGGCGAAGGAGGACGCGGCGGTGGTCTACACGGATGGCAGCATGAGTGAGCAAGGGAGAGTGCGGGGGGGATGGTGCTCAGAAGCAGGGACGAAGAAAGGTAGCGTTGGCTTGGGAAGAATATGCACGGTGTGGGATGGCGAGGTGGCCGGCATTAGAAAGGCCCTAGAGAGGACACCCTTGGATTGGAAGGTTCTGATCCTGACGGACTCGACGGCAGCGATCGCGGCACTTAGGAAAGCAGGGAATAGGGGAAGTACAACAACGGGGGACTTGCGGATGGCGGTGGCTAGTATCAAGGAGAGGCAAGAGAAGCTAGGAGCGGGGGCAGTAAGGCTAGGCTGGGTAAAAGCCCATGTAGGCATCCCCGGCAATGAGCGAGCGGACGTGCTGGCGAAAGAGGGGGCGGAGGAACCTTACCCTGAAGAACCCCAAATCACGGAAGGGGGACTCAGACAGGAATGGAAGAGAATGCGGGAGGCGGAGAGAAAAGTGGCTGGGACCGGGGGGGGTAGAGTGGTTAGGTGGGGAAGGAAGGCAAGGCTTAACTACGTCCACTGCAGGACTGGGAAAGGCAATCTCCAATCCTGGCGGGCAAAGCTGGACGACACAGTCGATCCTACATGCCGGACATGTGGTAGACATGTGGAAACAGGCGGGCACGTAGCCTTGGTCTGTCCGCGTGGAGAGGAAATTGGAAGAAGGTGGAGCAATTGGGAGGAGATGGATGAGCGGAAGAAATGGGCAAAGAAGGTTAAGGACGGAGGGGACGTATATGTGGTAGATCTGGTGGAGACGTTCTTCTCCAACCTTGATCTGACCTGAGCGGAGGTAGAGGTAATGAGGGGAGGGCTGTTAGGAGTGTGGTGGGGGAGGGGGCTTATATATTGGAGATAGCCCGGGCCGGCAGGGGCGTGGCGGCGGAGGAGGGGTTATTTCGGTAGTATGGATCTCTTTGGGTCGGAAGGCTGGGCGTTTAAGCATCCCGTAGTTCCGTGGGAGTCCCGAGCCTTTTAAGGTAAGAGGAACGTGGCCGTCTCATAGCCTTAGGCTCCATAGACGTATAGACTCAAAAAAAAGAAAAAAAAATAGTAAAGTAATGTCAACGTTGACTGCCAGTTTCTTTCACTTATCACCATCACTTGTTACAATGTCAATTCCACTGCGTGCTGGACCCAGTGCGCAAACCACCAGCCAAAGACCTCGCGCAACCTCACTATTGCAACTGCAGAACTCTAGCAGGCGGACAGCCATTCCAGCACTATCAAAGGCGGATTCCGAAGGACGTGATGTGGCACAAGACATTGTACACTTCAATGCGTTACGTGAGGCTGAAAAGGAAGCAACCACTTTGAATACTCCAGTCCGAAGACGTCAATAAACCCGGGAATTCAAACTGGCAGCTATCACCTATGCTAAAGAACATACCTTCGGGGCAGGGAGCGGCCCAGTGGTTGGATAATCCCGTCAGGCTTAACCTGGGGGATGCGCTGCCTTGCCATAAGCGAGATGCTTCAATGCAAGTACTGATTTACCAAAAAAAAAAAAGAACATACCTTCCAAAAATTCCAGAACAAATTTTTTTTTTTTTCCAGGGATATTCTTTTATAAGAAAGTACCCCGTGTTTAAGCTAGTATCGTATATAAGACAGTAAATTTAAGGCCCCTCCGACCGCCCGTTTGTTAGTAAGACAGCATTCTTACTCGCGAATTAATACGGTATATCCCTCGTATGTATCACCTCGGCCTCCAGTAAGCCACTTTGGTGTCCTCGCCACGAGCAAGAGTCCGGAGTCTTGACATATCACCCTCGCCCTGTCAACTGCCTTTTCCCCTTGTATACCAGGGAGGCCTGGTACCACTATCTCCTGCGTATCCAGTGCGAGAGTTGACGTATAACCGAATGCTCGTCGTAGAACTGCCTCGCATTCTCTACCACCGATGCAAAGGTAAAGCCCTACTGTGGCTCCAATTGGATCCTCCTCTCCTGTGGGTACCTGCCGTCGTACTCGACCTTTATAGCCCTCACCCTGATCCCTTGTGCTAAAGGTTGGCAGGGCCAATGAAGGGGTGATCTCCTATGTCCTGTTGGCGGTGCGCATGGGCGTACCGGTAGGGTCTTGACATTTGGGATTGGGGGGTATCTGGTCATGTACGTAGATACGGGGAATGGAGCGGCCCAGTGGTTGGACAATCATGCCAGGCTTAACCTGGTGTGATGCGCTGCCTCGTCATTGGCGAGAAGCTTCAGTACGAGTATTGATTTACCAAAAAAAACGAAAAAAAAAAAAAACATGAGGTTCGGAGGGTCGTATTGCCAGAGGAGCACCGTCAGTAAAACTATAGTGGGTACGCTACGTGAAAGCATGCATTCTCAGGAGTGTAATTTATTCTCTAGTCTTTAAGGTAAAGGCTCAATAACAGTTTAAAATTCCCAGAAAACACGAAGCCGAGGGAAGCAGAAGGAAACCTCCAGGTGACCATCTCTCAAGACAGGTTGCTTGCCCACCTACAACCGCTATGGCAAGGAAAGAGAGCAATCCAAACGCTATTACCAAAGAAAAAATCTCGATGTGAACAACAGCCGAAGTGGTAAAGCCAAAATACATCGCTACAACCTTGCCCGTAACGCACGTGCACGTGGGCGAAGACGGCGTAGACTGTCGATCTTGTCCTAGTCCTGTTTGTAGTCATCCAATGAAAAGGTTTCATCATATGGAGAGAAGGGTTCGTCAAAACACTTCTTGAACTCCCCCTTCAGACTGTCAATCCCTGAGTACACATCCAACATAGCAGAATTGACGAGGCCTCCATATTTGAAAATATATTCGCGCTGCGCGTCAGTGATGATCTCTCGCTGCTGATTTCTGTAGTCTTCTAAGTCCTGAAGCGCGTTTAAAACGATTCTGGATTTACATATGTAACTCACTTGGTGCATCGAGATTTGTGTTCGACACTCCTCTGCGTCAAAATGGAGCTTATTTTTGGGGATTCCATCCTCTTGAGCTATACGATGACTGGCCTCTTCCATAATGATGTCCGCAATATATTTGGCCACAGAGTGTAGATCCATAGCATCGCCGAATAAGACCAGGAGTTCGTTTGGGACATCTCTATTATCAGGAAAAGTGCCTAGTTCCGCTGGTGGCTGTAGCAATTCGGTAACGTCTTGGCTGTCCGCGTTTGACATTTCGTGGCGTGGGCACTTGAAGAACTCTATGTAGTAGGTCCTAACAGAGAGAGGTCGGCAGAAGTCATCCAGCTTTTGAGTTTCTCAACGGGACGGCCAGGCCGGCCACAACCATGGCCCACGCCAGCCTGGACCAGGCAGAGCTCGGCCAGGGCCTGGCCTGAATAATTCAGAGGGCCGATGCTTGGCCTGGAGCGCCTGGACCGCCTGGGCTGGCCCGGACGCCTGGGCCAAATTTACACGAGTATTGTTCTGTTCCGTTCAGCAATCACGACGGTTGCTCAATCGTTGCATATTGCTGGACCGTTCGAACTATCCACCAATCGTGCACAGATCCGAACTGTTCGCCAATCTATAGTATGATAGTGTGCTGGTTTTGGTAGACCGCCTGGACCGCCTGGACTACCTGGACCGGCCTGCATTCCCTGCATACCTAGCCTCCCCGCATGGCCTAGACTAGCCTCCCTACATGGCCTAGACTAGCCCAGACTGGCATGCGTGGCCTACAGGCCGGCCTAGTCCATCACATACTCCGCCGGGGCCGGTCCAGGCTGTTTCAGGCCAGCACGGACATTGGCCGGCTTGGCCAGGCCTCCGGCGGCCTCTAGGGCGTCCTGGCCCGTTGCGACCTCTGAACGTAATCTTGGAACTGTTGTCACAGAAACGTTGATGATTACGTGATAACAAACCAAAACTTCCTAATCACATTAAGAATTAATCCCTGGGCAAAGCACACTCTCCCTGGACACCCCAGGGAGACCTGGCAACCCTGAAACTTCCTCTTAGTGGAGAGATTTCTACCCTGTTGCTTCCCTTGACTAGGTTATTGCAGGAACAAAAAGCTGTTGCTAGCGATATATTATCAGGATCAACTGATGGTATTCTAAAGGCCTCAATCACACTGCTTGTTACGCTCTGTAACAGGATTGACTAAGCTGAGCTATATCAGGACGTGAACAGGTTCAGCCGAATCGCAAAATGACAAGCCTCAGGAATATAATACGGACCCTAGGGGATGTAGTTGTTAGTGTAAATCTGAATGCAGCTTGTGTCGGCTCTTTTATTCCCTGGAATGCCGATATGGCTCCTAATACCTGAGATTGTAGCGTCGTATGCTCCTTCCCTGGCGGCGGGGCTTGAGATTTCCTTCCATACTCGGCCTGAGTGAGTGCACTGCGGCTAAGTCAACGATCATTTGTTTGGTGGCTGTGGAGCTCGTGGGTAGGAGAAGCATGTCTTTCTCCTTTCTTTTTTTTTTTTTTTTTTGTAAATGTTCTGGCCCATTCAGCAATCATGGCGATTTGTCAATCGGTCGACCCATGGACAAAAGGGGCGCTATTTGCCAAGACCCGTCTTGGGCCGAGCCCTAATAGAACGCATAGGTCATATTCCTGGATGTTCGTCCGATAATCTCCCAGGAACATCATCGAGCTCTATTTAACATGATGCCAGGCCCGCTAGTGTATCCTAGACCACCATAAGTGGTACTATCAAGCCCTAGCTCAGCAATGGTGATGTTAGCGCGATCCATTCATCAATCGAGCCGTTAGCGCCAACAAAATGCTGCGCAATCGTCCAACATCTCCGCGTCCATCACTGTGGCGAGGGACCCCAGGTATACCGCTTCCCCCCACCTTCTTCCTGCCGTGACCCACCCGACCAAGCTGTCACCTCCTCCGCGTTCAACTCCACAATGCACACCTCACCTTCCTCTCTCCCTCTCCCTCTGCGACCTCCCTCTTCCCATGCATCCAGCGGAGTTCCGCGTCCGGCTCCACTACACCCTGCAATATTCCCTCCGCGACCTTCCTCAACTCTGGAAGTGCTCTCCCATACACAGACGCCCACCGAATTTTCTTCGTCTGCACCCAAGTCTTTAGGTCTAACAACCCAGTGATGTTTTCGATCTTCGTCCTCGCACTCCGCTTTCATCCCCCACAAATCTACCTCCCCCATTCTGCACTTAGTCGAGGGCGCAGTATGTAGCTCCGCACCATAAGTCAGTATCGGGAGAAGCTGTCCGCATACTAACTGCTTCTTTCCCTAGGTGGCAGCCTGGTGAGTCGCCGAACCAACTCCCATGCGGCCTTCCCCTTCGCCGTCCGATACGGCTGCTGTCTCTTCCTCGACTTCATATTGACCCCAATGTATGGTGCCTCCGCCTCCTTCCACCTCTTACTATCATCCCACTCCAAGCCATCCTCCTCCGCTGCTGCCTTCAGAAAGCTGTCCAACCTCCGCTCGCTCCCAACAGATACCGAATTAACGTCATCGACATACGAGAGATCTATGAACGATGCACCCCTCCTCCGCTCACCAATCCCTGTTCTGCCTGCCTCCTTCGCCTTCTCCTCCGCCTCTCTAATCATTCCAGATGTCTTTTCTCCTTGTGCAAGCGTCTAGGAGTAGGTTTCCTAAGTGATTATCGCGGTCACCGGAGGAGAGTTCTACCGGTTCTGCAATGGGCCTGCTAGGTTTTCGTCTTAATTGGTATCCATAGAGGAGCTGTCATACCAACAATGTAAAGGCCACCAATTCGAAGTCGTGGTGGCTTGTTCCGATGGTTCTTGCAACCCAGCAGGTTGAAAAATCGTCCAGTGTGGCTGCAAAACGTTGAATCCAGGCAACCGGACTCCAGTGATCTTCTTACGGGCCTGGTATTCGAACCCTGACATATTTTCGACCTGACTGTCACTTCTAGAACCATCGGACCCTGTTATCACGGAGGGGGGCTTGATACAATAATGGAGGAGGAGGCGAGAGGAGGAAAGAAAGGTGGCGGGGGCGGGTATGGGTAGGGTAGTGAGGTAGGGGAGGAAGGCAAGGGTCAACTACGTCCATTGCAGGACTGAAAAGGGGAACCTCCAGTCCTGGCGCGCAAAATTGGATAACACTGCTGACCCCAGCTGCCGGAAATGTGGTGAGCAGCCTGAGACAGGCAGCCACGTGGCCCTGGTCTGCTCGCATGGGGAAGGAAGGGGAAGACGATGGAGCACTTGGGAGGAGGTGGACGTTCGGAAGAGGTGGTTAAAAAAGGTAAAGGATGGGGGGAAGGAAATCATCGTGGATCTGGCGGAGACCTTCTTCGCCAACTTGGACCTGGTATGAGCGGGGGGGCTATGTGGAGGGGAGGGCCCGGAGTGGGCGTGGCGGCGGCAGATTTATATATATTTGAGAGGGCCGGTAGGGGGCGTGGCGGTGGCTGTTTTAAGGGGAGGGCCGGTATGGGGCGTGGCGGGGGAGGAAGGGGTGTTTTCTGTTATGCTTTCCTTGGTTCGGGAGGCTGGGCGCTCATGCAATCCGTTGTCCCGTGGACTAAGATGAGGGAACGGGGCCGTCTCATAGCCTTAGGCTCCATAGACGTATAGACTTTAAAAAAATAAAAAAAAACCCCTGTTATGCTGTGCCAGATCTCCGCTCCATTGCTCTGATCGCTCTAATATAGATCGCTAGTTGCCGGTCTTGGTTGGATTTGTCTCCTGTACAATCGTCCTCTTGCGGCACTTAACTCCAACGCTATTCCGTACAGCTTTCGGAGCTCAACCTCAACTTATCGTGCGATCAGAGAATTGGAACAGATCTCCCCTTGCGGAGCCCATTGTGATTGGTATACGGTAGGGTAGTTGTCGTCATTGGATTAGGAATTTCGGTGTAAGTCCTCCCTCATCGCTAACGCTCCACAAGCCGTTTGCCCGTGACCTTTCTATTCTTGCAGAGCTGTAAGGAGACGTATGCCTCTGGATATATATGATGAATTTGGCACCAAAATTTAAATGTTTGGATGGTTGGAAGAGAACATTTTGCGTTGGTGCCTCTCTCTGTTAATTGGTCATCAGGAAGAGTGAGGTCAATTGGCGAATTCTCGATGCTCTGTGATAGCATGAGAGCCAAGCTCGACGCACAGATTTTTTTTTTTTTTCCCCCCTTTTTAGTAAATCAGTACTCGTATTGAATCTTCTCGCTTATGACGAGGCAGCGCATCCCCCCAGGCTAAGCCTAGTGGTATTGTCCAAAAACTGGGCCACGCGGTGTTTGGTTTTTTTTTTTTTTTTTTGGTAAATCAGTACTCGCATTGAAGCATCTCGCTTATGGCGAGCCAGCGCATCCCCCCAGGTTAGGCCTGGTGGGATTATCCTACGCGCTGTTTGGTTCAGGGGCTGGGTGGGTATACATCCTCCGGGTACCTAGCACTGCGAATGTGGATCGAGAAAGATATTAGCGGTGTAAGGATCTGAGAGATGAAGTGGTTTCTGGGGCAGGATTGGCGGGGAACGATAGCATGCTCGTTGGATTCTGTGTGAAGATTTCCGCAGAAGGGGCACCTTTCAAGATGGGTACCAGTAGGGAACTTTTCCTTACCACATATTACGACTAGAACCGTTGACATACCTGCGGACGAGTGTTTCTAGTGGATTGGAGCTGATTTTCTGCCCAGCTACGTGTATATCACATACGTTGGAGTATTTTCTCTCCTGCGTTGTTCCTTTCGCGAAATGGTTTAGCGTTAGTAGGTTCGAATCCTGCCTCGCCCTAAGAGATTTCCTAACACCCGGTCCTCAAGTAGTCTGGTTGACACAAACGAGAGGCTTGTGCCAACCCGACTAGTCCTCAACGGAGGTTTTCCCGTGCTTAGTTAGTTAGTGAAGGTTTCCTGAGACTACCCCCAGATGGGCCTTGGTAGTGGAAGGTGTTGCTAGTTTTTTTTTGAACTCAGTATTCGTATAAACAACCTCAAGAGTTATATGACGAGCCGCCCTGAAACCCTAGGTGGATTCAAAGTATGAACAAGTGAATATATGATTAGCAAAGGGAAAGAAATGGACCCTATAGTCCCGTACAAAACAAAACATAACAGCTCACAGATGTAGCTATCTACTATCTCTGGCATATAATGATATTATTCTCTACCTTTTCCCTTCTCTATTTTCGGTCTGTTCCAGTTGTACTCTGAAATATTAAAAAGCATTCTTCCTATCCGTAGAGTTCCGTAGTTGATATCTTTCTTACGGAAAAAAATTAATAAGTGATGATGCTAGTTTCCCAATTCATTTTGTGAGAGCTAGTCTAGTTGGCACAAGCCCCCGCTAAACGGCGCGCTGCCTCCCAATTTCGCCTTTCGCCTTACGAGCTCCTCCAATTTTCATCTAACTTCCCAAAACACCAACGTGTGATACAAGGACAAAGTGCATCTCATCCGACTTCAAAAACATATCCAAGACACATTCAAAATTCGTCCGAAGCTTACTGGCCACGTTGTTATAGCAACCTTTGAAATGTTTACCTACTTAATCTTTGCACTGAAACTCTTTTGTATGTTCGTCTTTACACCTCCTCCGCCGCTCCTACCAGTTGAGCATCATTCTTGGACAATTCAAATATCATTTGGATGACATTGACTCTGCCCTCCGGCGTAAGGTTGGCTGCGACCCACATCCCAGCCCTTATGTAATAGTTCATCTCTCCATTGGTCTGCTCATGCAACACATCGGATTGCCAATCTTTGTGAACCCAGGCCACGGTCAATGTCAACATCGCTGGTTGAAGTCCTGCCTTGAGCTTCTTAGATCTTGTTTCCTTTTCAAGACTTCCAGTGAAACTATGCTTTGGCGTTTATACAATCGGCGCAACAATCTCTGCTGCCGAATCTTCGTCATACTTTTCCTCCAATCATCGTCTTCCGCTATGACTGTAGGATTGTCTATCGCCGTGGCTATAGCTGGAGCTACACCTTTGCGAACCGCGAGGTCGATTTAGAGTAATATGACTGATGACTACTGCATCGACTTCTTGGGTAGCTGCTTTCAGACGAGCATGTTTAATTACTTGGGGAGGCATCGTCGAAAGATGGTATAGTTAGTACGAACCGGACTAGTATAGGCAATAAAATATATGCGGACCGGTTGGGATTGGAGTGCATTGGGTGTGAGGTTCACGGATGTTGTAAGTGGTCAGGGATGTTGTGTTAAAAAATTACCAACATAGATTTGGTAACAGATTTGAGGTGGTTTGTTTGCCAAGATAGCCACTTTGCTCTAGCTCGCACACAAAAAAAAGAAGTTTTGTACCAGACCCCTAGTCTGGTTGGCACAAGCCCCTCGTAACCAGACCCCCGTTTAGCGGGGCTTGCGCCAAACAGACTATGTGAGAGTAAAGAGAAGAACATCTCAAAGACTGAGTAGATGGTGCTGTCCACTTGTCTGTAGCTGCTCTAGTTGTGGAATTGCGAGGGTCTGGCGCCAATTTTGATTGTTTCTTAGTTCAAAAAAAAAAAAAAATTCTCGAAATAGTTAGTTGTATTACTTCCGTGCATTTCTCGGTGTTTCTCACTTGCGTGTTAGAAAATGGGGATCCCCATGTGTTAATTTTCTACCCGCTATTTTTAGTTTTCCATCCGCACCAATTTTGTTTTCATTTTCTCTCTCTTCAGGCTATCTGGTCATGTACGTACAGTAGATGGGTGGCAGGGTGCCGGCCAGCGTTGGCAGAGGCCATTTTGCCAAACAAGCTGGCTCGCGCACGGCCTGGAGGTTTCCCGACATGCACCTCACACGCCGAACCGAATCGTCCCTTGCGCTGCTTCACAATTAATTAGAGTGATTTTGCACCTTTGCACGCTAGCTATCTTACAACCCAGCTAGTGTAATTGGACCCGTCGCCGGGCGATATGCCAGGTGTGATAGAGTTTGTGATCTGTGATGTTTTGTTTGAGCCTTACACAGCGTTCGTGGTATCTTGATGCCAAGGTGGGAGTCTAACCCTGTTGAGGAGTTTGTTGTGAAAGAGAGTCATTAGTCTGGTTGGCACAACAGCCCCATTAGTAGATAGTCATAGGAATCGTAGAGATATTCTCTGACTATCGATAGGCAGAGAATATCTCTTGATCCCTGCCATCCTTAAGCACAAACCCAGTACGTGCATTAGTTAGTCACGTTGCTGCGATTACAAGCTATTCTACAGGGTTACAAAACCTCTCTATTGCCCCGCTCCAGTACTGCCACTACCTCCTGGCCCAAGCTCTATCGTTGCAAATTGTAGGATTCCCAGAAGTCACCCATGACTAGCCCGGGCGTGCATATCGTTCATTCCGTATGTTCCACAATCCTTTCCCCTCATGCCGCACACTAATGCGGCCTGAAAGCGTCTAGGCACTAGTAGGCGCTGGGACCTCGTTTGCCTGGGACATGAAACACGAACTAGGGGTCATTATTATCGGGGCACGGAGCACGTGCTGCAGCGCTGTGGGCCTTGGGAAGGCTTGTAGAATGATCTTTCTGTTATTCGATGGCCTGATTGATGTGTTTTGTGATGCTGGTGACGACCTGACAATTGAAGCGCCTAGAATTCTCTTATATAGAGGGGTAATCGGGAGAGTATAACGGCAATCGCCCACAGAGTTAGTCCGGAATGTTTCCGACCTGTCATGCCAGGGTGTGCCCTTTACAGTCTGTGAATATTTTTCTTTTGCTTGAGGTCTCGGCTCGAAGGGTTTCATGATACACAGGCTTTATCTAGTGACACATGCTTGCATCAGACAACCTCTCAGACTACTTAAAAGGTAGATGCGAATGGCTGGTCTCGTCAATCCAGGAGAGGGTTTAGCTTGATGGTAACTCAGTGTTCTCAACCGGCCAGGCCAGGCCAGGCGAAGCTAAGGCCAGGGCCGGCTTGGGCCACGGTAAGGCAGGCTGGGCCTGGCCTTCTTATTCAGGCCGGCCTGAAGGAAGGCCTGGGCCGGTCCAGGCCGCCTGAATAGCCTGAATAGCCTGTTCCGCACGAGGGTCTAGAAAGATCGAGAACTCAATTTAAGAACCAATAACTAGCTACCTAAACTACGAATCGGGATCTTTATCACGAATACCTTTTGCCTCTAGTTGATCTAACATGGCTTGTACCTGCTCTGCATCCTTAAACGCAATAATTCCACCATCAATACGCCATGACTTCATACACTCAACTGCCTCAATAATATCCTCCTTCAACCTATTCCGCCCGTCTGTCACCATCAATCCTGTACTGCTAAACACACGCTCTCCCTCTGAACTCATAGCCGGAATTGCTAGAATGTCAAGCGCCATTCTGGATAGTCGTGGGTAGTCCTTTTGGTGTTGAATCCACCAGAGTCGTGGGTTCTCAATATCAATGATAGCGGAGGAGATGAAGTCATCGAGTTCATCTTTTTGTCGAATTCTAGGTGCTCGCTTAGATCTCCACAAGCGCAAAGTGGATTCGGTGCTCTCCGTACTTGGACCGATGGTCCCAGTTGATTCCGCTAATGATTTACTTTCTCCAGTGTCTTTATATCTATAGTAGATAATTAGTACAATAAGATTTAAAGGGTAAGGCACATACTTACGTAGTCTCCCATAACAGCTGTACTTTAGCCTTCGCATTCTCAATCCAGGTCGGATGTTCAGCCCAGTTCGTCTCAAAGTAGTCGATTTTCATAGATTGGTGAAGAACAACTGCAGCGTACAGGACGGTATTTGCATCAGTAAGCGCATTATGGTCTCCTGATCATCATCGAAAATCCCCGACATATCCATAGATGAAGAGTCAATATTATCCATAATCTTGCACATAGGTTAACGTACTTTTTTTTGTTGAAATATTATAGATTACTTACCACGACAAGTGATAGAACCGTTGCTGTTTTTTTTTTTTTTTTAATACTCTATACTCGTATGTGGTCCCGATACAACCGTTGCCTTTCAAGTGGATTGACCCGATAGCAACAGATACAGCTACAACTTTATGGTAATTACTCTTAAGCGACAGTCCTGAATAGCCTGGACTGCCGCTTGACTAGCCTGGGCATGGCCTGAATAGCCTGGACCACGGCCTGAATAGCCTGGACTATGGCCTGGACGGCCTGGTCGGCGGCCGGGCCGGTTGAGAACACTGTGATGGTTACTGATAATGATCTACAGCGGTGGTGGCTTTTCAGGATAAAGGGGCGGATGGCTCAGAGGAAAGCGTTCTTGCTGGTAAGAGGTAAAAACGGCAGGAGTATGAAGGAAGTTTGGGCCAAAGTGGCATGTATTGACGGGGCGAGGTCGCAGTTGCTAGATCCCTGGCACCCGTTCCGCCGGTGCCTGTTGTGTGTTACGAGATTTAAAAGTATTGAAAATTTTAGGCTACACTTTGTCAGTCGTTGTGACTAATACAATACAACGTCTAGGCTTTAGCTCCTGATCGACCCGGGTTTTAGGGAAGTAGGGCAGACACTCAGTATTTCCATTCAGACCAGCTAGCTTGTGACGAGGCACCTCATCCCGGGGGCTCATTTGCGCACTGACTCTCGATCCAAAGGCCGCTCCATGCACTGGGCAGCTCCTATTCAAGCTTGGACTTCACTGTTACCTCTATATGCCTCGCCTTTGGAACAGGAATGTCGTTGCCTATTACCCTTATTTCAGTCAGTTGCACACAGGACGTTGTCCTGACGTGATCCGCATCACACTAATATATGTAAAACACCTTAGCAATGTTGCCGAGGGCACAAGGATTCTCCTTGAACGGGCCATCGGCCTCACTATGACCTCCAGCGTACCAAGTACGCACTTCGTATGGCTGGTGCCTGGTCAGGCCAACGTCACCTCAACCTGCGATGCCCTGGCCTCTCATGCAATATAAGCCAGCAATCCTCTGCTTGTTGTTAGATACGATATATCACACTTGCAAGGTCCAAAGCCGTAGCTCAAGCAGCAAACGATCATACCGCGATACCGCTCCAAACACGGACTCATTTCACATTTCGTTTCAGGTCCAAGCAAATCTACAATTAGACTCAGGGAATATAATAGGTGCGGCCAGAATGAAATTCCATAAAACCAAAGCCCCTTCCCCTCGGTCACCACTTCCCTGCGGTAACTATTACTCCGTTCTTAACATACCATGGCTGGAACCCGGGAATGATGATTGCAGTCAATTGCCGGCCGCGGCAGCGCTCAATCCGACGAGGCCTAAGGCCAGCCCACGGTGTTTTGCAGCTCAGAGGAGTGTCCGAAGAGTAGACTACGAGGAGACTGTAGATTCCACTGACGATTTGGACTCACCTCCTGAGCGATCTGGAACGGAATCTGAACGCTTGCGTCCACGTCGTCGAAGACGACCAATTTTTGCGGAAAATCTCACACCCTGCCTAGAGCCAACACTGCATTACGATCAGGTGCTGGAGAGAGTTCGGGAGGTGTATCGCCTCAGCAGTGCATTTCATCAAAAATTAGATGCATGGAAGCTGAGGCCATCGGGATCTCTATCGGGTAAGATCTTGCGTGCGCAAATTGACAAGCTAGTGCCGCAGATCACAGAAATGACACAACAAGTGGTATTGGACGCAGCGTTTTTGAAGCTGAGTGCATATGAAGGAAAGCTCGCACAGTCCCTGGGCCTCAATGGGGTCAATGACCGGGCGTATTCACAGTTGAACTTCAAAGGAATTCAGGGAGATTCCATATATGTGGCGTATCGTTATCAGAGGGCATTCTCGCTTCGCGGAGGGTGGGTGGCCTCAGAGGAGCCAGCGGAGGTTGATCCGTGTGATTTAGATGCGCAATTGAATCCTTACAATCCGGCCAATCAGCACATCAATTGGGTTGTTTGCAATCTGGAGGATATCAGCCGCATGATTCCTGGCTGGGGCTAGGATGTTACAATAACTGGTAGAGTTACACAATTATGTTAACCGTAGATACATAAATGACATACCAGGGCCTCATCTCAAACTAAAGGATAAACGAATTTACAGAACTTAGCAGGGATAACCCATGATCCGAGTGCAATCGACTCGCCCAAGCGGGCAATCCATTTGACTTCCGGTGCATGTCTTAGTAAACGAAGTTATATCCCTGCCGCCTTCTTTATGCCGCTCTACATGCTAGACCTTTATTGACGGAAGCGGGTGTGACGATTCAAACCGAACCCGATTTCCGATGCGGCTGGTACTAGTATTAGGCTTTTTTATTTTTTTTTTATTTTTTATTAACTAGTTATTAGGCATTCCCTTGTCATAGTTGAGAGAATGCCTATGGGCCTGCACAAAGACTCTGCCCAACCGGGAAAAAGCCGAGTTCATTGTATATTTCCTGATTATTTCGTGCCACGGGCTAGCAATGTAAGGTGTACCTGCTGGTGGCAAATGGCTTCCTTCAACCGACGGAAGAAGGCGAGGACAAAGAAACCTAAATACATCTTATAAGCGGCATGGCAGGGCCTTGCTATTTAATCGCGGATACGGAGTATTGTCGCTTTATCCGAGCACTTGATCGTATCAGCTTTTACTGCTGCTACAACGTCTGAGGTTCTCGGTCCGTCACCGCCACCCCCGCAGGAAAGCTTGCTTGATTCAATCTGGTGTCACAATATCAGGTCTGAGCATCCTATGGCCCACTCACGCAGTCCCCTTTTCGCTGCTGTCCCCCCTCTCATACCCATCAATTCCGCTGTTACCCTTTACCCACATCACTGTTCTACCATCAGCTGTTTTGGCATCGAATTTTTTTTTTTTTTGGTAAATCAGTACTCGCATTGAAGCATCTCGCTTATGGCGAGGCAGCGCATCCCCAGGGCGGGATTATCCAACCACTGGGCCACTCCCTGGCCCGTATCTACGTACATGACTAGATACCCCCCAAATTGTAACTACCACAGCCACATTATACCACACCCATAGACGATAATGGAATCACCCCTTAACTGCCTCCACCAGCTTCTCACACCACTCCGGGTCCTCCCATATCTGCTCCCACTCCCGCCCTTTACCATCCGCTATCCCAGAACAGCTCAGCAGGTGTACAGCATTCTGTGCTACCCCCTCCTCACACAGCCCGCACAACGGGTCGTCCGCCCTGCCCACCTTATGCAGCCACCAGCGCTGCGGTCCGCAGTCAGTTACTACGTACGTCAACGCCCGTAGAGCCTCCCGGTTCCACTTTGCCTGCTTGGAGGGACGCCCCATGGGGAAAGCCTCTCGGATGCCTGCCGGTGTGATAACGTCAGGTCGTAGCATCTTCCTGCCCACCCATGCTACATCCTTCGCCTTTCTATCCGCACTCTCATTGCCCTCCACCCCACTATACCCCTTCACCCACATCACTGTCTCGTTGCCCTTCCCCATCTCCTCCACAGCCAACTCCCCTATCCACGACTGTGGCTGTTCGAAGCATAGATTCCGCAACCGGCTAATGGCGCCCTGGCTGTCAAGAGGCACTACCGACCTTCCCACCTGCCACGCTCGTACCACTCCCAACATCTCAGCGCCCATCACCGTGGCGAAGGAGCCTAAGTATACCCCCTCCTCCCATCTCTCTCCCGCTTCCCTCCAACCTCTGCTGCTGCTACCTCTTCCTGTCGTGACCCGTCAGACCACGCTGTCACCCCTTCTGCGTTCAGCTCCGCGATATATATCTCCCTTCCCGTAGTCCCACCACTTCCGGACATCCAGTGGTGTACCGCATCTGGTTCTACCACTCCCTCCAGTATGCCTCCCGCGGTCTCCCTCAACATTGGTAGCGCCTCCCATATACCGACGCCGCCCACCGAATCCTCTTCGTCCGCATCCATGTTTTCAGGTCCGGGATCCCGCTGATATCCTCGATCTTCGTCCTCGCACTGCCCCTCCACCCCCCACATACCCACCTCCCCCATTGGGCGCTTAACCCCTCCATTACTTCCTAGGGTTCAGCGTGTAATTCCGCACCATACGTCAATATCGGAAGCAGCTGCCCACACACTATCTGCTTCTTGCCTTTGGGTGGTAGGTCGCCGTACCAGCTCCCATGCGGCCTTTGCCTTCGCTGTCCGATATGCCAGGTGCTTTGGCATCGATTCAAGCTATGAGCGCGGGGGATTATGTATATTGCAGATTAAACGAGGCCCCCTACAGCCCCTGTACTATCCAAGGCTACTATAGAGTATCCCGCCTGCCATGCCATCATGGCACTTTTTCTTTGGGTTTAGAAGAAAAACTCAGTATTTGTATGCGGTCGCATGAGGAATCATGACGAGCCAGCCAGAACCCCGACTATATTGAATCGCACCACTCTGTACGAGAGGCTGTTGGCTCCCAACTACACCACCGACTCCTGGTAGCTCTGCCTCCGTCGCTGTCGCGAGAGGCCCGAAATGTTCCCTTGGGTCATATGATCACCGATTGCTACCACAGGTGCAACCTTCCCCTTTTCTAGGTTCGTTTGACCCTGTATCCGCCTTGCGCTACCTGGTGGCAAGTGGGCCCCTGATTCCACGACTTCTTTTGGGATCCACGTCAGGTTCATGTCCTCATCGAGTGGCCTACCCCGATCGGGTGGATAACCTGGCAGGTAAGTCTCGTAGGCAGAGGGGTTACGACTAGGCGAGCTGGAGTCCCCATTCCCGGGAACAGCTGCTAGGTTTGGTAGCTCGTCCGGTGGAGAATCGGCCCTAGAACCGCCTGAAAACCATCCGACAATGACTCTAAGCATAGGATTCGATCTCCTACCCCGGTGAAAGCTGATAAGGGTTTGGGAGAGGACATTGACAGGGCACCACTCGGAAATGAAGGATTGAGCTTTTTGGTTAGTTAGGAGGATTTGCACGTCTGGTTGCGCGTGAGGCAGGTCCAAACTCAAGGCTAGATCCGGAGTGGGACCCCGCCGCTCGAGACGCTGATGGCGAATACAGTCACAGGGGGCTTGGTAGTATCAAGTTAGAATCGAATCTGTGATATTGCATCCGCTCCAAGAGCATATTCTTTTTTTTTTGGTAAATCAGTACTCGTATTGAAGGTTCTCGCTTATGATGAGGCAGCGCATCCCCCAGGTTAAACCTGACGAGATTATCCAACCACCGGGCCGCTCCCTGGGCCGGTTACGTGACCAGATACCCCCCGATTTCAAAGTTGCGCAATATAAATATAAGCACGCTCCGGGTCCTCCAAGAGCATGTTCGGTGATAGCACAAAAGCAGGCTGCTGATGAGTGTCCTATTAATGCGAGCGTGAAGCCAGAGGAAGGAAAGTCTCCATACCCTTAGTTGAAGGTATTAGTCCAGGTTCATGCCCGAAGCTCACATCTGGTATAGCCCATGGGGCCGGGGGTATAGGGAACCTACGGGGGGGGGACCACTGGAACCTCGCTGTGGCCTTGTATCGCATGCGCGTACCGTATTAATTCGCGAGTAAGAAAGTACTACTCGGCAGGACAGTATTAGTATATAAGACAGGGGCAAAACAGCCTAATTTTGGCCGAGATATCCGAATCGTGTTTTAGACAGCAAATTTTTCCTATAAGACAGTATTAAAGTAATGTCTGTTGGAACGCACATCCAGCACACCCGACTTCCCCATGGCCTATCCGGTGGTCAACTACTACCGTGGCTTATTTTGTTGCTAGCGCATTCGTTTATTCGCATTTCGCTTATTCGCATTTCGCTTATTCGCATTCGCTATTCGCATTTCTCTTGCTTCCCATTGGCTGGTTAATATCCTTGTCACGGTAACTTATGTCTTACCAGTGATTCGCAACCTCATTGTATATAAAGACATCCCGCTCCCCTCTGTAATTAATTCTACAAGCAAGTCTTCAACCGCATCGTCCACTCCTACCGTCTAGTGAACTCTGCTACTGAGCGTCATATCTGCATAGTCTACTGCATTGCCCACTGAACCATTCCGCTGCCTACTAAGTATACCTACATACTTTGTTAGGTTATGTATTGAAGGTTTATGAGCAGCGTGAATCAATAGGTTCCGTGAGGAAGACTTTTCACTAAGACTGAAGGGATATGTGCGATGGATATGAGTGATAGATATCAAGTGTATTGAATGACTTGACAGACTTGCTCTAATGTATATATATCGAGTCAAGTCAGGCAGATACAGGAGATATATATACATGAATAGAGAGCATACGTATGCCTTAGATATGATACATACGTAGGCCCATGAGTGGGGCCAACATGAGTGGGGCCGCTATGAGGGCCGACATGAGTGGGGCCGTGATGCCATTTGAGTGGGGCCGCTATGAGTGGGGCCGTGATGTCATATGGTGTAAGCTGGTTTTATTCAACACCCCCCCTCAGCGCACACCGTGTGATGAATGTGGCGCATGCCGTGTGATCTATCAGCCTCATTAAAAAACCTATGAAAAACCAATCTGGTGAAAAAAAAATAAAAATAGGTAAAAGAGTACTGAGATCTATCGAGTTGTTCCAAGGACAAGTTCTCGAAGTTGGTGATATTTAGGGTAGGGGAAAGGTTTGGTGCACAGATCTGCAAGATTGTCTGCGCTCGGTATGTATAGGACTGTGAGTTTGCCGGTCTCAACTAAGTCTCTAACATGGTGGTATGCGACGTCTATGTGCTTACTTCGATCACTGATGCGAGGATTTTCAGTGAGATCGATAGTGCCATTATTGTCCGTGCTTAGCGCAGAGGGAATGTCTATAGTAAGCTCTTTCAGCGCATTCTGGAGCCAGATATGCTGCTTAGCAGTCGTTGACAGAGCGACGTATTCAGCTTCGACTGTAGAAGTAGATACACATCGTTGTTTAACGGCACGCCAGCAGATAGTGTTCCGCGCTAACTGGAAAATATAGCCTGTAGTAGATTTACGTGTTGCTCGGTCTCCTGCCCAATCTGCATCTGAGTAACCAGCCAAAGCAATGTCTGGATAATTACCAGTATATGTGAGTTTCAGATCGCGCGTCCCCTTAAGGTAGCGTAAGACCTGTTTTACTGCACCCATGTGAGCTTTGGTAGGTTGAGATGAGAATTGTGATAGAGCCGACACCGTGAATGACAAGTCAGGTCTCGTACCAATCACAAGATACATCAGTGAGCCAATTATCTGACGGTAAGTCGAGGTATCGGCAAGGTCAAGATAACCTTCTTGACTATCCAATCTTTGCTTGGGGTCTAGAGGTATCTTGACCGGGTTGCATGATGACATACCGAATTTTACCAATAATTGGTCTATATATGCTCTTTGTGATAAGGTGACGGACTTCTGATCGGGTTGCCATTGAATCTGGATGCCTAATAACCAATTCAGAGGCCCGAGATCACTGAAGGCGAACTCCTTTTTAAGTGATTCTCTAAGGTCTTGTCTGAAGGTTGTGGCTTTTCCAAATATAGTGATATCATCAACGTAAATAGCGATGATTATTTCATGGCTAGTATGAGCTAAGACACAAGGGTCAAAATTGGTAGGTTCGTAGCCGAGTGGTTTGAGGAAGGCAGTCAATCTTCCATGCCACTGTCTTGGGGATTGTTTCAATCCATATATAGAGCGCTTGAGCTTTGCGCATTTGTCTGGTTCATCAGATCCTGGAGGAAGAGCCATGTAGATCTCTTGTAAGAGGTTGCCGTAGAGAAATGCACTCTTAATGTCTAGCTGGTCGGGTTGTGGCCAGTTGTAGGTAATAGACAGTGCTATAAGCAAGCGAAGAGAATCATAGCGTACTACAGGGGAAAATATCTCATCGAAGTCTGTTCCGGGTTGTTGAGAGAATCCCTGAGCTACTAGCCTTGCCTTATAGCGGGTGATTTTGCCTGCTGCATCTCGCTTTATTTTAAACACCCATTTGCTTCCGACAATATTGTGATTTAGCGGAGTTGGTACAACTTCCCAGACACCCTGATCTGCTAGGACCTTTAGCTCAGCTTGCATTGCTTCCATCCATTTGGGAGAATCGGGACATGAGATTGCCTGTATATATGTCTGTGGTTCTTGGATATCTGTGGCAAGCAAAGTAAGTTCGTGCTGAGTTATCGTTGTTTTCGCTTGTTTGCGTAGGCGAAGGTCATATCTAGGTTCGGACGGGGCTGGCAAAGCTGGTAAGCCTGGTGCCACGGGTGCTGGCGAAGCTGGTAAGCCTGGTGTGACAGGTGCTGGCGAAGCTGGTAAGCCTGGTATGGCAGGTTCGGATCTTAGGAATGTGCAGTTAGCTGCTCTTATAGCTATTATATGCTTATTTTCTAGCTGTATACGATATATGGAAGAGGAATCTGTATAGCCAACAAAGATTGCTTTCTCTGCTCTTGGTTTAAGCTTGCTGCCAGGTATCCGCTTCTCCTCATGGATATGAGCGAAGCAAGTTTGACCAAAAGGTAGGAGGTGCGAGATTGAAGGCTTAGTTTTGTAGAGCGTTTCGTAGGGTGTTTTACCCTGTAGGCTCGAGTGGGGTAGGCGATTCTTGATGTATACTGCTACAGAGCAAGCCTCTGCCCAAAGGCGCTTGTCAGGTATATTGATCAGTATGCATCGAACCATGGTTTGTATAGTTCGGTTATATCGCTCAGGTACCCCATTTGACTGATGTGAATATGGCGGGGTTCTTATATGGCGAATTCCTTTAGTTGTAAAGAAACAATCGATCTCCACATATTCACCGCCATTATCTGTCATGAATGACAGGATATTGGTATTAAATTGCCTTTCTATAAAAGTAACAAAGTTCTGTATAGTTTGGCATGCATTTGATTTGTTCTTTAGATAGAATATCCAGCCCATTCTAGTGTAATTATCGATAAATGAGATATAGTAATAAGAATTACCATACGATGGGGTGGACTGTTTGCCGCTGAGATCACTGTAGATCAGCTGAAAGGGCCTTGAAGTGCGTTCGTATTGTAGAGATGCTGGGCTAGAATTGGTAGATTTAGCCATAATGCATGCGGTACATGAGAATGTAGTAGGCGGAGTTGGTAGGATATTGCCGTCAGAATATGCTGTTGGTTGGATGTTGGCTGAGTGGCCTAAAGTGAGGTCGCTGCTGAGGAGCTTGGAGCGGAGCTTGCTAAGCTCTCTTCTGAGGAGGTTGAGGCGGAGCTTGCCATTGAGCTTTCGCGAACATATGGCAAGTTGTTCCTCATATCAGCAATCATGATAGGGTTAACAAGCTCTGTGTCATTGTTCCTATAGAGCTGAACCAAGTTATCTCGAGCAACTAATACTACCTTAGATTTAATCGAATTCCATGATATTAGGCTATGGCCTAGAGTAGGTACATATAGTACCGAGTGTAAGACGATTTGGTTGGTAGATCCATCTGGAAGAGCGCAATTGAGTAGGACTGATCCGGATCCTTCAATTGGTAGGTAATTATTACCGCCAACACGGACCAAACCTTTGGAAGGCGTAAGAGTGAGGAACCGTCCTATATCTGATGTCATGTGTGCAGTAGCACAGGTATCGATCTTCCAGGTAGATAGAGTACTCGACGTATTACTCGTAGATAAGCTAACAAGAGCGGTGGCAGTAATAAATGAGGCTTGAGTAGAGTTCGAGCCTGTGTTCAGCTCATTTCTTTTCTTTAGCTTCCTACATTCTTGCCATGTGTGCCCTTGTGCGTTGAATCCTCTCTTCTTGCAATATGTGCAGACCTTGGTATTGCCATCAGTCGTTCCGTTTGTAGCAGTACTCGGCCGGTTGCGTTTCTTGTCTTTCTTATTGTTCTTATTGGAAGCAAGAAGAGCAAGAGTATTGTCCTGAGCACCGTTTTGGAGATTTTGGTTGGTTGATAGAGCAAGCAGATGATGCTTGAGATCGGTATATTTGAGGTTGGGTTTTGTAGTTAAGTTGTCTACCGGGTTCGGGTAGTGCTTAACTAGAGCGGTCAGAAGAAAATCTCGCTTGGTTTGATCAAAGTTCATGAATGTCCGGAACGCAGCTCTTTCGGGGGCACCAGTGGATGTCAGATTATACAATCTGTTCCACTGTGACTCGAACTGCTTAATGAAATCCGAGAGCTTCATGGCTTCAGTTAGAGAGCTCATGAGGGTGGTAAGGTTGTTAAGTTCGTAAATGAAGGAGATTGGACTGTCGGTAAAATACGTCTCCTTTAAATAAATCCAGATCTCATGAGGTGTCTCATACTGTGCTATTTCCTTCAAGATTGCCTTTGATACCACTTGCATTAAGATCAATATTGCTCGCTCATTAATATGATTGTAGGCAGCTTTTTCAGCTGCCGAGGCTCTATCGGACGGGATGTTGCCATTGACGACTGTGTCGGTGGCATGCATTGCCCGCCAGACCATTAACAACTGGTACGACCAGTCTTCGTAGTTGGATCGACCTTCTAGGGTCTCAACCTTTTCGATGTATATTTTGGACATGTCGGTGTAGGTAGGAGTTGCTTGAGGAGGTGTGTGTTGCAAGGTTATTGACTCGTGAGCCTCCTGGGTGGCTGCCGCTCCTCTCCTTCCCGAGCCTGAGCCAGAAGCATGTCCGCTGGCCGACATTTTGTATACGTAAGGAATTGGTTCTTAGTGATTGATTCAAAGAGCCGACCGGGGTCATAACCTATTGAAGGTTTATGAGCAGCGTGAATCAATAGGTTCCGTGAGGAAGACTTTTCACTAAGACTGAAGGGATATGTGCGATGGATATGAGTGATAGATATCAAGTGTATTGAATGACTTGACAGACTTGCTCTAATGTATATATATATCGAGTCAAGTCAGGCAGATACAGGAGATATATATACATGAATAGAGAGCATACGTATGCCTTAGATATGATACATACGTAGGCCCATGAGTGGGGCCAACATGAGTGGGGCCGCTATGAGGGCCGACATGAGTGGGGCCGTGATGCCATTTGAGTGGGGCCGCTATGAGTGGGGCCGTGATGTCATATGGTGTAAGCTGGTTTTATTCAACATTATGAGCCCGGCTTGACGCCAGGTTCAACGCACCGCATCTACCTATTGCTGCTATCTGCTGCTCTACCTCTAGCGATTAAATTCGCTCCTGTTGTTGCAACCCAACAACCTCCGATCGATTGTATAATTATTAATTTAATTATCCAACGCTCCTCCTCCGTGCACAATGGCCGATTCTACATCATCATCATCAACCTCTGGCTTAGCGCAAGACGCTACCATTGCTGCTGCTGTTGCTGCTGCTCTACGCAAAATGGGAATTACATCTGTTACATCTGCTACTCCTCGCTGGGAACCTGGTTCAATAAAAATACAGTCTCCTACCCTCCTCCGCACTGACAACTACGCACTCTGGCGCCTTGAAGCCCAGATCCACCTTGACAATGCTGGAATATGGTCTGTTGTCAACGGTACTGATACCAAACCAACCGGAGAAGATATCCATGACAACTGGAAACGAAAAAACAACCAGGCACGAGCTCTGCTAATCCAACTCGTTACAGATGAGTACAAAGGAATAGTAGGTAATCACGAATCCTCCAAAGACGCTTGGGAACTCCTTGAAAATACGCTTGATCACAAGAACGTTACTTCAACAATCCATCCTGTCTCTGCAGTTTTCGACTTTAAGAAGGATCCATCTACCTCCTGGAACGAACATGCTGCTCAGTATGAATCTCGCTATACTACAGTTACCTCTAAGCTATCCACCATCACCACAACTGATAAAGAATGGCAACGCGGTCTCAAGCAAGCATTTGCTGATCAAGAGTTTAAAGCTCACCTTCTCCTCCGCACTCTTCCCTCCACTCTCGATTCTGTTGTTGAGACTTTACGCTCTAAGTCGGATCTTACCTATAATGAAACTCGAACTCGCATCCTAGAACTCTCCTCCAATTCCGCAACTACTGGCAGTGCATTGATAACACATAGCCATCAGAAGAAGACTCAGAAGAAGAAGTTACAAGATAAGAGCAAGTCAACTACAACAACTCTGCTTCCGATACTAACATATGGTGCCGAGCTGCATACAGAACCTTCAGAGGTGATGGAGAGGTTGAGCGCAGAGTGGGGAAGGTGGATATGCGGGGGGTGGAGGGGCAGTGCGAGGGCGAAGATCGAGGATATCACTGGAATCCCAGATCTGAAAACATGGATGTGGACGAAGAGAATCCGGTGGGCAGCGTCGGTTTATGGGAGGGCACTGCCAGCGTTGAGGGAGACCGCGAAAGGGATACTGGAGGGAGTGTTGGAACCGGACGCGGTGCTCCACTGGATGTCTGGAGGGGACGAAACTGCGGGGAGGGAAGTAGATATTGCGGAGCTGGATGCTGGGGAAGTGACAGCATGGTCGGACGGGTCACGACAGGAAGGGGTGGCGGCGGCAGCAGCAGTGGGAGGAGAGGCGGGAGAGGAGTGGGAGGAGGGTGTATACTTGGGCTCTCTTGCCACGGTGATGGACGCTGAGATGCTGGGAGTGGTACGAGCATGGCAGGCGGGAAGGACGACAGTGGCACTTGATAGCCAGGGCGCCATCAGGCGACTGCAGAATCTACGCTTCGAACAGCCACGGTCGTGGATAGAGGAGTTGGCAGTGGGGGAGATGGTGAAGGGCCACAAGACGGTGATGTGGGTAAAAGGACATAGTGGAGTGGAAGGCAATGAGAGGGCAGACAGGAAGGCGAAGGAGGTGGCATGGGTGGGCAGGAGGATGCTACGACCTGACGTTATCACACCGGCAGGCATCCGACAGGCTTTTCCCATGGGGCGGCCGTCCAAACAGACAAAGTGGAACCGGGAAGCCCTACGGGGGTTGACATACATGGTTACCGACCGCGGACCGCAGCGTTGGTGGCTACATAAGGTAGGCAGGGCGGATGACTCGTCGTGCGGGTTGTGTGGGGAGGGGGTGGCACAGAATGCTGCACACCTACTGCGCTGTCCTGGGGTGGCGGATGGCAAAGGGCGGGAATGGGAGCAGATATGGGAAGATCCGGAGTGGTGCGAGAAGCTGGCGGAGGCAGTCCGGGGGTGATTGGGGCAGTGATAGCGGGGTTGTGGTAGCTGAATTTCGCATGTACGTAGATACGGGGCAGGGAGCGGCCCAGTGGTTGGATAATCCCGTCAGGCTTAACCTGGGGGATGCGCTGCCTTGCCATAAGCGAGATGCTTCAATGCAAGTACTGATTTACCAAAAAAAAAAAAAACTACAACAACTCGTCCTGGTGTTCCTCCTTCAGATGAATGCACCTACTGTTGGAAGAGAAACCTTCCCTCGAAGAATCATATGCATAACGCATGCTCAATTCTTAAGAAGGCTAAGGAAGACAAGAAAGGCTTCTCCGGATCTGCTAAGATCGCCGCAGGTATTAAAGATGATATCCAACGAGGCACTGCTCTTATTCACACACGACAACCACTTTGGCAAACTCAGCGAAAGGTCAGAACTCAACAATTAGAGCAGCTACAGACACGCGAACAACACCACGAGACAGCCCTCGCCGCCTACAACAGGAATATCTACTCAAACCTCGGGGGAACAACTTTCGTGAACCTTTCCCCCTCGTTTGAAGCTTTGGAGCTCTTCTTCTCTCCACGAAGATAACTCCCACACCCCGACGCGTCGACGCCACCAGACGCAGCTAGACACGCAGCCAAGACACACACTGCAGCATCATCATGCCGGCTAAGGGAAAGAGAAAGAACAATCCCGGGAAGGCTGACAGGGTAAATCCACCACACAAAACACGGCTACCAGTCACCGACCACCCACAGAGCCTCAATTCCACGAATGGTGGCGATGTCCCACCATCAATACATGAGGTATCGACACCACCGTCGCCAACACCGACACAACAGCCGATGGACACAATACCGACACAGGAGCCGATGGACATAGACGCCGAAGCGACACAACAGCAAGACCCACCGCGGAAAACAGATGCTCTTGCTGTTGCTGGTGTCCTCCTCCGCATGTTATTAGACAAAGGCCCTTCAGAATCTACACTCGGTACTCAAGCATGGGCTTTTCATATCCACTCGATGGCTAATTTATTGGGTCTCCCTATGGCTGCCATTTGTGGTCCGGAGACAGAAAAGCATGTTGCACTGGCGGAGGCATTTCACGAAGTACGGGAATGCCATTTTAGGGAGAAATACCAGCCTGAACCCCCGAAAACTAGGGTTTCAGAAAGAGGGACACAGACATCCGACCAGTTTACAACACATCTTGGATCTCAAACCTCAGCCCCCCCCACAATAGCGACACCGGAGGTTAGACAAGCCTCCAGTTCCCAGGCTACACCTCTCCAGGCAGCAGTGAGACAAAAGGCTCCACCAACACACCCGACATCTCCGAAGGCCCCACGTATGGAATCCAAACCGAAGATATTGGGTACATCTGACACCCACAATGAAGACACTCGGACACTGGGGTTACAGATCCTCGCGCGACACCAACAAGACACATAGAGACCCCCAAGGGACACGAGCTGTAGTTCTACATGCTGCCCCATCGAAGTATAAGCCTGGTCTCATGCGCCGATGGATCGAGGAAGATAATGACACCCAAATCCTGGGAATACGCTGGTTACTGAGGGAACAAAGAAGAGTCGGGAAACTGGCTTCGTCGCTGGTTATCTACTTAGCCCACAATATAGACATCACCTGTGGAACCTTACGAATGGGTAGAAGGCGCTTTAGGGTTTCCGAGTATGACTGGGACAGACCATCAGGGGGGAAGGGAAAGGGCAGAGGATAGTTTAGTTTACTCCTACTTGCGAGCGTTTTATTTATTGTTTTCATACCTGCGAGGGGACGTTGAGAGTGCGGATTTATTCTCCTACCTGCGAGCGTTTTTGAGAGAGGACAGCCTCACCTGCGAGCGGTTACACTTTGTTTTATGCGGGACTATAGAGTCCATTTCCCTCTCTCTGCCGGTCGTGCAGATTAACTTGTACGTACTTTGAATCCACCCGGGCTTCCGGAGTGGCTCGTCATACGACCCTTAAGGTTGTGCATACGAGTACTGAGTTAAAAAAAAAAAAAAAAAAAAACTGCTCTTATTGCCTCCTCTTCTCACTCTATCCAATCTAATCCATTATCACAGTACCTCCACAACTCTCAGGCTATGAACTCTAAGATACTTGGAAGAGCACTCCTAAGTGCACAGAATATCTCGAGTGAGGTATGGACTTTTGATACTGCTGCTTCAGACCATATCACAGCTGACTTCTCCCTACTCCAAAATCCAGTTCCGATTTCTAAGTTAATTGAGATTGGAGATGGACGGTTTCTTGAAGCCACTCATATAGGGAAGGTTAAGCTTGATATTCTGAATGGTAGTTCTGTTGTTCCTTTAACTCTCGCAGATGTTCTGTATATCCCGGATGGCGCAAGCGCGCGCCCCCCTGCGCTGAACTACAAATTTACCTAACATTTCTTTGAGTTGAAGGTAGTACTGGTATAAATGCAGGTAAAACCCCTGTTTTTATCCCTTCTTCTACTTTTTAAGGGGTTCTACCTATTCAAATATTCTATTTGTGGGGGGGGAAGGGGAGGGGGGTAAAATCGGGATTGGGGATCTTCTTAGTTTCTTGGAGGTATATTGCTTCGAAATGTAGGTTGTCTGGTCAGGATAATTTGATTACGGTTAGTTTGAAGAATGGAACTCATCTCTTTTCTGCTCGCTCTATTGGTGGTTCACTCTATGAATTACCTGTTAAACCCTATCGAGGACAGGCTTACCTATCATCCGTTCAGTACTGGCACGAAGCACTTGGACACAGCTCTCCTCAAACATGGTCCTCCGCTAGTGAACGATATTCTGAGCGTCATATCTGCATAGTCTACTGCATTGCCCACTGAACCATTCCGCTGCCTACTAAGTATACCTACATACTTTGTTAATGTCAACGTTGACTGCCAGTTTCTTTCACTTATCACCATCACTTGTTATAGTACAATGTCAATTCCACTGCGTGCTGGACCCAGTGCGAATTCTTATGACCAAATGGGTAGCTACAGCATGGAAGTCAGTATCTGCCAACCGTGATATGATTGTAAGCTGAACCTTATAAATCCTCCTGCATGTATACTTAGCTAATACCCTTTAGACTCGCTCATTTCGCAAATGTGGAATTACTGTCCCAATCGATGGCACAGCAGATTCGGAGATCCATATTGACGGAATCTCGAACTATACAGTCCCTGATTGGCAACTACCTCCTGAATCTGAAGACCAACCCGACCTGCTAACAGACAGGGAGGATGAAAGTTCTGACCTTGAGATTGTGGATGATGAGGAGGAAGCGGATGGAAGTGACAATGAGCATGGAGATTACATTACTGAAGAAGAGGCTACGCAATATGCTACAATTACGCTTAGAGAGGAGATCATGTGAAAAGATATCAATTATGCTACTGTCAGTATTGTTCCGGAAATTTTTTTTTTTTCAGGGAAATTCTTTTATAAGAAAGTACCCCGTGTTTAAGCTAGTATCGTATATAAGACAGTAAATTTAAGGCCCCTCCGACCGCCCGTTTGTTAGTAAGACAGCATTCTTACTCGCGGGTTAATACGGTATCGACTTTGAATATTTAAAAAAAAAAAAAAATCATAAAAACCGCATAGGCCCCTGTAATGCATCAATACTAAGGCCTTGGCTACGAACAATAGTAGAAGAGAACCACACCAGATTGTGCGTACGTGCATGTGCTGCACTCTGTTACCATACAGTCTCTCAACAGCTTAACCTTTCGGCTAAAGCTCTTCCATGTGCTACGACATGAAGCCACTACCGCAACAAGCTCGTGATGAGTTTTGAATTTGTGTATACACATAGTCGCTGTATTTCCTTGTCTGAATATAGTTCGCGACTGCTATATATATATATATACATTCATAGGAGTAACTATCTGCTCGCTCTAACTCGTTCATTGTATAAAGTCTCCTTGACTGGACCTACCTGATTCTGGCTGCCAGATTACCTGTCATCGGGAAATCCATAGACTTCAACAGTTAGACAGTAAATATGCTCCTATTTTGACTATAGATAGTGAACACAGCGAGAATGATTCGAATACTATTCTGTACGTATAATTTCAATTTGAACTATCGATATCATAAACACAGGCTTGATACTAATCCCCACAGCGATTGCGTCTTTAGCGTGGCTGCATACGTGGCGCTGTTTCCTGCTCCCTGAACTTGTCCAAGGTCTTCTTTCTTGCTTCCTGGGCTATAAAGGCCAAATCTTTCATTTCTTGCTCTGCTTTCTCGTGACATTCTATCTCGAAGATGAGATTCTCCATCTGATAAATGCCTTCTGCTACTGGCAAAGCTTGGCGTAGCTTGCGAAGTTCTGATTGGATGTCATCAATGCGCTTCGCCCAGTGATTAATGGTAGGAATCCAGTCGTCCTCCGTAAATCGAAGACTAGTTGATTGGTTAGTCGATGACATTATAGTATAATGGTGAATGCAGGATGTTGACAGCATGGTCAGATATTAAGTCATCAAATAATTCCTAACTCAAGTGGCCATGCTCTAGTGTGGTCAAGCCCAACGGCCAAGCTCGGCGTTGGCATAGGTAGTCCTTCATTCCTTCTTGATTTGAAGGGTTATGCGGCAGCGTGAATCAATAGGTTCAGTTAAGAAGACTTCATAATAAATAAAGAGCAACAGTGATATATGTGTTCAATGGTATTGAATTGCTTGACCGAATTGCTTGAGAGTCTAGTAAGGCAGATAGGCAGATATATATACACGAGCATGGTATGGATGGCGATGTCTTGAGTTCATCAGTATGCGTATGTGACGTGTGCCACCATTGGATAAGCTAGATGTGGGCTGTTAGATATGTATGCACTCACATATGTTTAACACACCCCCTCAGCACACACCGTGTGTGTTTGAGATGACAGAGGCAGCCTCGTTAAAAGTCCTATGAAAAACAGATTTGGAACAGAATACGTAAAAGAGTACAGAGATCTGTCAACTCATGCCAAGGACGAGGTCTCGGGGTTTTTTAGTCTGGGTTTTTTTTTTTCTTTATGGTAAATCAGTACTCGTATTGAAGATTCTCGCTTCATGACGAGGCAGCGCATCCCCCAAAGTTAAGCCTGGTGGGATTGTCCAACCACTAGACCGCTCCCTGCGCCGTATCTACGTACATGACCAGATACCCCCGGACTCGAACCATTCGCACTATATGCTCGCGATGCAAGAAGGCCCCCTGCCTCATCTTGTTGTACTTGCCAGCGTGATCGCAGTGGCTTTCAGTTGACTGATCGCGGCGTTGAATTTAGACGCAACAAGATGAAGGTAAGGCGGGGTTGGGGTAGGTAGAGGGAAGAAAGAAAGGATGTGAAGGGAAGAAAGAAAGGATGCGAAGGGAGGGAGGGTTGCGGGGTATTGTGGGCCAAGCCAATGGTTTTGTGGGCCAAGGTTGCCACGGCAGTCACTTAGGTTAGGGGCGTGGCGGGGGGAGACGGGGCTGATTTCGGTAGTTTTGCTCTCATTGTTCCGTGAGAGTACCAAACCTTTAAGGGGCGGAACGGGGCCTGCTCATAGCCTTAGGCTTCACAGACGTACAGACTTCAAAAAAAAAAAATACTATATGCTCGCACAAGGAAAAGGGAAATAGGAAGATCCACGTATGAAATCATCTCCTTACTGCCTCCGCCAGCCTCTCGCACGACCCCGGATCAGCGGTCGCAAACGGGCCAGGCTGCCGAAGGCCTAGCCAGCCGGCCAAGGTCCGAGCTGGCCTGAAACAGCCTGGACCGGCCCCGGCGGAGTATGTTGGGGTCTGGGCCGGCCTCTAGGCCACGCAGGCAGGTCCAAGGCATGTCCAGGCCGGCCTCTAGGGCACGCAGGAAGGTCCAAGGCATGTCCAGGCCGGTCCAGGCGGTCCAGGCGGTGCAGGCGGTCCAGGCTAGCCTAGGCTGTAAAGTCAGTGACAATCCTCCAACACCTATCGTACTGCAATAGGCAATTCATTTATTTAAGGTCAACTTGAGTTGGTTTGCAACGCACTAAAATCAGCAGACTACTACAGATTGGTAGATAGTTCGGACGGTTCAGCAATATGCAATAATTGAGATAGAACGTTTTTTTTTTAAAAAAAAAAAAAAAAAAAAAGTGATAGTTAGAACGGTTCACCAATATGCGACGATTGAGCAATCGCCGTGATTGCTGAATGGAACAGAACAATAAGTACTCATGTAAATTTGACCAGGTGGTCTAGGCTGGCCTGTTGGCTACGCTTTCTGCGCCACCCCTCCCTCACACAACCCGCACATCGGGTCTTCCACTTTGCCCCCCTGTGTAGCCACCAGCTCTGTGGACCCCGATCTGTCCCCATGTAGTCAGCCCCCGCAGGGCCTCACGATTGCACTTCGTTTGTTTCGCTGGCCGACTCATGGAGTAGGTTTGTCGTGTTTAGTCTGGGTCCAGAGGGTGGCTTGGTGCACAAGTCTGCAAGCCTGTCCAAACTGGGCACATATAGGACAATCAGTTTCCCAGTCTCACGGACCGAGGACCGCAGCGTTGGTGGCTGCACAAGGTGGGCAGGACGGCGGACCCTATGTGCGGGTTATGTGAGGAGGGGGTTGCGCAGAATGCTGCGCATCTACTGGGTTGTCCCGGGGTGGCGGATGGTAAGGGGCGGAGGTGGGAGGAGATATGGGAAGATCCGGAGTGGTGTGAGAGGCTAGCAGAGGTGGTGAGGCGGTGATTTCCTAAGTCACGGGCGTGGGATGCTTTCGGCGCGTTAGATATTAGTGTTCGGGGGGTATCTGGTCATGTACGTAGATACGGGGCAGGGAGCGGCCCAGCGGTTGGATAATCTTGTCAGGCCTAACCTGGGGGATGCGCTGCCTTGCCATAAGCAAGAAGCTTCAATGCAAGTACTGATTTACCAAAAAAAAAAAAAGTTTCCCAGTCTCAACTAAGTCCCTTACATGCGATCGGCCGGCTGCTGAACCTACGCTTTGACCAACCGCGTTCGTGAATCGAGGATGCAGCAGTGGAGATGGCAATGGTGGCAGGACGGTGATGTGGGTGAAGGGACACAGTGGAGTGGAAGGCAACGAGAGGGCGGACAGGAAAGCGAAGGAGGAGGCATCGGTGGACAGGAGGATGCTACGACCTGACACTATTACACCGACAGGCATCCGACAGGCCTTTCCTATGGGGCGACCCTCCAAGCAGTCGAAGTCGAACCGGGAGGTGCTGCGAGGGCTGACATACATGGTCACCGACCGCGGACTGCAGCGCTGGTGGCTACATAAGGTGGGCACAGCAGACGACGCGGGGTGTGGGCTGTGTGAGCGGGGGGTGGCACAAAACGCGGCGCTGCTGAGTTGTTCAGGGGCAGCATATGGGAAGGGGCGGAGGTGGGAGCAGATGTGGGCAGACCCGGAGTGATGTGAGAAATTCGGGGCGGCAGTGAGGGGGTGATTCCGCATATTATCTTCCTTTTTGTTTTAATCCCTTTTTGCAGTGCGAATATCTTTAGTCGAGAGTATCTGGTCATGTACGTAGATACGGGGGCAGGGAGCAGCCCGGTGGTTGTATAATCCCGTCAGGCTTAACCTGGGGGATGCGCTGCCTCGTCATAAGCGAGAAGCTTCAATACGAGTACTGATATACAAAAAAAAAAAAAAAAAAAATAGCGTATTCCCACGATTTGGGTATCTTCGTTGTCTTCCTCAATCCAGCGGCTTATGAGGCCGGGCTTATACTTCGATACTGAGTTGCTGATCATTTCCTGTGGGGGGCTCTTGAAGGAGTTGGGTGAACCGGTGGCGCCCGTCGGTGTATTTCTTGTCTCTTCCTTGGTGCCGCTGACGTCGGGAGGTGTGTAGCCTGGGAACTGGAGGCTTGTCTATCCTCCGGTATCACCGTTTTCAGGGGAGCTGAGGTTTGAGTCGGAGGTCTGTGTCCCTGCTGTTGATATTCTATAGGCTGCTGCTCGCATTGATTTTGCTGGGGGTGGTGAGGTCTGGATTGCTGCTTCCATTTTTACTTGAGGCTTTGCGAGGAGCCGGTCTAGGTGGGCCTGTGCCGCTTGTCTCATATACCCTCTTACCTGGATGCTCACGACCTTGGCCAGCCCCTGGAGGTGACAGCACCATTCCTCCCTGAAGGCCTTCCCACGACCCCCGGGGGCCTTCACCAGTAATGTCTTTAGTGCTTCCCGTACCCTATCAGAAACGTGGGTGCCATCGTGGTCGCTATCGTTGTCGGGCGTCGGTGCCTTGTGTGTTGGCCGTTGTAGGTCTAGTATTAGCCTGCCAAGGTTCGTCGGGCCGTGATCAGGCAGTGGGTGTTCAGTCACCGGGACGCGGGTCTTCCGTGGATCCATCTTAACGGTGTTGACCTTTCCTTTTCCCTTGCTCGGCATGCCGAAGTTCTGGATTCGTTGCTGCAAGTTTTTTTTTTTTTTGGTAAATCAGTACTTGCATTGAAGCTTCTTGCTTATGGCAAGGCAGCGCATCCCCCAGGTTAGGCCTGACGAGATTATCCAACCGCTGGGCCGCTCCCTGCCCCGTATCTACGTACATGACCAGATACCCCCCGAACACTAATATCTAACGCGCCGAAAGCATCCCACGCCCGTGACTTAGGAAATCACCGCCTCACCACCTCTGCTAGCCTCTCACACCACTCCGGATCTTCCCATATCTCCTCCCACCTCCGCCCCGTACCATCCGCCACCCCGGGACAACTCAGTAGATGCGCAGCATTCTGCGCAACCCCCTCCTCACATAACCCGCACATAGGGTCCGCCGTCCTGCCCACCTTGTGCAGCCACCAACGCTGCGGTCCTCGGTCCGTGACTATATATGTCAACCCCCGTAGCGCCTCCCGGTTCCACTTCGTTTGCTTAGAAGGACGTCCCATGGGGAAGGCCTGTCGGATGCCTGCCGGTGTAACGATGTCAGGTCGTAGCATCCTCCTGCCCACCCACGCCACCTCCTTCGCCTTCCTATCCGCCCTCTCATTCCCTTCCACCCCTTCATGCCCCTTCACCCACATCACCACTCTGCCGCCCTTCCCCATCTCCTCCACCGCTAAATCCTCTATCCATGACCGTGGTTGTTCAAAGCGTAGGTTCCGAAGCCGACCGATAGCCCCTTGGCTGTCGAGTGCCACTACCACCCTCCCCGCCTGCCACGCACGCACTACACCTAGCATCTCTGCGTCCATCACAGTGGCAAGGGAGCCTAGATAGACCCCTTCCTCCCATCTCTCTCCCGCTTTCCCTCCAACTGCCGCTGCTGCTGCCACCCCTTCCTGCCGTGACCCGTCTGACCACGCTGTCACCTCCTCTATGTCTAGCTCTGCAATGCCTACTTCCCTCCCCGTGGTCCCACCCTTCCCAGACATCCAGTGAAGCACCGCATCTGGTTCTACCACCTCTCGCAATATCCCCTCCGCGACCTTCCTCAGCTCCGGTAGTGCTCTCCCATATATCGACGCTGCCCACCGGATCCTCTTTGCCTGCATCCATGACCTCAAGTCTGGGATCCTCGATCTTCGTCCTCGCACTTCCCCTCCAGCCTCCACATATCCACCTTCCCCACTCTGCCGCTAGCCTCTCCATCACCTCCGAAGGTTCGGTATGCAGCTCCGCACCGTATGTCAATATCGGAAGCAGTTGTCCACACACCATCTGCTTCTTTCCCTGGGGTGGTAGCTTGGTTAGTCGCCGAACTAGCTCCCATGCAGCCTTACCCTTCGCTGTCCGATATGCCTGGTGTCGCCTCCTTGACTTCATGTTGACTCCCAGGTGGGGTGCCTCCCCCTCCTTCCACCCCTTGCTTTTATCCCACTCTAGCCATTTTTTGCTGCAAGTTGTCTTGGCTGCGTGTCTAGTTGCGTCTGGTGGGCGTCGTGGTGTGGGAATTATTCTGCTTCCTCGTGGACGTAGTTCCCGAGGCTGCGTCCGAGGTTGCCCGAGGTGTGGGTGCTCTCAACACTGTCGTGGGACCAATGCCCGTTCGAGGTATGTTTGTGTGAGAGTGGAGCGAAGAAGAGCTCAAAACACTTCAAACGAAGGGGAAAGGTTCCCCATGGTTGCTCCCCTAAGGTCTGAGTAGATGTTCTTGTTGTGGATGGCGAGGGCTATCTCGTGGTGCTGTCCGCTTGCTGTGGTTGTTGAGTTCCGACCTTTCGCTGGGTTCGTCAAAGTGGTTGTTGAATACCCATGATGTTTAAGAACTAGAGGACCACAGCCTAGCGTTAGAGAGTAAATACTTTACATCCTATTTTAAATGTAGATAGTGAACACAGCGAGTGCACACGAGTACTGAGTTAAAAAAAAAAAAAAAAAAAAAAAAGAACACAGCGAGTGTTAATCAAACTAACAAGTGTTCGAATAGTATTCTGCTACGTGTATTTAAATTACTATAGATATCATAAACACAGGCTTGATACTAATCCCACAGCGATTGCGTCTTTAGCGTGCCTGCAAACGTGGCCCTGCTTCCTGTTCCCTGACCATTTTCAAGGCATTCTCTCTTGCTTCCCTAGCTATTTGGGCCAAACTTTCCATTTCCTTGATCGCTTTCTCGTGCTCTTGTATCTCGGACAGGAGCTCCTTCTGCTTGACTTCTACCTCCACCAAAGCTGCGCGTAGCTCGAGAAGGTCTGATTTGGTTTCATCAATGGTCCTCTCCCAGGCCTGAATGGTAGGAATCCAGTCGTCTTTCGTAAATCGAGAAGGGTCTAATTGGCTATTCAATGACATTTTATCTAATTGGTTATTCAATGACATTGTATCTAATTGGTTATTCGATGACATTTTGTCTAATTGGTTATTCGATGACATTGCAGTAATGGTGAGCGCAAGAGGTTGTATAGCACTGTCGGATATTAAGTCATAAATATTTCCTAACTCAAGCGGCCATGCGTTAGCAAGCTCGGCGGCCAAGCTCGGCGTTGGCATAGGTAGTCCTTCATTCCTTCTTGTCCTTTGGATCTTTTTCCTATATACGAATGGGGATGTGCAGGCCAGCAGGACAGAGTGTCTAAAGCGCAACCGGGGTGCATAACCTTATCGCAAGTCAGACAAGAAGTCTATAAACGAATTATACTGAAATATAACACAAAGCAAGCTCCGGTGTCCTTGGGGTTCTTGCCAGAGGGGAATATGCTGGTAATACATTTACACATTCCGGGATGTCGAGGTCTTCCAAATGGCGAACAACTTTAAAGTTTAATCTTCAACTTCTCCACGTTTTCCTAGTAAGCAGATGACCCACTCCCTGTTCGACATGCAGTCTCCTCCTGCAACTCACGGACACTGCAGCTGCATGCTACTGTTAGAGCGGCTTCACTAAGGGAAGAGGCTTTAGCATAACTATGGCATGGTTTAGAGCTCTAAACCTAAGTTCGATCCAAAAGCCTCCTTCTGGCATTGTTCACCTGCGATAACAGCAGATATTAGCTGTATCTGATACACATCCACTTCGGGTCATGAGCCCACCACCGGTAGGGCTTTAGGTAGCAACGTTCTTCCCGTCCTTATGGGTTACCGGCAGCGGACTTTCCACCGTACGCCGCAAGTCGGGAATACATTAGAAAGTATCCGGTGCTTGGTCATTCTGTGCACCAGACATCTCAGATCCGGTGGAATATCAAAACTAGAGACCCCAGACTCAAACAGGTTTGATCCTAGTGTAGTATATCCAGTGAGATGAATCCGGGTACCACAACTATATAGGCGTCGAGGGCTCGGCTTCGATAGCCACAACTTGATTAATGACAGGAGTGGTTTCGGCGATGATGGCGCAGATAGGGTTGCGGCGGACCCAACAAGCGGAGAAGCGATAGCACGGGAAGAGTAGAGGAAAGGATGATAGAAAGAGTGAAAAGGGCGCTAAAAAAGACCAAGAATAATAGCATACCAGGACCAGACGGGATATCCTGGAGATTGCTAAAGAAGATACAGGGGACAAATTTAGGGAAGGAAGTTCGGTCAGTGCGCATCGGTAAGCCTAGGAACGAAGCAGCCAGAGGAGCGGAGGGAAATGAAAATGGTAATGATTCGAAAGCCCGGCAAGGGTCACTCCAAGGTCAAGGGGTAGCGTCCGATTGTGCTAGCAAACGTGGTCGGTAAGCTCGCGGAGAAAATAATTGCAGAGGGACTACAGGAGATCCCTGCACTCTGGCATGAGCTTGCGTTCGAGTTCCATATATCCTCCTCTTTGACACTCTGTCGACATACAAGGTTGGCAAGCATTCTAAAGAAGTGTTGCTGCACCTCTGGATCCGCAGCTGCCTTCCTCCCCCGCTCTTGATATTAGACAAATGCTAGCTTAAAATCTGAGTGTCGCCACATAAATCGATCAAACCAATGGACCCCCACAACATGAACCTTATTTGCAACCTCTATATCCTAAGCCGTCGGTGTGGTTGAAGTACCTGTTATAGTATTTTGTAGGCTACTTTGACTGGCTGGCCGTTTGTTGAGCATATCTTGTGCAAGACACACTAGCATAGACTTAAAAACCGGAAATCCTAGCTTTCCCATCATGTCGCAGTGGTCAATAATAGCACTCTCTTCACCTGGAGCGAATAGCTGTTCATTACGATGTGAAGTATGCTTACTGGCCTGCATTCTATTAACTCTGCACCCTAGGGTGGTTTTATTTACACCATAGGGCTCTGCTAATCGAAGGATAGATATATCGGGCTCTCTACGAGCATGTTGCATCGCTTTTTGCATAGCTACTTCTGGATATTTAGGCATTTTAAGGATTGGATAAGCGTGTTAGATTATACTAGTGCTGGTAAAACGAATGGTATAGGTAGGAGAGGCCACAAGGTAGTAGACCTGAAGATATACGCTTAGAAAGGTGATGGGGGGTTAGTGAGTAAGGGTGTTTGACATGGATCATTTCACCATCATGGATCTGTTCTAGGTCAAAAACTATATATCCTCGCAATGCCTTGTATCCCTAGCAGTTAATGTAAGTATTACTTAACATCTACGATCTCATCTACAGTCTATGTCCTTGCAATATCTTGTATCCCTAGCAGTCGATACAAGCATTGCCTATTGTCCACAGTCTTCATCATTGGTTACGTGTGTATCTAAGGGGCACATATTGATAATCTATATCCTCGCAAAGCCTTATGTCCTCACCTAGCTATTGATGAGTGTCCCAGCAGCTGCTATAAGCATTGCCTCTTGTTCATAATCCTATATTCACGTTACCAACAGTGTGCTGCTGAGCAGTACATACCTATAGTTATGTCCTATGCCCACATGCGCTCCCTAGAGTCACGTTTATAGACAGTTCCTAAGACCGAGAAGCTTCCATATCTCATTAATATATGCATTCGCCACGTTCTCTGCTGGCCAGGTTTTGACAGCAATATATCACTACATTTTAGTTACAGAGATAGATGATATCATGAAGCACATGTCTCTCAAATCATCACTCGGTGTGTCCAGGAGGCAATTATGGGTATAAAGGCAACGGACAACTTGTTTCCCCAACATTGCACGGTTGGGTTATGGTAGGACAGGCGTGCTGCCCTCAGTGTTTCTAAAAGCTAGTCTAAACTTAGTTGCGACAGTACTATGAATACTGCAACTAAAGGAAATTGACATAAAGGAAATTGACATAAGAAAAATTGCACTCATCCTAAACCACACTCCACCCCCTATCCATAAGATCATCAAGCGCTGGGCATGTCGCCCAATCCCCCCCCTCTTCTCCCAGCTGAAAGAAGCCCACGACACCACCATCCTCCTCATCATCTACCACGATTGCTGCTCCACAAATACCCACTGTCACCGCGCCTCCTGTGGGTCCCATTAACTGCATAATGTGCTCCATGGGGAGCTTGATAGTGGGTATAACTACGCCAGAGTGCCGAACAGCAGGCTTGTTTTTGACCCCTGTAATCCTTGCAAATACCAACCCGCTTGACATGGAATCTAGAGAACACCAACTTCCCACTCGGGCGGAGACTGCATCGGATCGTTATAATCTCCTTGGTGCCTCCGCCTCAAAATATTGGAGGTTGCTAAAAGTTATTGAGGGTTTTTTTTTTTTTTTTTTGAAGTCTATACATCTATGGAGCCTAAGGCTATGAGACGGCCCCGTTCCCTTACCTTAGACGGTTCGGAAGTCTCACGGGACAACGAGTTGCTTAAACGCCCTGCCTTCCTAGCCAAAGAGATAAGTGAAACAGAAATAACCCCATCCTCCTCCGCCACGCCCCTAACGGCCCTTCCCCGAGTAAATGATAGCCCCCCTGCCCCTCCTCGCCCCTACCTCCCCTCATCATTATTCCTCTCCGCTCAGGCCAGATCAAGGTTGGAGAAAAACGTCTCCACCAAATCTACCACATATTCACCCCCCCGTCCTTGACTTTCTTCGCCCACTTCTTCCGCTCATCCATCTCCTCCCAGTTCCCCCACCTTCGTCCGATCTCTTCCCCACGTGGACAGACCAAGGCAACGTGCTTGCCTGTTTCCACATGTCTTCCGCATGTCCGGCATGTCGGATCAACTGTATCATCCAATTTTGCCCGCCAGGATTGGAGATTTCCCTTCCCAGTCCTGCAGTGGACGTAGTTAAGCCTTGCCTTCCTTCCCCACCTCACCACTCGACCTCCTCCTGTTCCAGCTACTTTTCTTTCCGCCTCCCGCATCCTTTTCCATTCCTGTCTGAGTCCTCCCTCGGTGATCTGGAGTTCTTCAAGCCCCAAATCCCCCGCCCCCTCTTTCGCCAGCACGTCTGCTCGCTCATTGCCGGGAATGCCTATGTGTGCTTTTACCCAGCCAATCTTTACCGCCTCTCCCCCTAGCTTCCTTTGCCTCTCTTTGATACTAGCCACAGCCTTCCTCAGATCCCCTGTGCCAGCATTACCTCTTCTTCCTGCCTTTGTGAGTGCTGAAATGGCTGCTGTTGAGTCCGTCAGGATCAGGACCTTCCACTCTATCGGTGTCTTTTCCAGAGCCTTTTTTATTCCCGCCACTTCGCCATCCCCATACTGTGCATAGTCTACCTAATCCAACACTCCCTTTCTTTGATCCCGCCTCTGAGAACCACTCCCCACCCACTCTGCCTCCCTCACTCATACTTCCGTCTGTATATATCACCCCCGTGTCTTTTTTCACCTCCTCAATCTTCCTAGTCCACCGGTCTGGCTTATCTTCACTAGTCAAGCCTAAGTCCTCGACTGGTATGTCAACCAATTCGCATCTTCCTCCCACACTAAGTTCCTCATTCCCGTCTTCCTTTAAAATCCCAGCCTTGCTCCGGATCGCCGTCAATACCGATGTAAAGCTGTCTTGGAATGGGAATGGCTCTCGGAAGTAGTCCCATGCCCTACCTTCCTCTATGTTCCTTCCTAACCTGCCATTATTGAGCCAAAGATCACCTAGTGCCTCCGGATAGTTATTGAGGGGTAAATCTGTAGTAGGGCAATATCTAGTGCTTCGAACCTTTCCGTTATCTCCCCAATTTTGACCCCTTCGACTGTGGGATGGAAGACATCGTTGGTGCCCAAAAATCCATGGTTTGCCACAGTCAACCTAGGTGCATCTGTGTTGAATGTCGACTTGACTAGAATACCCGCAGTAGTTGCCATTGTTAAAGTCCGATAACTTTCCCTCGTACTCACTGAAGCGCTTTCCAGTATCACACCAGGACAGAGACACTTCCACTCAACATAGTAATTTGTCTTGTCCTGTACGCTTCATCCTGGGTCGAGGAGTATCTTCCTCGCCTGGTTGTTCAGGTTAAGAAATGTAACATTGCGGCTGTGATGGTACATTGTCGAAAGCCCCCCGACGCGGCCTGGCAAGCTATGCTGAGCATAAGTCCTCCCATCCGTAGCATCTAATTCAACATAAATTGTTGGAGGGATATAATTGATTGCTGTGACTGAAGCAATAGCCGCAAGTGCTGTGTAGATGACTTTTTGTTGGCTTGGCTGGGTACAGTACATCACGGGGTTATGCATCATCACCGAGTAATGCATCAGCCCCCACGGTATCCCTGTCGCCCCATTCTTGGTGGGGTAACTCAGAGTAAAATGAACAGAATCATATCCAGAAAAATGTATAATAACCTTGGAGATGTAGAGATGCATTGGCATATGTTGAGAATATGTACGGGATACGTAATCAGGAGTTTGAAATGGGTTATTAGGCAGTATCAAATAAAATGTAGCATAAAATAGACCTACTACTAACCTACCATACTAGTCAAATCATATCAATGTGCTTATATAAAGCTTTGTTTTAGATATTCTAGGGTCGGATGAGGCCTTCTAATATGGGTGACAGTTCTGGGGCATTAGGGAAGCTCAGGAAAGTTTAATGTAAATTTAATACATATTTACAAATCAATTTATAAGCTAATGTAGACTATTCTGGACCAGTACGAGTTTAACTAGCCTACCCTGGGCTTGCCTATGCCACACAGAGTCCACTTTAATATGCGTAAGCCTGCTTGACCTATGTGGCCCTGCTTGAGCTCTTCTAGGGCTGCCTGAACCGGCTGGAGAAAATAGATATTTCATATACTTGACTTAATAATTGTGGGCTAACCTATACCTACCACAATAAATTCAGACACCTGCAAAGTACCCGTCAGCTTGACTGAACTAGTATGAGGCTGTTTTCATAGCTCGAATATTCTTAGGGCTGCTTAATCTCATCTCAACTCGCTTGGTTCTATCCACATTAATTTTTGCTTTAGAAAATAAATCTAAACTTACCCAAATCTACCCGAACTTTACTCAGGCTTACTCCCTATATTTACTTACTTAGTGCATATAAAGACAACTAGTAAGGTCTAGTTTGTATTCAGACATACGTATCTGCATACAATATATCAATCAAGGATTTCTTTCTAGACTTAACAAACTTAAATAACTGGCTAAAGCTAGTTCTAATAACTCCTAAGAGGCCCTAGTATTTTTATATGGATATCGAAAGAGACTTAGTATATTATAAACCATTGTAGGTTCATATTTGAGATGAATAAATTATATAGACAATACTAAACTAATGCATGTAAGACCAAAATAAGATAGGAGAGGCCGGGCTAGTTTAAATGAGATCACAGGATGCTTGAACTATATAAACAAGCTCACACTAGTTCAGTCAAGCTTACAGTAGCTCACAGAAATCTTAATTCATTATGGTGGGTATGGGTTGGCTCACAATTGTTAAGTCAAGTACACAAATATCTAACTTTCGATCAATTTCTTCCGCCGTTTCAGACAGTCTCAGAGGATTTCAAGCAGGGCCACGTGGGTCAAGCAGGCCTTACGCATATTAAAGTGGACTCCGTGTGGTATAGGCAAGCCCAGGGTAGGCTAGTTAAACTCGTACTGGTCTAGAATGGTCTATGTTAGCCTATAAATTGATTTGTAAATATACATTAAATTTGTATTAAACTTTCCTGAGCTTTCCTAATGCCCCAGAACTATCACCCATATTAGAAGGCCTCAACCGACCTTAGAATATGTCAAACAAAGCTCCATATAAGTACATTGATAAGACTTGACTAGTATGGCAGGTTAGTAGCAGGTCTACTTTATGCTACATTTTATTCGATACTGCCTAATAACCCATCTCAAACTTCTGATTACGTATCCCTTATACATTCCCAACATATGCCAATACATTTTTACATCTCCAAGGTCATTATATATTTTGCTGGATATGATTCTGTTCATTTTACCTGAGTTACCCCGCCAAGAATGGGGCGACAGAGATACCGTGGGGGCTGATGCATTACTCAGTGATGATGTATAACCCCGTGATGTACTATAGTACCCATCGACCTAACCAAATCTGAGGGACAGGGTCTGGTATTCTAGGATTGGCAATATTGCTGCTCACACTCAGATGCTTAGGTTTAAAACCAGGTGGGACAAAGGGTACTGCAACGGAGGCCACTGTTAGGGAGATAGGGCTAGGGGGAGAAAGCATTTCGATAATCATCTCTGGCCAGCTGTACGTAATAGCAGTTGTATGAAATCGATTTATAATCCACTACATTTCCAAGTAGGATGGAGACCTGAAATCGTAGATCTCAGAGTCCCAGAGCGAAAAGGGTGCATCATCCAAGATGTGGCGGGAACCATAACTATTATTTCTATGCCACATTCCATTAGTGGGTTGCTGGGGCAAGATCGAGATTACAGGCTGCGGAGTATTGGCTTTAATAGACTGGGTTGGGTGTGCATGGCTATGGAGCCCCGCTCTACTAAAGGCAACGTATGGCATGTGGAGATGCAACGTGTGAATGTCTGCCAAGTAGCAAGGGTGAAAAGAGGAGGACATTTAAAAAAGACTATTGATTAATTCTAAATCTGGGTGGGATACTGAGGACAGAGAAGACAGAACGATTTTCTGAATAAAACCCCTTTCGCCGAGTCTAACCTTCCTTTTTCTCAAACACTAAATCTTCAACAAGTCCCAAGTGGGAAACAATAGGAAATGATTAGCCTTGTACCCAGGTTAATATTTTTGCAGCGTTCGTGATATCATTTGTACTTGACAACGTCAAATAACTCTCCAAAGAGACAACAGACTAGTTATAAGGCTAATTAATTTATTTAGGGAGTTTGATTAGTTAAGAAATTTGCATGTTTATTTACTAATTGGCAATGAAGTTGCCAATTTCTAGAAATTGTAGGGAAGTGTACTATATTTTGTTTGTATATATATATTTTTCTTCATGCACACAATCGCAGGCTCTTTCACTACTAAGCTACTAAGCGCAATCTACCCGACATCAACTTTCAGGAACTCCACAACCAGGAAGCCCTCGACATCGGTTTTACTTAATTCGATTTAGCGCACTCTCAAGAGCACACTTGTCCAGTTTTAATAGTCTATCGAACAGAACTATAGATTCCCCCAGGGTGAAAGTTTCTTGCCTTTTTTTACTTGAAAGCAGGGTAATTTCTTGGCAATTTACTACCATAGCAACCGCCCCAAGCTTTCTTAGTCTGGTTTGCCCATACTAGTCTGCCAGCTTTTTATTAGTTCTACAAGGCGTGAATCTTATTGCCTAGGCAACCACCATATTTCTGACATCATATCTATCTCCTAAACAACTAATTTCCAGTTACTTATCAGATAATATTATCACCTCAGGGTGTCCTATTCAGCCCAGTTAAGGACTAGGTAAAGGGAAGTAGCAAAGTGCTACTAGAATTCATTGATAAAGGAGGAGTTACATGACAAAGGTAATTCATACTGGAAGAGATTAACATCTAGTACAAGGTGCCTGAGTTTGGGAAAAACGGGACTGTGGCCTTCCTTTAGGCTTAGTCTAATACTGCACATAGTAAATAGGAGTGGTCTGGTAAAGGAGACTAGGAACTTCACATATCTCAGTTAGAAAAGTCAGGGAGGTAGGATGAAGAGGTCATTAAGGTTCGAGATCGCTACTCGATGGAAAGGGCAATCGAGATCCTCAGAGTAGGGATTGCAATCCAGGATGCGGCTACTGATAAGTATCCTAGCATGACAGAACATACGAAGAAGTATAGATAGAAAGAGATACTTGAGATGATCACAGTGAGGCCAGTCACACTTGATAGCCCTAAGAAGACCAGAGCTAGAGTAACTACCAGCTCATCACCGGCAGGGTTAGAGGTATATAGGAAGGGGTTGGTGGAGGAAAAAGGGGTATCAAAGAATAGTGCAATAGGGAAGAGGAGTGAGAGGAATGGGAAGAAACCCCGGCTAGAGGAGTATTTTACTGAAATAATAGACTAGGCAGATGATAAAGACTCACTAACCAAGCCAACAATGGTGGTGTCTCTATCAGGGCTAGGGCAAAGTGAACATACAATAAGAGACCTCTCTAAAGAGGAGATTGACCAGATAGCTAGAGAAGTAGTTGAAGGCTAGGGGTAGGTAGTAACAGTGGAAGATGAGCATATGGAAGAAGGGGAAGAGAAGAGAGAAAAGAAGGGAAGGTCATGGTTATTAGTCTCAGATTCCCATGATTATATGGTAATGGTGTGGGACATCGGCTAGAATAGAAGAGTCCTGAAGGGAATTAAAGAACTGAAGCCAAAAGAAAGGAGTTGGAGGTTAACAAAGGATGCTAATTTGGTAAGGTCTTTCATCACGTCTGGCTGTAACTGCATTGAGAGAGGGTAGAGCAATGATGGAGACCAGGCCAGAAAAGGGGGCTGGCAGGAGCTGATAAACCTGGCCATTGCGAAAGGCAAATCTGAGATAATTAAGAGGGTCATTGATGCTGAGAGACTCTGGCGAGCAACTTCACAGGTTAAATCAGGTCAGCTGGCTGGAGTTAAGAGAGAGCTGACAGAGATGAAGAAGCAGTTGACACTCTCGCTAGTATCTTTGGGGGTCGGTACTACAGAACAAGAGACTGAGATCAAGTATATTATCAATACTAAGAAAGAGAGGGTAGACGAAGAGAAAAGAAAGGAAAAGAAGGTGAAAAAGATTAAGCGAAGGAAGAAGGAGGTAAAGGCTGAGGCAATGCGAGAGGGAACTGCTCAGAAGGAAGCCGAAAAGGTAGCTATTCAGGTGATAAAGATTAGGGAGAGTCAATAAAAAGCTCGAGATCCTCGTGAGGAGACCCTAGCAGATTTGACAAAAAAGGACAGGGTGGCCTTAAACGATGAGGGACTCATCGACCTGAGTAGAAAGTTGCAAGAGACAAAAGCTATGAAGCAAAGAATCGAAACCGAAACCTATCAACTACTAGAAACTAGAGTAGGTAAGTTAAGACAGGTATTGAACAGTAAGATTTTCAAGATAGTAGAGGTAGTTATAGTCTATACGTAGATTATTGATGTGAAAAGGAAGGCAGAGTTAGAGAGTATGGTAGCTAAGGTTAATATGTTGCTGAGAACTACAGCTATCACCATAAACTGCATAGTGTAGATAGTGATAGTGAAGGCAGGAACAGAGGAGTTCAATGATGAGGCAACCTAGTCAGTTGGTAGAGTCACTTAGGATATTGACCCTATAAAGGTAGCAGGAGAGGTGGGGAAAATGCTAGTTCAGGTATTCGGACGGACTGGGGACATTCTAAATATTTGGGTTGAGGGAGGTTCATTAGTCAAGATGATTGTACCGTTAGTCTCGTTGATAGTGAGATGAGACAGAAAAGCTTTGGCAGAAAAGGTAAAGGAAGAAAACAATAATATGAAGGAGGAGAAAAGAATGCCGAAGTTTTGGGGGGAGGCCAAGGTGACAGGCCTTACATTTGATGCAGCTGATGTAGATGAAGTCTCAAGGTTAGTAAAAGATGAGATTATATAGGATGGGAAGAGGAGAAAGGTAGCTTTGTTTAAGCAAGGAAGGGCTATATAAGAGGTATTTAAAAAAACGATGATTATTTCGGTAGGACCAAAGGTCTAGTTACTAAGCAACTACTACTTGGGAGCCCAACAAAGGATGAGCGAAGTGCAATACCATAACCGCATAGGGTGGGGCTATATTAGATGAGGCGACACATCTATTAGTAAGGCAGCTAATTGTAAGATAAATAGAAAAGTGGAAAAGAGCAAGAAAAGCATAGATAAAGAAGGTTTTGAGGAGGTAGTCTATGCAAGGAAGAGGAGTAGCCATGGAGATGTAAAGATAGCAGAGGGGCCCTGTATGGGCTCTGCTTATGGCTAAGATAGCCCATGTAGCATACCAGAATGTATGTGGAAGCTATGAGAATACCCACGCGTTCTTAGAATGATACAGGGAGGAGAGAGTAGATGTAGCATTTGTCGAGGAGGCGTGGATTGATGAGAAGGGGAAGGGAATACAAGGTTACCTGAGCTTTATATTAGAGTCTCTGGTTAAGAAAGGAAGGAGAGTGATAGCTTACTAGAATAAGAGGTAGGCTAAGAAAGTTAAGATCATAATAGAAGAGGATAACTTAGTTTTTATCAAGATTGAGAAGAAGAAGCTAGGGAGGGTATATATGAGTAGGAAATGGCATGGATGAAAGTAGAAGAAGTAGTTCAGTAGGGTCAGGGGATGGATAGGGCATGATAGGGGAGTAGTAGGTAACTGGAATGTATATAGCCTGCTTTGGGATGCAGAGTATAAAAAGAATAGCAGAGGGAAGGTAATGGCAGAGTAGACAGAGGACTGTGGCCTAGAGATAGCAGAAGGGGGGTGACTATAGACATAGGAAAGAGAGAGAAATGGTAACATAAAAAGAAGCAGGATAGATCTCTTTTTAAGTAAAAGCGAGGAGAGAGGGTAGGGGGAGGTAAAAAGTAAAAAGCTTACTTCTGACTATTGGGCAATAAAGGCTAAGTTCGAGGGGGTGGAAGTGGCTGGAATACAGGAAATAAGAAAGAAAGTGGTACTCAACTAGAAGCAGCTAGAGAAGTTAGTAGAAAAACTTAGGGAAAAGAGAGATATAAAGGAAAATAGGTAGTATCTGAGCCTACCAAGCAGCATTCTATATGACAAGCTAAAAGCTTTGAGGACTCAGTACTTGAGGAGTCTTAAGATTATAGATAAATCTAAGAGATGGTGAGATGATGAGCTATTAATACAGCTAAAGTCTATGAGATAAAGTAGAAGATAGAAGCTTGATGAGTTCCTTAGCAAAGGAGCTAGAGTAAAGAGGTAGAAGGGAGAAAAGGAAAAATTAAAGAAAATAATTAGGAAAAAAAAAAAAGTATGTTAAGAAAATTTTTGTAAAGAAAATAGGGAAAAAGACCTCTAGGAGGTTATTAAGTAGACAAAGGATCCCTAGCACCTTTACCAGTAGATGAGAAATCTAGAGGATATAGATAGAAAAATACTGGTGAAGGATAATGAAAAGGTCAATGGCCTGATCAAGGACTACTTTAGCTAGAGAGCAGATAGAAGGGGGCTATGTGAGGAGTTGATAGATGAGGAAAGATAAGAAAGTGGACAATAGGAGTAGGGGGTAGATGAGAGGGGGTTAAGAGAGGAGAAAATAGAAGGGGATAGAGGAAAGAGTGAACAATAAGAAGAGGAAGTCCTGAAAGCTCTTTAAGGGACATGTAACAAATCAGCAGCTGGTCCAGATAGGATTAACTATAGATTTATGTAATGAATGATACTAGACAGTAGTCATTCGATACCGTTTATACAATCTATATCTGCTAGAACGGATGTATGTGTATACCGGTTCTTCTGAGGGATTACTTCAGAAGGGTAGTGGTTGTGAAGTGGGGAGTTCCCTTAGGAACGATAATTAATAGGTGTAATCTCCGTTTAGATTGTTTGCTAACTAACTGATCTATAGTCGGTTGTTGTCTGTCTGAGAAGTCTAAGGAGGAGATTCCAGAGGAGAATTCGTGCTCCTTTTATACTTGTTCAACAACGTATCTGACAGTTCAGAATACATAGAATACGGCACTTGCCGCAGGACAGTGCTACATGAGTTATAAGAAATATGAGTCATAGGAAATATGAGTCATAGGAAATACATGAGTCATAGAAAATACATGAGTCATAGGAAATACATGAGTCATAGGAATGGGGCTATGCCGGGGCTGTGCTACATGCTCGAGAGTGTACTCGAGACGGCCAGTTCCACAGAATAATTAACTACTAGATTCGGCAATTATGGAATAATAATAAATATAGAAAATACGAGATAAATACAATAATAAGAAATAACATCTCTTATTACAATTTATCAAAATAATACTAATGACTAGGTTAGGAAGCAAGTTGATTAAGGAGGTACTATATAAGATAGGGAAGTGGATTATGATAGGGATCTGGATTAGGTTTCTTGGTATGATATATCTTAGAGTTCGCATCGATATCTCAGTCAATTCTACTCTAATAGCCACCAAACTTTGCGTAGTCCATCTCGAGTCTCCTGAAGTACTCCTGTGACTGTACTGGGTCTCCTTTATACTCAATGCGGCCTTAGGGCTCTTACATATAATGTATAGTATCCGGGCACTAGTGGGAATCCTATAATACCAATCATGAGCTATTCAAGCTCTATATGCTATAATATCATGGTATATACATGCTAAAGCTATATACAAAGTTCTAGTATAATTAGATGAATGGTCATTAAGCCATTGATATTCAAAATATAATATAAGATATGGCATCTAAATTCGCATTAGTATTATCTTAGTTCTACTAGGTAATACACCCATAAAGTCATTATAACTTGTCCTACTCTTATATATAATAACTTAGGAATATTTGTACTAGTAAAAACTTTGTTAAAGCATATCTAACCCGTAATTTACTTAGTAGACACTGGGCTTAAATGTTAGGGGTAAGTCAGTGGTCACTGGCTCGCCCTTAATATTATATTGCTCAAAAAGTCAAAAGCTACATATACAATATGGGCATATATATATATATAGGAAACAGAGTAGATATAGGCTACCTATCTCTATACGATTATAATATAGCACATGACAATAACAAATCGGTGCTCTTTACTACTAGTCAAATTTAAAACGTAATATTAAATCTGATAATCATAAGTAATCACCATCTCCAACTAAGCTATAGCTGACTCCAACTAGATAAATTTATCTCCACCTTTAATATCAGTATATTTAGCTTGCACAGTCAAAGCACTACTGTCTAATATAGCTTCTGCTAATAATCTTACTTAGGTAGTATAAGGATTTAGAGTATCAGTATCCTATCTCTACTTCTAGATTACTAAAGTCACTTACCTAATACTACTTTCTTATAACTATAGGAACTAGACTAGCTTATTGAGTTAGCTAAAATATAATCAAACTACTTCAATAAAGTCTAGTCATCTCTTATAGGTTAAGCTAATAATTACTATTAGGCTATTTTAGTATATATAAAATAATATTCAAAGTTCTACAAATAAGTAGATTACCTTAAGTTATTAGAAATAGACTAGGTAATAAAGGTTTAGGTATCTTAAGCTGGCCTAGTGACTATGGTAAGTATGTAAAAATTTAGTTGGTTAAAAAATCTGATGCTTTACATTTCAGGTAATCATAGCTAGCCTTAGGTAAGCCTAGTACATATTAAGTAAATTAGAGGTCAAATATGCTCTAATGAAGTTCTTACTAGTATAAATATTCCTAAGTTATTATATATAAGAGTAGGATAAGTCAACTATATGGGAGTATGACCTAGTAGAACTAAGACAATACTAATATGAATTTGGATGCCATGTCTCATATTATATTTTGAATATTGATGGCTTAATGACCATTCATCTGATTATATTAAAACTTTGCATATAGCTTCAGTATGTATATACTATGATATTATAGCATACAGAGCTTGCATAGTTCATAATTAGTATTATAGGACCCCCACTAGTGCTCGCATACTATGCATCATATGCAAGGGCCTTAGAGCCGCATTAAGTGCAAAGGAGGCCCAGTATAGTCACAGAAGTACTTCAGGGGACTTGAGATGGACTATGCAAAGTTTGGTAGCTATTAGAGTAGAATTGACTGAGATATCAATACGAACTCCAAGATATGCCATGCCAAGAAACCTGATCCGGATCCCTATCGTAATCCGCTTCCCCATCTTATACAGTAGCTAAAAATCTAAGGAAGGGACGAATTCCAATAAGCTAGCAGTTTAGTAAGGTGATAATAATCCTAAAGTCATATAAAGATTATAGCCAAATAAAGAGGTAGAGACCAATTACTCTACTTAATTGTATTAGCAAGCTTAGAGAGAAGGTAGTAACAGAGAGGCTACAAAAGTCTGAGCTACTACACAGACTTCAATTCGACTCGGTGAAGGGTAGATCAGCTATAGAAGCTGTTTTAAGGATAATAATACGGGTACAGAGATGCTTGGCTAGAGGGGAGGCGGTTGCTTAGGTCTTCTGGGATATGAAGGGAGGGTTTCAAAATGTAAGGGAAGAGGACATTATATAGGAGTTATAAAAGTCAGAGGAAGGAAGGAGGTGGATCCCTAGGATTAGGAAATTCTTCTATACTAGGAAGTTCGAGCTTGAATAGGATGGCATAATTAGAGGCAAGGGAAAGACTAATCTAGGGTCTTTATAAGGATCACTACTCTCTTCGGTCATCATTCTTATATGGATGGCTCCAATTATTAACAAAATAGAAAAGGAAATCCAAAGAATGATGCCATTCAACAATGAGCTTTCCTTATATATTGATGACCTTCACCTTAATGTCTCCATTTAGGGTAAGAATATAGTAACGAAGACGGATATGAGCTTGGTCCTACAATAAGTAGATAAAGCAGTCTATAGAGTAGTACAAGAGTGCTATCTACTACTAGACGACTCAAAGTATGAGCAAATGGTGCTGAAAAATAAGAGAAGAAAAAAGAATAAGGACATCAAGTGGGTAACATAGATAGACTTCATTATAGATAAAAGTCTGACATTTATAGAGCATTAGAGAAGTAAGATACAGAAGGCAAAGAAAATACTAGGCTAGCTGAGAGGGCTAGGAAACTCCAATTGGAGTATAAGTACTATCAGTTAGAGAGTGGCCTATACTGGTATAGTCAGAGTGGTAGCTCTATAGAGGCTAGAGCTTGTATGGATAGGGCAGAAGGACTGGGAAGAGGAGTTTAAGAAGCTCCAATACCAGGCTCTCAAGGAGTACATAAATACAACCCATGGCTCCTGCAGAGAATTAATAAGCCAGATTGCAGGAGTTGAATTACTTAGGATAGCTTTAGATATAGCTCAAGCTAGATTGATAGCTAAGATGAGGTATGATCCCAATGTACTGGGGGATCTGTAGCTAGAAGACAGCAGACAAGGAAGAAATATAAAGGACAGAAGACTATGAGATTAGTTCGGAGAACCATTCTCTTTATTGGATGACTTTACCTTAGTTATAATAGCCATCCGGAGTAAAGCAGGGGGGCTAAAGGAGGAAGGTAGTAAGAGAATCAGTCTGGAGGAAGAAGTACTAATTGTAGATATCCCTCTAGTTAACTTAGGTTTGACAAAAGATGCAAGGCCAGATAAGTGGGTAGGAAAGATAGTAGTAGTGAAGGAGGATGCTGCCATACTTTATATAGATGGCAGCATGAGTAAATAAGGAGGGGTAGGAGGGGGATAGTATTTAGAAGGAGGAATGGTAAAGGGATATACTGAGCTGGGTCGAGTATACATAGTGTGGGATAGGGAGGTTGCCAGCATACAATAAGCTTTGGAAATGACAAATCCAGAATGGAAGATGTTTATCCTATCCAACTCCTAAGTAGCTATTGTCGTAATAAGGAAAGTTGGTAGAAGGGGGAAGGTGAGGACTACAGAGCTAGTTAGGACGATCTGACAAATTCGGGATAGACAGGTAAGGTTAGAGGCTAAGGTAGTGAGGTTTGGATAGGTAAAATTATATGTTGGGATCCTCGATAATAAACAGGCTGACTAGATGGGAAAGACAGGGGTAGAGAAACTAGAACCATCGGACCCTGTTATCATAGAGGGGGGCTTAATATAAGAATAGAAGAGAAGACAAGAGGAGGAAAAAAAGGTAGCGGGGGCGAGTATGAGTAGGGTAGTGAGGTGAGGAAGGAAGGCAAAGGTTAACTACATCTATTGCAGAACTAGAAAAGGGAACTTCTAGTCTTAGTGTACAAAATTAGATAATACTACTAACTCCAACTACTAGAAATGTAGTGAGTAGCCTAAGACAGGTAGCTATGTAGCTCTAGTCTGCTTATATAGGGAAGGAAGGGGAAGACAATAGAGTACTTGAGAGGAGGTAAACATTCGGAAGAGGTAGTTAAAAAAGATAAAGGATAAGGGGAAGGAAATTATTATGGATCTGGCAGAGACCTTCTTCGCCAACTTGGATCTGGTATAAGCAGAGGGACTACGTGAAATGGAGAGCTAAGAGTGGGTATAGTGGCGGCTGATTTATATATATTTATGAGAGCTAGTAGGAGGCATGGTAGTAGTTATTTTAAGGGAAGGGCTGGTATTGGGTATAGTGGGGGAGGAAGGGGTATTTTTTATTATGTTTTCCTTGTTTTGGGAGGCTGGGTATTCATGTAATCCATTGTCTTATAAATATACTGAATCTTCTAAGATGAGGGAATGGGGCTGTCTCATAGCTTTAAGCTCTATAGACATATAGACTTTAAAAAAAAAAAAAAAAAACTAAATATAATCCCACCAAACTATATGACGTCTGAAACATATTAGCCCATACTCTCTCTTTCTTCCCCCACTCCCTAACCACCTTAGAACCAAACATCCCACTTATATTAATCTGATACAGCAGCTCCTTATATAGCTCTGCTACCTAACTCTCCCCCAGCTCCTTTGCCTTCTTCTCTTTTGCTCTACTATACTTATAACCTCTACCTTCCCTACTATCGAATTCACTAGAGTCTGATTTATAAATTTTTTATTCTCGACTTTGAACCAAATTATCTCGCCTTTATCTATATAGAGCTCCATTCCTTCACTGTACTAGATCTATATATTATCTTTGATGTCACTACTCAAATTATATTATAAAAAATATTTAATAAATATTTACTTAAAATCTATTTTTAATATTAACTAATAAATAATTTTGAAATTAAATTAATATTAACTGTTTAAAATAGATTAAAATCTATAAAAATAAATATTATATTTTAATTCTATATATAATACTATTTATAATTCTTATATATATAATTAATTATTTTCTATTTCTATAATTTTTACTTTTATTATCTTTATTATTTTTACTAATATTTTTTATATTATTTCTTTATTTAACTATATTTTTTATTAACATAATATTCTAATACTTTACTTTACTTCTAAAGTTTTATTTAACTTTTTTTTACTAAATACTTAATATTTTAGATTTTTTGCTTTTTTTTTTATATCTAAATTTATAATAAAGATTTTTACTTTATATTTCTTTCTCTTTTTATTATTTATAACTTTTTATATTTATAAAAGTTAAAAGTAGCTTTTTCTTCTTTTATTTCTCTTTTATTAACTTTTTTATTCTAAGATTTATTCATTGTTTTTTTTGCCTTCTTCTGCCCCTGCTGACTCTTGTCTCACTCGTCTTTCCGCCTCCCCTTCCGCTGCCATCTCGTCCACTACCATCCTGTCCAATGCCGCTACGCTGTTGGCCCTGCTCCTCATTGGCACTCTGCATGTGCCGCAGTCCATCGCTGGTAATCTCTCCACAGGCAACATACACCTCGTCCGATCTTCCTTATCTGCCACCACCATATCCCATGCCGCCTCCCACCGTATATACTTCCTTTCCAAAACCATTGTCAATCCTTGCCCTAGATGCAGCCTTTCCGTCGGATATACACTCACCAATCCACCTCCCTTTCGTTCCAAGATCATTCCTTTCTCCAGGCATCCTCCCATCTCCTCCCTCTTTCTTCCCCAGCGTTACCCTGAGTCTCCAATTTCACTTAATTCCTGCTACGTTGACGGTTAGCAATGGTGTGGGAGTTTCGGGTGCCGTGATTGGTGCGATTGGTACGTGGTTCCAATCGCCTGCGTTATGCGCTACTCTGGTGTTCCTCTAGGCTTGCCGGCTGTGTGGGAGTTACAAAATCGCTGACTGGCCGTTTGCGTGCTTCGTTGTCCTGGGCCAGATCATAATTGACACCCGTCGGCCGGGAAGAATTGCAGGAATCCCCACTCTCCTGAAAACGCTGTCCGTTCCTTCTGACGATGCCTGGGTGTTGCGTTGTTTCCAAAATTTTGCTTCGTAGTTGGTGGGCGTAGTGTTGGCGGACGAAAGTCTACTTCTGCAAGCCGGGCAGAATTTCCATTCCAAGTGCTCCCACATGAAGCCCGAAACCAAGAGTAAATATTCTAATACAAGGCGCAAGGCGCATCGAACCTAACGCCTCGAGGCTCGGAGCACATGAACCCTGTGAAACGAGATGGGGAAGGGCGGCAGAGTGGTGATGTGGGTGAAGGGGCATGAAAGGGTGGAAGGGAATGAGAGGGCGGATAGGAAGGCGAAGGAGGCGGCGTGGGTGGGCAGGAGGATGCTACGACCTGACATCGTTACACCGGCAGGCATCCGACAGGCCTTCCCCATGGGACGTCCTTCTAAGCAAACGAAGTGGAACCTGGAGGCGCTACGGGGGTTGACATATATAGTCACGGACCGAGGACCGCAGCGTTGGTGGCTGCACAAGGTGGGCAGGACGGCGGACCCTATGTGCGGGTTATGTGAGGAGGGGGTTGCGCAGAATGCTACGCATCTACTGGGTTGTCCCGGGGTGGCGGATGGTACGGGGCGGAGGTGGGAGGAGATATGGGAAGATCCGGAGTGGTGTGAGAGGCTAGCAGAGGTGGTGAGGCGGTGATTTCCTAAGTCACGGGCGTGGGATGCTTTCGGCGCGTAAGATATTAGTGTTCGGGGAGTATCTGGTCATGTACGTAGATACGGGGCAGGGAGCGGCCCAGTGGTTGGATAATCTCGTCAGGCCTAACCTGGGGGATGCGCTGCCTTGCAATAAGCAAGAAGCTTCAATGCAAGTACTGATTTACCAAAAAAAAGAAAAACAACCCTGTGAAACGTTTCTGGGTCGAACCGACCATGCACCCTGGGCACATCAATCTGCTTCCCTCCTCATCAGCAACCACAAGGTTTAAGCCGCTCCCACACAGAGCACCAGTGCTGCTTTGTGATCACTAACAACCTGGTCAAGTGCGGGAGATGAGGACATCATTGCTAAGGGTTCCAGGAAATTGTTCTTCAAGATCGGCAGTATGTGCTAGCTATGCCTAGGTGTGGAAGTTGTTATTTCTTTACGAGTATCGTAGAATTTGACGAGTAGACATTAGAACCCTATAAGACAGTACTGTGTTTGGAACTCAATATCTGCCGAATATCAACAACATTCTTCAAATACATGGCAATTCCTAAAGATCCACTCCCTAGGCCTGTCGCATTGGCAACAACAGTAAAGCCACGACCTAGATGAAAGTATCGGAAGCCTGTCAGTGCTCTGTTGTAGGGTAGTAAGATCACTATTGCTAAGTAGCGCTAGAAGCTAACAGCAGTAGCTATCATGAAGCCCGCCGTGCCTGCAGATGGGATGCGACCCGTGGATACCTGCCTACCGAGCGAGTCTGATGGATATTTGTGCCCTTTCGGACTTGTGTCCACCTCCGGTTTAGGCTTTTAATTCCCCTCGTGTTTCCGAGTTGTTGGTTTCGTTCTAAGAGATATTTAGGCTTCTATAAATGGATGCGTGCTCTCGGCATAACCTAGAGTATTGATTAAAGAAGAGTCTCAAAACCTTTCGCCATTTACCTCAAACAAGCGCCGCAGCTGATATCAATTTGAGTACCAGTGAGTCGGATGCAAAACCTCTTTCGGAGTAAGAGGCTACATTATTCGGGGATGTCCCATAAAACTCAGGACACCCAACAATGTGATAATGCTGTTCCCCCATGTCGCATAACTCCCCACGAAAAAGCAATACTTTATCAGTATAAACCCAATTATGAGAGAAGAAATTTTTCCTGTATTGAGCTTAATAGATACTTAGATCAAACAAGCGTACGGTAATGCCTGGTCCCAAATCGCGTAGACAAGGCCTTCATGCACCTTTCGTTATCTCTGGAACAACTTCTTTCTGCCTAACTTCCGGAACGTTCGTAACATCTGAATATGCCCCGGGTAGTCAAAGTAATCTCCAATTGTCTTTTGTGTCAAGCATTAACTGTATTAAGACTATGTTAACTCTTCCAGGTCACCTCACTATTGAACCGTCCAGGTTCATGGTTCACTAAAATTATAATTCATGCAGAAGCCCTACTTAAACTAACATGTAAGTAAAACAATAAAATTCAGATACCGTGAACTTTAAACCCTTCTGATGATTTGTCTTTCAACGCCGATCAGTGAAATTTCAATCTAAGAGAGTTACCAGCTGTACCACCCCTATGAATGGTGGGTTACGCAGATGTGAGACTGATAGAATTCCTTAGGAATTCCTTAGGAATTCCTTTTTCATTCATATTGCCTTGCACTGGTAATCTCCGTCATGCGGATGGCTCGGGGCGCCAATGAGAGCAAGTATGGGGCGACCCTAAAGGGTGTGCGTAGATTTTAAGGTGGGGAAGAGAGTTTTTCTGTGTTGTCAAATTTGAGGCTTTTGTCGTCTTTCATGCGCCAGGCCGCATATATATTCCCGATTGCGTAGTTACTGCTTGAGGGATTTCCTAAGCTTCTGCCTCCTTGCAATTGTCAATTTAATATGGTAGTGCTATCGAGAAGCGTTACACACCCTCGGCTACGTTTTTTTCTCTTGCTATTGGAATCATCTTAGGTCCATCCCACGTATATAAGGAACACCAGGTCAAGGGTTGCGTTCCTAGTCAGCTTCGGAAACCATTGTTACCTTGCTATATTCATTTTCCAGCCTGCCTTACATACCTTCCTCGTTCTCGTCCCTTCGATCCAGTCAGTACATGGAGGGAATGAGAGTCCTATATATATATATGCCTAACTTCCGATTCCCGCTGCCTCACGGGATTCCATCACCGCACTCTCCGCCCTCGAGCACTCTGACAATCCCACGTTAGCGAAATGGCTTTCCCCTCAAAACCATGTCTATGAAGTAGCGCTTCCCACAAATACTGCAATGGGTGCTATTTCCCCTTCCGGGACCCCACCCTCTGTAGGTACGCGCGCTGCGGAGCCGTCTCGCCAAATAATACTTTACCAATCCCTCAGGGTATTGCAGACTCCAGCAGCAAGCCAAGACTCGATCATGGTGTAGTCCCTGAGGGACCAGTCAAATACTGCAAAGGGTGTTGTTTCCCACTTCCAGCTGGGGTCGCAAATTGTGATCACTGTGGCCATTACTGCCCTGATCCACCACCACCTACGCATTCAGAGGGAAAAAAGTAAATTCTTCCCTTCTTCGCATGCCGTTAGCCCTTTTATCTTCTCAGTGCGCAGCTATTTTCCCTCAACTTTGGTGTCTGTATGGAAATAAATAGTGGATTTGGGTCGATTTGCTGGCTCCTTATCTTTTTGGAATGATGTTCATTGAGGAGAGGCAGGATTTACCCCTGAGGGGCTTTTTTTCTTTTTGGAAAAATTATACACATGTACTGTACATATATCTTGTTCTCAATATGGTAATCAGACTTCAAGATTTGTTGGATGGTGTTCTGGTACATAAAACGCGAGATTATCTTTCCATTGCGAAACCTCTTTTCACACTTCCATTCAACACAATCTTACTGCGATGGGGGCATATCATGCTGCAAAAGCGACCTTAGCTCAGTTGGGAGAGCGTCAGACAGAGGTTAAAATCAGTCATTAATTTGCAGGTCTTGTATTCGATCAATAAAGGTCGCAGTTGTTTTTGCATTTTAGTACAGTATCATTTATATATAGGGGATTCAAGTAAAGGACGCGGAGAAAAGGGGATGGTGTCACACTAGTCTGGTTGGCACCATATGCGCAAGCGCGTGCCATACCCGGATAGACTAGCACAGGTAGCTAGATCTTGGATATAAGCGCGTATAGCTGACTCTCTCAACAGGATTTCCCAGGCGACCCAGCAAGTTCAGTCGGCACACGTAGGAGAATTACCAGACCACTGATATGAGCACGCGTAGCCGACCTCGTTATAGGATTTCGGTCGGCAGATATGGGTGCAAACCTCGCTTACCTGGATTCCCCAGGCGACCCAGCAGGTTCAGTCAGCATAGGTAGGAGAATTACAGACCACTGATATGAGCACGCGTAGCTTACCTCTGTTACAGGATTTTCAAGGCGAACTAGCAAGTTCGGCCGGCAGATATGGGAGCAAACCTCGCTTAACTGGATTCCCCACGCGACCCAGCATGTCCAGTCGGTATAGGTAGGAGTATTACTATTGCTAACCTCTACTCCGGGATTTGCAAGGGGAATCAGCAAGTTTTGGGGGGTAAATCAGTACTCGTATTGAAGCTTCTGGCTTATGACGAGGCAGCGCATCCCGCCAGGTTAAGCGTAGCAGGATTGTCCAACCCCTGGGCCGCTCCCTGCCCCGTATCTACGCACATGACAAGATACCCCCCTAAAGGAAAAGGAACTACACACAATCGCCATCCCGCTCAAGTGAAAAACCGCTCAAGTGAAAGCCGCTCAAAAATTCATCTGCTCCCACCCATCTCAAAACTGTCGCCCCGGTAGGGGTAAACAAAGGTGTCTGCGCAAGTAGAGAATTCCAACAAATTCATGGTAGCGCATCCAGTACATATACCTGTTCATTTGCCTTACAGACAGGGCGCCTTCTCTCTCCTCCTTCACACAGCCTCCAAGTCTCCAATATATCTGCGGTGATGGTTGACCTGGTAGGTGATGCGGCTCTTTGTTTCACTTTCTTGTCCCTACTTCCGCTGCTAGTCGGATGGTTCCAATCATATCTTATGGTGCGGAAGAATTTCCTTCCCATACATAGTCTACCTACCTCCTCCGCTGACCTCATATAGACCACCAGAGAGGATGCCACCTTCTCCGGTTCATGTTGTTTCAGTTACCACCTAATCCCCGTGACTTCTACACCCTTGTCATCTTCCTCGATCCATCTTCTCATTTGCCCTGCCTTGTACCTGGTTGGCGCACCATGCATGACTACCACTTGTGCCTTAGCCGAGGATGCTGGGGATGTCGGAGATGCCGGCTTCGGTGGACGCAAGTTCAGTTGGAGCAAGCGTTGTCGTTTTCTGTACTTTAACGTTAGGAGCTTCTATCTATACAATAATTTCCGAATACCATTTTGATATTTGTCCAGTTTCGTTGAAGGCTTCAGGTGCCGATACGCTGTCTTATTCTAGGTGCGTACGTCTTTATAGTTGAAGTTGGAAGATATAAATGAAGCAGAATATACATTGGCGCGCATACTTGCAACGGATATAATGGGGACGTAGGTTGTACAATAGTTAACGTCTGTAAAGAATTGACCACCAACCTTACTCTCAGGAGGTCAAATGCAAATGAAACTTACATCCGATATGATTTGCAGAACACAGTACGTCCGGAAAAACTAGAGTTTACTAAGTGCGTCCTGAGAAGCCTAAAGTTTACCCGGCATCAGGAGGCTAGGAGAGCAAATCAGGACCCCAATTTTTTCTTGGTGATTAGTAAAGACTTAATTTTTTTTTTTTTTCTCTCAGTACTCGTATGCACAACCTTAAGGGTCGTATGACGAGCCACCCGGAAACCCGAGTGGATTCAAGGGATCGTCAAGTTAATCTGACGCCCTGCGCGAGCTACGTACAACATAAAGACAACGCGGGCGAATAACAATGTAAAGCAAAGGAGCAAATCTCGAATATGCCCACTCTCCTATCGTCCAGCGAGGGGGCGGTAGAGGTAGGCGAAGTATGCCTCCACCGCATCCCACTCCTCCTCCTCTCCCTCCTCCCTTCTCCATATTGGTGTGTCTAAGTCCTCCCACGTTCTGGCATTCCCGACAAACTCCTGGCGTTGCTGGTGGTGCTTGGGGCAGTCAAAGGCGATGTGGTGGCCGTCCTCCGAGGGGTGGTCGCAGTTGGAGCAAGACGGAGAGTCGACCTTGCGGATGAAGTGCAGCCAGTAGTTCTGTGGGCCTCGGTTGGTGCGCAGCCAGGTGTAGGCTGACAGGGCATGCTTGTGCCATAGGCACCTGTTAGCTCCAAAGCCGGGTTCCGAACGCATGTCCTTCCGCCTGGCCTTGGCCGCAGCCCTGATACCTGCCGCGGTGGCTACCTGTTGGCTGTCCGCGATGCGGCCTAGAGCTGACTCGTAGGCTGCCCTCTTGTCTGCCCTTTCGTTGCCTGGAATTCCTATGTGGCTCTGACCCAACCAATGGCCGTCTCCCGGTGTGCCCGTTCGTGGAGGAGGTCCTTGAGTTCCTTTTCAATATCGGACCTAGGTGGTGCGCCCCTGCTCAGGTTGGACAGCGCATGTTTCCTTTCCATATAATCTTTGTTCACCATCACTTTCCCTCCAGGGCGACCGGCGAGAGTATTTCCCACACGGCCGACCTCGAGGTGTTGAATCCTGTCCCACAACCTGTCACGGCCCTAACCCCATAGGCTCGATCGGGAGGTGAAGAAGGGCTGGGTGCATGCAGGAGGAACCGCAGGAAGCACAGGAGTGCACATAGTAGGGCAACGAGAAATAGCCCTCGGGTGGCAACAGGTGGCAAAGGATGGGAAGGCGTTGGGAGGGACATATATATAAGGGGACTGATTCCTGTTCTCTTTCTCTCTCTCTCTCTCTTCTTCACGCAACGTCCTGTATCTTAGCCGTGCTAAATACTATTCGTTCCTCCTTGAACCTTTCTCGCTGTCATAGCCTTTGGTCATAGTAGCGCTGCCTGAAGCCCAGTCCACAGTCCTTGTCACAGACCGCCGTTACACAACCCTACCTTCCCCAATCTTGCACCCGCTCACACTCCCGTTGCCACAGCCTCATCCAGCGAACCTGGGACTGTTCTGCCTCCACCGCTCTCTTTCTCTCTACCTCCAACAGTGCCTCAGTTGTTATATTCACCTGGTCCCTTCTCTCGACCTCACGCTTATACCGCTCCTCCCACAATGCCAACTCCACCGCCAATGCTTTCTCAGCCTCCTCCGTTTTTGCACGCTCCACCCACAGCAACCCCTCAACCACACCCCTCGCATTCACTTCTCGCATCTTTTTCTTCTCTCAACCTCCGTTGTATATCTCTCCTTCCACAATACCCGCTCCATCTTCACCTCCGCCAATGTTTCCTGAGCAGAAACCCTGTTCCAACACCCCCCCCCGAAGGTTTCCAAAATGAGGTTCCAGACTGGCTGTATTAGCGTTGTCCAAATCCCGCAAAATCCATCCGTGGGCAGTACGGAGTGGAGGTGGTAGTAGTGGTTCGGGTCGGGATGGCGATGGATGTTGGGGTGTAGGCAGAGTCCGTCATAGCGGTGTTGTCGCTGGTGCTTAGAATGTTCGTTGGAAGGTTGCCCGGTGTCGTTGACTGTGTAGAAATGCAGCCTGATGTAGGTACAGGTGTAGTCTGGTCCTCAGCGGGTACGGGGGGGTGCTGGGACTTTGAAGGATTCTGAAGCGGAAGCACAGGTTGGCGTTGGCCTTCCTTACCGCCATGGGAAGGAAAATTCTTCTGGAGTGGTCGGCGGTAGCCATTACTGATTTGGGAAGTGATAACTGTGCACTGGCGATCGCTACACCGAGTAGTCGCTAGCCAAGGCGCGAAGTAACAGGAATCGGGAGGGAATAGCTCCTCACATGGACAACCACTGCGTGCATCTGTATATGCGTATGACGGATTGGAATTCTGGTTACTTGCGCCCATGGTTCCCAGAAAGTTACCTAGACACAATATTACTCTAGTGATATTGTTGTAGAGCAAATAAGCTCAAGGTTCAAGAACGAGAGGCCGTTGCCCGCCTGACTACAATCATATGAAGGTATTTTGTCCTGGGCACCAGCCGGGAGAGCTTGGGCTTTCGGCTCGAGCCGGATAGGCGAAAAGCTCGAGCCCTGGCGCAGGATTTTGGGGCTAGGCACAGAGCCCATGTCAGAACTGTATTTGTCTTCTCTCTAACTTTCATAGTCTGGTTTAAATTTCATAGACTGAAACGTCGATATAGCCTTAAGTCGGCTAGTTCCGTGAAGCTCGAACCAGCTCGAGCCTCTCTGTACAAGGTAACTGAGGTTGACGTCGATGTAGTCACCCTGACTTGGCAACGATCGCAAGTTACTAGTAAGGGGAAAAAAATTAGCAGGTGAAAGTGGGAATTGAACTCAAATTATGGATCGTTGTATCGTGGGTTCTGAATTAGACGGGGCGTTGGAGTCGTCGTACGGGGGGTTGAAGATAGCTGAGAAGGAAATTCCGGAGAAGACTGGAGAGATAACATAGAACTTGAATCTTCAGAATAGGTTGACGTGAAGGCTGTACTGATTCTGCTAGATGCTCGATATGTTAATAGTAGTCCAAGTGTAGAGGAGTTATAAGGTATAACTACTGTCATATATACCTGATATCCTATGACCTGCTCCTCTAGTTGATTTGAAGCCTCAATATTCCGTAATGGTTGATGAGGCTTATTGAGTAGGTTTTTGCTACTGCTGCTCTAGTTCTTCTCGTCGTTTACTCTATGGATTTATATATTAGCCCCAATCCCATATAAATCGAATAGGATACTCGAGGAAACACCTCGTCAACCTAACAATACGTTTTCTAACTCTGCACTGACCAATCACTTGTTGGCATAGATATCCATACTTTTAGATTGAAGGCTCTCCGACACGTTGAGTAAGTAACAGGATTAATTTGGTATATGTTCTGAAAGTTCATGTTTAGTGCTTGACGCTGTATCACGGGGTTGGTTTCGTGTGTGTTCTGAGGATCAGTGATGACTGCTATGTTTGAACGCTGTAGATAGGGAGGATGGCTGAAGGCTTGGAGAAAGGAGAATACCTGGAGTCTCTCACCACAGTCATAGATGGGGAGATGTTGGAAGTCATGTGGGGGTGGCAGTCAAGACGGGAAGTGGTAGCCCTCGACAGTAGGGGGCGGCCGCGGAATCTGTGTTTTAAGCAGCCACGTTCGTGGAGTGAGGAGGAGTCAGCAGTAGAGATGAGAAAGGGCGGGAGAACGGTGATGTGGGTGAAGGGTCATGACGGGGTGGAAGGGAATGAGAGGGCAGATAGAAAAGCAAAAGAGGTGGCATTGGTGGGTAGGAGCATGCTACGACCTGACGTTATCATACCAGCAGGCATCCGACAGGCTTTTCCCATGGGTCAACCTTCCAAGCAGGTGAAGTGGAACCGGGAGGCGTTGCGGGGGTTGATGTACATAGTCACGGACCGCGGACCGCAGCGTTGGTGGCTGCACAAGGTAGACAGGGCAGAGGATCCTATATGTGGGCTGTGTGAGGAGGAGATAGCGCAGAATGCGGCGCATCTGCTGACCTACCCTGGCCCGGGAGGGGGTGAGGTTGGCAGCAGATATGGAGGGACGCGGAGTGGTGTGAGAAGCTGTCGGAGGCAGTGAGGAGGCGATTTCCTAGGCTCTTTTCCTTGCCTTGTGCGTATTCGGTGCGAATATTCTTAGAGGGGGTATCTGGTCATGTACGTAGATACGGGGCTGCCTCGTCATAGGCGAGAAGCTTCAGCACGAGTACTGATTCCCCCCCCAAAAAAAACGCTGTAGATAGTTAATACTTGGCAGGTCCAATCATGTGGCTGCTCTCGCCAAGAGTGCTAGCGTGCAAGATGTCCTGTAAATGAAATAATAACAAACTCCGTTCTAATTGAAATTGGCAACTTCGTTGCCAAAAGCACGAGCCGGCTTGTATCCAGACTGGCCTGGAAAGGCATATGCGCGGCATCACAAGAAATAAGAATTAACGTTGCAAAAGTATGAGGCACCTGAACCAGATTTAGGCCTGTGAAAGGAACACATGATTTACAATCAACCAGTTTACTACACATTCACACAAAATAAGGCATGGGGCCAATTTATTTAACACGTGCCAGGGTTTTATACTCACTAATAGCATATCACACCATCACCCTACACCACTGACGGCTAGGAAGACGAAACTCCAGCAATCCCAGCCACCAACACTCGACACCTCGACCCGCCCAGACTCTGGCAAGTGGTAGCAACACAACTCTAGCTCGAGCTCGCCTACCCCCAGCTTCACGACAAGTGCTCCAGACAGCTAAAGGCAAAAGCAAAGGAAAAGGCAAAGCTCTAGAATCCCAGGTGTGTAGCATACTGGAAGCCCCCAACATGCAGGTAGTGCGGAACAGGAACATGTCCACTCCAGCTCTACCAGCATCTCTCACACCCTCTCTCACGCTGACTACACTAGCAGTCCTAAGTAGTCCAAACCGCACGACAACCCACCTCATCATGACTGGCTGCACAGCTCCTCTACGAGGGCACTACTGGAAGAAGAGCTTTCTCGAGGTATGGAATAATACGAGGAGACGCCTCATTCCAGGATGTGAAATGAACCTAATTGCAGTGATGAACGCTAGGTCATACCCCACCGAATGTAGAGCATCCCAAGTCGCTTTCACGCTCTGCCATCAAAACAAACGTCGCCAAATTCAGGCAAGGGCAGGGAGCGGCCCAGTGGTTGGATAATCCCGTCAGGCTTAACCTGGGGGATGCGCTGCCTTGCCATAAGCGAGATGCTTCAATGCAAGTACTGATTTACCAAAAAAAAAAAAAAAAATTCAGGCAAGAGCTGTTTTCCACGATGATTAGGGGTCCTACAGATAAGATGGTGCGTATCAATGAGGAGGTTTGCGAGCTAGTGTATGAATACTCTCGCCGGTCAACTGGGAAAGAAAAGTCATGGTATGCAGGCCAAAAAGCAAGGATTTCCAAATCGCAAGGTTATGGAGGTTGGACACATATAAGCGACTGGATCACACTCTCTTTTAGCTAGTTTTTCCTTAGAGTACTCAAACCATAGCCTTAGTCTATAGCGATTTGCAGATAGCTCAAATCTACTCTGAATTCACCGCTACAATTCCTCGCTGCATAACCTCGTAATATTACACAGGTGAGCTGAACAGCAGGCAAGTAGAACAGGAGTTGAATAGTATTGGGAGTCGTAGTGCGACTATGACCAGTATTAGCGAGCGTAGAAGACAGCGAGTGCGGAACAACTTGAGATTGTAAAGATTCCTTGGGTCAGAGACATAATCCTAGATTTGATCAAGGATATCCTCGGACGTCGAACACAGGGAGATGAAAAAACAATAGAGGGTCATTAAATGGCACTATGATCGCAGAAAAAGAAGAAACTCGAAGCGATTGATGAGGAAGAAATTGAAGCTCACCTACATGGACGCACAACCGAAGACGAAATTTGCATTTGGGAATTCAAAAAATATGTTTCAAACGATGCCATAGTATCTACTCCAACTCACTGTCAATAGTTATTCACCAAACCACTACGGCAAACTAGAATACTTCGCTATGACTACGACTGCCACTGACGAAAATTTATCCCCAGGACCTCCGCTGAGGTTCCAAGCCCTACGATTCCAAGTCAGAGGCTGCGGTTACTTTCCAAGTTTAGGACGGCGGCAAACGAGAATACTCCTCCCTAGCCCACCCCCCAAACGAGAATTAAGTCCGCTACTGGCGGACTTCAATTAGGAGGAAAATCCGAGTTCAGGTTATTAAAAACGTACACGTGTCTTTGGCAGAACCTGAAGTAGGCAGCTATGGAGTGGTAAATAGATCACAGTTCTCAAATGATAAGATTTAAAGGAAAAGGAAGACGATGATGAGGATGTCAATTCGGGCTGCAAGAGTCTTCCCCGCCAGTGAAAACGTTGAAGCAGGAGAAAACACGAGAAAAGTAAGGAAGGAAAGAAACAGTAATGGATACTATTCAATCAAAGAAGGCCGTTATGGTTCTCTAAGATATTTCAGTAGGACACAGCAGGGTATTCTCCCATTTGGGGGATAAATCTTGTACTTGATCTAACGCTGGAGATACTGAAGATTAACTTTACTGCAAATGGTTAGAAGAAGTGGTAAAGAGAAAGGAAAACAAAGTTAAGGTTGAGTAGGAGGTCTTGAAGAGGAGACAATGATGGAAATTGGTGGAAGAAGTGGTGAAGAGGAAGGACGAAATGAAGTTAAGGCTGAGTAGGTGGCCTTGAAGGGAAGACAATGACAGTGAAGAAGCTTAAGGTTACTGCGAATGAGTGGAATAAGTGGTGGGGTTTGTTCGGATACATTTAATATTGAGTTGGCTCTTTGAGATATGGGAAAGGAAGGACGAGACAAAGTTAAGGTTGAGTAGGAATTCTTGAAAACGAGATAATGACGGTGGAAATCAAGGTGATGGATGTTATTGAATGAGATACCATGTGTGGGAAAGCTAAGACAATATTCAAAAGATAGGAAAGCCCTTTCGGATTTTTCAGATCTCTTCCAATCTAGCACCATTAATATTTATTGCGTTGCTTGGAACTATATCAATGCTTGATTTTCTTTCTTTGATATTTTCTTTCCTTTTATTTTGTTAGTTTCCTTTCATTTTATTAGTGTGTACAGAAGAGTGCTTGAGGTGCTTCATATTTAAATCTCCAATGTTTAAAATCTATACTCAGGTACTTGGTCTTGTACAACATAATACTATAAATTATTGCCGATACAGCTGAGATCTGAACTTGATGGGTAATATTGAATAGATATTCAGCTTCATCCTGCCTGCCCCTCCGTCATACAACCTTTAAGATTGTGTATACGAGTACCGAGTTAAAAAAATCATCTTCAGCTTCAACGTCAATATCCCCTTCTATGCCCTCTTCCACTAACCCTCGCTCTAAAATCATATCGAGCGGTGTAAACTCGTCAAACCCCAACAAATACTTTCAACGCATGGTTGCATTAGCCATTCCCTCTGCCATAGCACTTCTCCGCTTAGGTAATACATTCCCTGTAATAGAAAAACAACATTCAGAAGGTACACTGGTAGCAGGAATAGCAAGATAATCCCGAGCCATGCGACTGAGGTTAGGAAACCGAGACTCATAAGTGCGCCACCATTCAATTGGATCAACCTATTTAAGTTCTACCTTTTCCTCCAAATATATCTCCACTTCTGACATCTCTGGAATTGTACTACCCTATGAAGAACCAAAACAGTACGTGAGTCTTGCAGGCTGGGATAGCGCCCTGCCAAGGCAGCGATATATTCACCTGGAGTGCGAGCAGCCGACACGGAAATTTGGCTCATTATGCTGGTTGATGGTGCATGTATAGGAGTGTGGAGATAATGAGTGGAGTAATCGCTGCCTTTAAGCACTATGATAGATATTACAAGCGAAAGATGTCATACTGTCTCAATGTATCTCAACGGCTGCTAAACTGACTCAAACAGATATCTGCACGTCGCAACTAATGAAAAAATTTTCACGGAAGTCTCGTGCCCAGGCCTATTGTGCAATTGCTCCGCTGGTTCTAGAAAGTTCCATGACTGTATAACTGCGTCGCTGCCTTCTGCCAAGCAGATACAAGTTATCGTGTTGTTTGTATAACTTGCGTTTATGGCGATAAGGTTAGCATAGCTCGTGGTCACACGGTCGATAGGGCAAACCCCTTGACTCAATCATCGGCACACAATCTCGACTTCTCTGTCCCAGCTCCCAGCTCGTATCTCGTCCTCACTCTCCGTTCCCAGTTCCCCTTTCCCAGCTCAACTCAGGCTTTGCCAGGTCACGTCCCCTTTCGACTATATTACTATATCAAACTCCATAGTAAAGGAGTGCATTTTGCTTTCAGCAGTGCTTGAGTGTTCAAAATTTATTATATGACGGCGAGACTGAGGGTTTGCTCTAAACTTAGGTAAGTAATGCTGTCCATCTCTAACCTAAGAGTGAAGATGCACTTTGCTAACTAGAAACCTATCTACATCGGAACCCACAGTGAAAGTGTGCACTGCTTTCAGCAAAGCTTGAAACATTATAAGGCTGCAAGACTGGGGCTTAACTTTGAACATAGGTAAGTAATGCCGTCACATCTGTCGAACCCCAGAGTGACGGTGCACTTTGCTTGAAACTTACCTATGTCTCTTTCCACAGTGAATACATACTTTGCTTTCAACAGTGCTTGAACGTTTAAATAATTTACTATACGACTACAAACCTCTGAAACTTGTAAGTAATGCCTATAGTGAAAGTGCACCCTTTTTCCAGTCGAGTCCTCTATCAAAATATTTACCATGTCATTTGCATCCTAGATTTTCAGCTTGTATTATTTGCAAGCCGGGGGACCGGTACCCATAATTTGTCCTTTGCATTCTCGTCAAAGGATGTACGGCGACTGCGACGCACAGGGCGTTGATAAAGGAACAAGAATGGCATGAATACACCAACAGCCCTGGCCCCTAAGGTTGCGAATACAAGTTACTGAGTTAAAAAAAAAAAAAAGAAAACAGCCCTGGAGTGCCTATGGAATATGGTACTGGACTAGAATTTGCTATAGCAATAGACACGCCCTAGCAGTGTCTAAAATACTTTATACTACTATGCAGACTTGCTCTCTATATTTCCTGAGGTTGCAGAGTGAAATCTACCCGCAATAGTGGGGACTTGGGTGAGTCTGCCATTTGCTACCCCTCGTAGTGGCTATTTGCATACTCCCGTTCAGCGCTGATTTGATATTGATATGCATAGGATGCATTGGCTGCAACACGATAACTTCACGATACCTTGCTGCATATGTAGCTGAGAACCGGCAATCCTTGGTCTCCTATCGGCCAGTTACAGGTCGGGTATCAACCTGATACTAGATAGATGCAGCAGAAGTATGGGGAGAATTACTCCGAATGCACAGAACCACCAGCATTCATCCAGAAACTGCCACATTACCAAACCTTACCATACTATACATTTGTCTTGTTCAGATACTCTTCTAGGCTTCAAGAGCTAGCAAGTGTAGTCTCGGAGGTGCTCAGGAGGATTTGGTTGACCCAACGAGAGCTCCCATTCTGCGGAAGTTAGTGTTAAGAACCTCCAATTCTGCCGTTCTGTGCTTGCAATTGAAACGAAGTGAACGGATGGATGAGGAATTCGAATTCGGGATGCGTTGGGCCTATCCACGAAGGAACCACCGCAGCGTTAATACCACAGCCCAGAACCTATACGTATAATCTACGGGAAATGGAAATTCACAAACTGACTGCACATTCAAAATATATGTTTTATCGCGGATGACATACCGCTAAGACAGCACTTCTGGGACACATATTGGAAGCAAAATGCTGGCGCCGGCGCGGGTCAAAGCGGAATGGACCCGAATACATACTACCACTGCCCACACATATAGTCCATAGGAAATGGAAATTCGCAAACAAAGCTATACATTCCCTGTACATATTCTCCCAGGGAGATTACGCTAAGACAGCACTTGAGATGCTAGTGCAGCCGCGGGCCAAAGCGAGATGGATTCGAAGACTTACTACCACAGCCCACACGTATAGTCCATGGGAAATGGAAATTTTCTAATGCAGCTACATATTCCCAGTACATATCCTCATCCCTAAAGATATCTCGTTAAGACAGCACTTGTGGGGCATATATTGGAACAAGATGCTGGTACTGCCACGGGTCAAAGCGGGATGGACCCAAAGACGCGGCCGCGGATTACCACTATAACCCACACAAAATGTCTATGGGAAATGGAAATTCGCTAATAGAGCTACACATTCAAAATAAATGTTCTTTATCCCGGATGACATACCACTAAGGCAGCACTTGTGGGGGGTATCCTAGAAGCAGGATAGAAATTCAGAAACAAAGCTACATATTCAAAATACATGTTTCATTATCCCGGATGACATACCACTAAGGCAGCACTTGGGGGGGGTATACTGGACGCAGGATGGACATTCGCAAATAAAGCCACATTTGCAAAATACATGTTCAATATCTCGGATAACAGATCGCTAAGGCAGCACTTGTGGGGGGTATACTGGAAGCAGGATGGACATTCGCAATAAAGCCACATATTCAAAATACGTGTTCATTATCCCAGATAACAGATCGCTTAGGCAGCACTTATAGGGGGTATACTGGAAGCAGGATGGGCATTCGCAATAAAGCTACATATTCAAAATACGTGTTCATTATCCCAGATAACAGATCGCTAAGGCAGCACTTGTGGGGGGTATACTGGAAGCAGGATGGACATTCGCAAATAAAGCTACATATTCAAAATACATGTTTATTATCCCAGATGACAGATCACTAAGACAGAAATTGTGGGGAGTATACTGGAAGCAGGATGCTGACGCGGCCGCGGGTCAAAGTGAGATGGACTATATGCATAGAAACTGCTGCGTTGAGAGTATATAATGAAGAAGCTTAATGTGTCGAGCACAAACTTTGATTTTAACGTAATATGATATAATATAATGGCAAAAGGATTGTTCTAGCTAAAGAGTGGAGTATTGTCTTGTTGCGTTGCCAATAGTGCGATTGATGTGATTAATGACTGGAAAAGTAGGCGACAGTAAACGGCACCAAATATACAAAAGTACCACGCTGTGTCCCCCAGAAGCCATTATACATGTTCCTTGTCTGTTGGAATTGCATAAATACAATTCTTATCCCACTTTTGTTCGGGTGTACGAAATACTCATATTTATCTGGCATGAGCGGACCGTTCTACAGTGTTACTCAGAGTCATGGTAACACCGTACCTCGCCATGGGAATCCCTATACGCGAGTATTGAATTAAAAAAAAAAAAAAAAAAAAATGACAACACCGTGCCCACTTGGTCGATCTCAACAACCAGAGGATTTCCGTCATCGGAGAAACAGCGATTTACAGAGCGGGATGAGTGGAGCACGAATATCTGTTGTTCGGGCTCATTTGAAGTGAGCTACACAATGCCCCAGAGGGTCGAGATTTGCTACGACACGGGGCGGTTTTTCCAACGTTGCAAACGTGTTCACCGGTGATTGGTGGTGATACGACAGCAAGTTGGAGGCTCTAGGATGCAGCGTTGCAACCCCAATTGCGGCGCAAGACCTTGGATCCCCTTCGGAGTGGGGAGTCAGAATTCTTCGGGGAATTTAACCAGACTTTTCAGGGATGCCACAATTTAACAAGGGCAAGGGAAGACCGCCAAACCGCTAACCTAGACAACAGACCAAGGTACGAACTCCAGATCCATGTCAACTACCGACACCCAAAAATACGCCGAGGGTAGAGTTGCCAGTGATTACAAAGAGGAAGCGGAGGACGAGCAAAGGGAGCTCGAGCGAAAGGAGAGCTCGTGAGCAAGAAGGAGAGTCCTCCGAAGACGAAGTAGGAGTTGGACCATGGGTAGGGAAAGGAAATCCAATCGGGTTTCACGACTCGGAAGTTGAGGAGCTGATTGACGGATGGGTAAGGGAGCAGAGGGCAGAGAAGTTCAAATCAATGGACTTGTGGGAGTGGAAGACACTGGCACTGTATTTGCTTGGACATATGGTCAGCCTGGTGGGAGGGGAGAGGGCACCAGAAGGCACGCAATTGGATGGCTCCGTGGAGTTTGAGGGGAGGGATAACTTATCCAGTGTGTAGATTCAATTATTCGGGAGTCAGACGGGTACTATTAAATATGTGGATAAATAGATATGCAGTGTGGACAGCGTGAGAGGCGGGTAACCAGCGGAGTAGATGTGCAAGGCAAGCGAGCAGGTTCGAGGAGTGCGAGCGCAGTGTGAGTTGATTGAATTAACTGTCTAGAGCGGGAGAATCCCGAGTCTTAAGTACATGAGAAGAGCATAGAGAAATCCGTAAGTAGTAATGCCATATGCATGTCAGCATTCATGTAAGACAGTGTGAGAGTAACGAGCATGGGTAAACTGCATGAAGACAAGGTTGTAGATACTCGAAACAGGGAACAGATAGTTAAGTATGAAATAAGATATCGTAATAGAAACATATGACGATATAGGAGAGTATATATGCCGAAATAAGAAAGAAATAACGACATGGGAAGGGCACAGAATGTATGCCGCAACAGGTACCTCACCGAACTGGGCAACGCACAAGATAGGGAAACCGAGTTAGAGAGGGAGATTGGAATTATTACGGACCAAGTTAAGAGCATCTCGACAAGGGGAGATGCCGAGAAGGAACTAGTGGAAACTAAGAAGACACAGGCATCAACGGTGGTGATGTTGAATGAGCGTGGAGGGAGTGTGCGAATCTGAAAAAGGAGGTGAGGAAGTTGCAGGCCTATGATGAGGCAAGAGAGAGAGAAACGGATTTCTTGGTGGAAGGAGCAGAGAGCAAGTGGAAACAGTGGGCAGAAAAGGAGGTACAGGTGAAGGCGGGGAAGGTGGTAGCTGCAGAGCGTAAGAAATAGCAGGGAAAGGGTAAGGCACTATGTACTGGTTGAAACGGTATCGGTCGCAACCCAGTCAGACCATATTACAGAGGAGATAGGAAAGGCATAGGTGGAAGTGGCAGTACAGACGGAGGTGGAAATTGAGAAGAAGGGGACAGGAGACAGTGAGGATGTGGGGATGGCAGACAGGTCAAGCATGTATGAATCTCTGTCTGGGTATCAGGATGAGGACGAGGCCCCGGTAGTGGCACCTCCAACTACAAGAAACAGGCTGCACCACGTTCGGCAACAAGAGCTGAAAGTTCTCGACCAGCCAAAACACCCCCGCAGACCACATCATCTAGCAAGGCGATAGTGATTCACGAAGTCCCCCTGCCAGAGACTCATGGCAGAACTTATACAGGTTATAGGAGTGAGAGGGATTATGGGAGCACGTTGGCTCTTGGGAGGTAACCGGAGATTTGGTAAAGCCACCAGCTCCATTGTTGTGTTCTTTGACAGGAAAGTAGCTGTTGGGAGTCACCTGAAGATGAGAGGACGCTGGCTCTCAATTGAGGCTTATGATTTCGACAGGGGAAGGAAGAGGGTGGATGTGCATAGTGACCGGTAATGGATTTCCTAGTGATGGCTGTTATCATGCTTCTTTTAGCCCGTTTGGCATTTCGCACTCCTATACAGTTTATACACGTTGCGGGTCTTCTACAGTTCGATTTCAGTTGAGTTAGTGGATAGTTGGCCGTTATTCCGTGGGCATACCGAGTGTTTTAAGATGAGGGATCATAGCCTAAAACGCATCTCTAAAGGACCTGTTCGACAATTTTATGATGTTCTTCTTCCGTCCGTCCACCATAGATGAGAACATCGTCCAAATACCAGATGTATCCATATTTCCTCAGGCAGTGTTCTCAACCTGCCAGGCCGCCGTATACTGCAAGTTTGCCAGGCGTCCTATGCCCCCCTGGCTGTCTTAAGGCCACCGTCGACTTCCCTCCCTCCCACGCCCTGACCACTCCCAGGAGCTCAGCGTCCATCAGCGTTGCAATGACTCCTAGATATTCCCCTGCCTCCCATCCGCCGTCCTCTGCGGATACTGCTGCTGCCTGTTCCTTCAACTCAACCTGCATCGCCACCCGCAGCGTATTCATACCTGCGGTGGCGCCTTAACTCCACCGCCTCAACCCCGCGGGGCCTTCAACACGCAGCGCCTTCAACCCGCGGCGCGCATGTCCACTACTCTCTACCGGCCACACTGGCACCTTCTACCTGCAGATGCCGAATAGATAACTCCCCGGTGACTCCATTTCACATTCAATTTTTCACCCAGCGGAGGTGTCGCTCTCTGGCTTAAAGGCACCAAACGCTATGGCACGGGTGGCGGGGTTGAAGGCGCCATGGGACCGGGAGGGCGCCCCTGTGCCGCTGGGAGGGAGTTGAGGGTATTTGCCGAGGAGGAAGTGGAGGGTAAGGTATGGAAGAGGAATTGAAAAATATATATATTACTTATACTTGCAAATCAATCTATTTGTAGTCATGGTCTGAGAAAACTAATTATGAGACTTAAGTATGTAGAGAAACAATATTTAGAGATGTATAAATTATAAGTATACTGACTTAAATATATATATGAATAGTATAAAAGTAGTAATATTTTAGATTCTCTAATATTAGCTTTACAGGTAATATAGAGAATACAATATATACATAGTAATCACCAATAGAAGGTGCTTTATTGATTGAACTACTACTAATATAGATGACCTTTTATTTATTCATATAATAGTTAATATTATTAGAAATAATTTTATTAAGATTAAAATTAAGGATTGAAAAGCTTTTCTATTAATAACTATTAAGGCAGTATATATATTTAACTACTATAAACTGCAGACATTTAATATATTTTACTACTCTAATACAAAAGGTTTTTTTTAATTTGAAATTAAACTATCTGTACTTTATAATAATTCCTTCATAACAAATAGTCTTATACTAGAGTATTAATCTATTCATAGTTAAAGAAAAGTATATTTATTTAATATGATCTATACAACTAAATATAAAAGTCATAGTTCTATATAGATTATTGATGTGTGCCACGGTCCGAGTTGGTCCAAGTTTTGTTCTGACCCCCACACTCCCTTGCCGAGTACTCTGTGATCTTCCAAGTTATTGCCAAGACATTCTACTAGCAGATCGGATTGTACGGTTTAATAGCAACCGAGCTGAATAGCAAGCGGGATAGACAGTTGAATAACAAGCGAGCTGAATAGCAAGCGGAGTGGACAGTTAAAGAGCGCGCTGAATAGCAAGCGGGATAGACAAGAGCTAAATATCAAGCGAGTTGAATAGCAAGCGAGGTGAATAGGAAGCGGGATGGACAGTTGAATAGCAACCGAGCGGAATAACAACCGAGCTGAATACCAAACGAGTCAAATAGCACATGAGCGTCTTATGACTACGTTCCGTGACAGGCTATGACTATGTTTGTAAGGAGCTGGCGAATGAAATCGGCTTGGCGAGCCGAGCCGGGTTAAAGACTAGGTGCGAGTTGTAATAGGGACAGAAAACTCGGTAGGCGAGTCCGTTCTTTTTTTTTTTTTTTTTTTAAATCAATACTCGCATGCGGCATGACCATGGCGAGGTTCAGGTGGGCCTAATGCCCTATGCCCCCTGTTCCCAGGGCAAGCGAGTCGGTTCTTGGCGCTATGGATCAGGTATTCTAAATGCTATAATTTCGGTATTAGCTCTTTCTAGATTAATATGAAAATTGCAAGTGGAGGATTTTCTATATATTGTATAGAGTTGCTTTTTATATTAGATCTATATCCATAGGCAACTACCTGCATTGTTGTTCGTATATGGAAATGTTTAGTGAGGGGGGGAATTATCATGAGCATGTATACTGACGAAGGTATATTTCTTGGGGCGAGGCAGGATTCGAACCTACTAAACACACCTACTCTCCCTCTCTTAGCTCTTGATCAGTTCCATAATTATTGGAGAAAGGGAGGATCCCTCGGAAGTGGCAGGAAAGCAAGGTGGTGATGATCCTAAAGCCAGGGAAGGATCATAAGACCACAAAAGGATGGCGACCAATTAATCTTATCAATTGCATCGGGAAGTTGGGGGAGAAAGTAGTGGCTGATAGGCTCCAGCTGGCAGGGCTTTTCCATTGCCATCAATTCGGATCAGTCAAAAGAAGGAGAGCAATCGAGGCCGCGCTTCGTGTTATTACGAGAGCACAGAGGTGTATGGGCAGTAGAGGAGCGGTGGGCTGGGAATTTTGGGATGTTAAAGGAGGATTCCAAAATGTCAGAGAAGGAGACGTTATTAGGCAGTTGGAAAAGTCTGAGGAGGGGAGGAGGTGGATCCCGTATGTGCGGGAATTCTTCAGGGCGCGGGAATTTGAGGTCGAGTGGGATGGGAAAATCAGAGGAAGAGGCAGAACCAACATTGGGGCACCACAAGGGTCGCCACTATCACCAGTAATTTTCCTAATCTGGATGGCACCGATTTTAGAGGAGATGGAGAGGAGGATAAAAGAGACAACCTGCTGTGAAGTAGAGCTGCCCTCGTATGTGGATGATATTCATGCAGGGTTGTGCGAATAGGATGAAGTGCAAGCGAAAGTAATTGGTATGGACATTGTCTTAGCTAGGGTAGATAAGGTAGTAAATTTGGTGGCGGCAGAGTTTAGACTACCGTTGGAGAAGTCTAAGCATAAGAAGTTGGTCTTGAGGAGGAAGCGGAGGAGGAAGAACAAGGATGTGAAAATGATAAAGTGGCTTGGGATCATTATGGACGAAAGCCTAACCTTCCAGGAACATTGGAAGGCAAGCATCCAGAAGGCCCGGTCGATGCTAGGGAGATGCAATGGGATTGGGAACATGCAGTGGGGAATCAGTCCGACCAGCTGGAGGAACCTTTACACAAGCATGATTAGGTCGATCGCCTTGTGGGGGGCGGAGCTGGGCTGGAGGGGACAGAGGGATTAGGAAAGGGAGTTCAATAGACTCCAATACCAAGCCCTGTGCAAGGCAACGGGAGCAACGAGAGGTTCGAAGACAGAGGTAGTAAGCCAGATCGCGGGAGTAGAAAGTCCACGAATGGCAATGGAAGCGGTACAGGCGAGGCTAATGAGCAAGATTCTACGGGATCCGGCTGCAGCCGGTGACCTGCTTGAAGATGAAGAAGGGGGAATAACGACGGCAGTGACAAACCTTCGGAAAAGGATTGAGGATGTGGCAGGAGAAGGCAGAGTCAGGTTAAGTTTTGGTGGGGACTGCAGGAAAATTAGGATCCCAGAAGTCAAGCTAGGACTCTCTGAGAAGGATGGGAAGGAGGTATAGCAGAAGAGGATATATGAGGTAGGAGTGGATCACTCGACCGTGTTTATGGATGGTAGTAAAAATGAGGACGGACGGGTAGGGGGGGGGTGGTGGAACCCAGAGCTGGAAAAGAGCGGATGCATGGGGGTTGGGAAGGTGGCGACAGTTTGGGATGGAGAAATCGGGGGAATAACAGGTGCCTTGAGGAGGGAACCAAGAGACAAGAAAGTGATTATTTTGTCGGACTCTCAGGCAGCAATCGCAGCGGTCAAAACAGCAGGGAGAAGGGGTAAAGCAAGGACGAGGCACTTGAGGCAGGTAGTCGAGGACATCGGGAGAAGACAGGAGGTTTTAGGTCCGGATGCAGTGACCCTGGGGTGGGTTAAAGCACATGTTGGGATCTTCGGAAATGAAAGGGCAGACGAGAGGGTGAAGAGAGGGACAGAGATGGAGGTCCGCAGCACCCTGGTCACAGAGGGGGGCTTGAAGCAGGCCTGGACCAGGAAGAGGAAGGCGGAGAGAGAGGTGGCTGGGACTGGGAAAGGAAGAGCGTTGAAATGGAACAGGAAAGCACTCTACAACTTTACCCAGTACAGAACCGGGAAAGGAAGGTTAGGGTGGTGGAGATACACGCTGGACCCATATGAGGACCCGACCTGTGCGGTGTGCCTGGAGCTGGAGACTGGCAAGCATGTGGCACTGGCATGTCCAGCAGGGGAATGGCTCGGGAGAGGATGGAGCACGTGGGAGCAGATGGATGATAGGAAGGTGTGGATTCGGAAGGAGAAGAGAGAAGGCAAGGAGGTTGTGATAGATCGGGTGGAGGATTTCTTCACTAGGCTTAACCTCTAAATGCCATGGAGCAGCGAGGAAGAGAGAAGATGAGGGAGCTATATTTTAGGAGGAGGGCCGATGAGGGCGTGGTGGGGGAGGTAGGGTTTATTTCGGTTTCTTTTTTCCTAGGTTCGGGAGGCAGGACGTTCATGTAGCCCGTTGTTCCGTGGGTGTACCGAGTCTTTAAGGATGAGGGAACGGGGCCGCCGCATGACATTAAGTCGAATCGGCGTATAGACTTTAAAAAAAAAAAAAAAAAAAGTTCCATAATTAAACAGGCCACGAGGCATTTTAGGATAGATTTTATCTTTCAGGTGCATTGTGTAGATAGCAATGATATCCGGAAATGTTCTCGTGTAGTGTCGTTGCGGTTAATTTACTCAGGTACTGTCTCTATGAGAGGCGGTGCCCGCCAGACTACTAGTACCTACATAACTGCAGCTTTTGCTTGACTAAAAGGAAAGCAACTGAAAAAGATTACTGCTAGCAATGCTATTATTCTAATGCTGTAGGTATGAACCTCTCTAAGAAAAATCGAGTGAAAATCTCTTCCTCTCCAGCGCAGGTTAAAGAAATAACAATCCTACTCCGCTCCCGTAGTCCGCCCCGTTGAAACACTCGCTCTTGTGTGCCTTTTCTCTATTGGTCTGTCTCACTCTCCATTCATGGTTCCCGTAGATTATTACGTTGTCGGCCATCTGGGCGACCTATTACGATGACAGTTTCCCGATTCTTGTATTATGCAACAATAGCTATTGAGACTGTAAACGGGAAAACCGTGAAAATCCGCCCCCAATAAATTCTCTCGGCCATCAGGCTAGAATTTGCCTTACGTGACCCCCCCCCGCCCCGGATAGGTCAATGCCCCCATGTGAGTTCTTCAACCTATTCTCTGTTGTCAGGGGAATTCTGGCGAACCTATCCATGGCTATATCCATCGCCAAATCCCGAGATAATAAGGATTGCTTTCATGTCTGATAATTTTTCGTGGATGCCATATTTGGCTGACGGTGCCCGGTGCGCGCCAGACTTGTGGTTACCTCGGTAGGGGCGATCCGCTTTCAGTATTGGGTATTATCACAGGTTTTGTTTGCATGGAGGTCTTAAGACTCAGCCGAGCACATAAGTATCTGGTGAAACACGGTGTGCATCTTCATGTGTTCCAGGGAATTGCGCTTCCGCGAAAATTTTTGTTGAGATTCCTGAATGCGTTGACTTGAAATATAGTCAAGGTAGATGAGAATACGCCACCACCACGTCCCAACCCGCTTCCTCTCCTTCGTCCTTCTTCCATATCGGCTGGTCCAGCGATTCCCATGTTGTGGCTTCTCCTATGAGTTCACGGCGTTGCTGGTGGTTTTTTTTTTTTTTTTTTTGAATTCAGAACTCGTATGCACAAATCGTATGACGAGCCACGCCGGAAACCCGGGTGGATTAAAGGGACAGTCAAGTTAATATGACGCCCTGCGTAAGCTACGTACAAAATCAAAACAACGCGAGCAAATAACAAAAAGCAACGCAGCAAATATCAAATATGTCCACTCTCCTATGGTGGTGGCGGGGGCAGACAAAGGAGACGTGGTGTCCGTCCTTTGAAGGGTGGCAAGCAAGTGAATCTGTCTTCCTAATGGTGTGCATCGAGCTGTTGAAGGGACCGCGGTTTGTCCGTAGTCAGGTGTAGGCGGATAGGGCGTGTGTGTGCCAGAGGCATTGTTGCTGCCGGTCCTATTCCCTCGTACGCCCTCAGCTGTATACAGCATGCGATGGGGTAGTGCAATACGACGGGATATGAAACAAAACAGCTGTAGAGTAGAACTCAATGGGTTTTCGGTAGAAATGGACGGCAGGGGGCTCAAAAGCTGCGTATGAGTTTGGAGATTAATCGTTTAAATGCCTGAGAGTCCTGGATCATGGAGTCCAGGGAGGTATTCCAATATATGGCTAATACATGAATTGCATGATGTGGGTATATAACTAGGTATTAAATTGGAATAATGTGATTAAGGAGAGTCTGGGTACATTCCATGCCTCTTTCATATAGTGCAAAAACTATGAAGTCAAGTCCATACATTATGGTATGATGGAAGATAAATATCTATTCAAAATGGTCTAGGTTAAGAGGTTAATGTGTCAAATGAATACTAAACTATGGGCATGAAATCTAGATACTAGGCGCTTGATTTGAGCCATTATCTATATGTATTTCCACTTTTTCTATAATATATTATTGAAGAATCTATAGGCATCTACTTTCTCAATCATTGCCTAACTGAGCAGCAAATAGAATCAACAGATACTCTTTCTCACCCAGATCACTTAAATTATTGAGTTCTTAGGATCTCCTTAATTATATCAAGTTGAACCAATATTTGCCCTAGTTTTCTTGGAGGGAGCTGGAGTGACCTTACAGTGCGTGGGGGAAAGTGTTCACTCACCCCTTATTTATGGTCCAAGCGCAACTGCATATGCAGCAATGTGAAACCTGCTAATCAGTTGAGTAAGACAGTGCAATCGCGAGCCCAGATATAAATCTATAGATATATACAAGACGTCTAGTATCAATATTTAGTATACCACCCCGCCGCCTTAATAACAGCAGCAACACGGCGTGGCATGGATCTAGTTAGTGAATCTAATAGAGATGAAGGTACTTCTTTCCATGCCTCCTGCAAACATTCAGCTATTCGCTTTTTAACAGTTGCTGGTCCCCCAGGATATGAAGCGAGATCTGGAAATTTTTGATGAAGTATCTTTTTCAGATATCGCCAGACATGTTCAATGGGGTTCAGGTCCGGAGAACAAGCTGGATGATCTGCCATGCACCACATATATTCATGCCCACAATAACCCCCTGTGTGAAATCATCAAGCTCTCCCTTTGACCGCCCTTGCGGTCTAGGTGCAGTTGGCACTGGAGTTGTATCGGCTGGGTCTAGAGCTGGGTCTGGAGTGGACATCGATGCCATGTTGATTGATGTTGAAGCACAGGAAGAGTCATGTAATCTTGACCCCACTTTATGCCTTTATTCAGGCCACCTGTTTCACCGCTGCACCGCGTACTACTGCATGTCTTACCACGTCGCTGCATATTATGCAGGGGGGTGCGTGAACACTTTCCCCCACGCACTGTATCTAGTTCTCATTAATTGCTCTATGTAAGACCCAGAATAGAATATGTTTGATAGGAAGATCCTTTTGAGCAGCTAGGTACTGCTCTAGATTTATTTTGATAATTCTGTTCCCACAAATTCTGTAACTCCACCTGTCTAGCTTATATAGGATGGCTACCATGTCACCTTAGTTTGCCCCCGCCGCCGCGAATTAATAGGGGACACCACAACATGGGCAGCGGTGGACCAGCTGATATGGAAGAGATAAGAAGGAGAGGAGGCGAAGTGGGACTCGGTGGTGGCATACGTCGCCTACCTCTACCATCCCCTCGCCGGACGTTAGGAAGATGCGACAGGGATGGCTAGATATCTTTTTTATGTATTTCTTTATCTATTTAATCATCTATTTGTACATAAATCGTGACAGGGCGGGCAGATTAACTTGTTAAATCCACCGGCTTCCGGGTAGCTCGTCATATAACAACGCCAGTGAAGACAGACTTGTCGATTAGTAATCAGTCGGCTTTCTATCATAGATACGGACGTTTGTCTTGGCGTCATGTGTGTGGAAAATTCAACTCGTCTCACCCGCGCGTGGTGAGGACCTTGTGCACCTACTTATTCTTCAACACATCGCTAATACTGCACTTGCAATGACTTCAGCACAATATCCACGTCTGCTGCCTCCCCCACACTTAGCTCCGCCCCCCCCCCCCCCTAAATGCGGATTCGGCGGCACCTTCGACGCATATTCCTCTACATTCCTTGCCACCGGACATCCGGGCTACCCTCACGCTCGCCTTGCAATCGGGGCAAAAGCGGATCACAAAAGAGCTCCTTGCACTATGTGAATATAACTTGAATCCAGCACTGTCACACGAGTTGCAGGGGAAAGACGCAGGGGAATTAGAGCTGCTGGCGATGCAGGTTAATCTTGGGCTTAAGCGATGTACTTTCCCTGCAGCTATGTCTCTTTGACTGTCTTTAGATTTCATACTGACGCTAAAATGTAAAACAGGGTGCACAAAACGTGTTCCATCCCCTCCCGACGTGTCGGGGACCACCGCTACTCACAAGCGGAAACGTGGAGAGAATAGCCTTCCTACAATCCGCTCCGGCAAATCCACAAAAGATGCCCTTTTGCGGGACAATTCCCGCTGTGTTCTGACAAATAGAGTAGAGCCCATGGTGGAAGTAGCGCATATCTTCCCTGTGGCTGTTAGCCCGAACCCAGCCCCATGCCTACAGTTTATGTCCCTTCTGCGTGCGTTCGGAGGAGTGGAGACGGCAGGGAGAGTAGCACAGTATTTGGGGTTGGAGGTGGCTAGAGAATCCGCGGCCGTGGAGCACCCGGTGACCGCTAGTGATGTTAGGTCAATGTCGGACACTTCAGCATTGGAGAGTTCGACCGGTGTTGTAGTAGTATCACCTGTTACCTCTATTTTACCAGCGGCGAAATTACCTATTAACAGACTTGAGAACGTCATGACCCTCTCAACAGAAGCACACAAGCTCTTTGGAAATGGTATAATTATCCTGGAGCCCATCGGGGACCCATTGACCATGTTTGACATGCCAATCAACGCCACCACTACCTCAAACCCTGATACTATGAATACTACTGGCCCACTCTTGACATCTTATGATATCCTCTTCTCCTACTTGCCCTCGCATCCAAGCTCTTCCGAATGGAATCTGACCTCATTTTGCACCCCCAACCCACTATTCACCCTCCAGCACACAGAAGAATCAGATCCAAAACTTGCAGAATGCGAGCTTATGAGGAATCCACTACCCATTGATGGTGAAAGTAGAGCGGCACGGCGAGGTCGAAGGGAATTTCTAGCAACAGGCACAAAGTTGACGATGACAACTTCGGATCCTATTCGGTGGCCTTTGCCACATCCGGATTTGCTGAGGCTCCATGCTGGATTGAGTCGGGTTGTTAGGTGCGCAGGAGGGGGTAGCACAGGTGATCATGTACTTGGAGAGGAGGACGAGATGGTCGATGAAGTGGTACTTGGGAGTGAGTTGAGCTGCGGAGATGCCCTGGAAGAATCTGTGCGAGATGAGCTGCCCTTAGCGGAAGGAGGAATATCAGCGCCTTATTCAGTGGGGCTTGGTGGAGATGGTATCACCCATGGTGGAGTAACGATACCAAAGGATTGGGATGCTGGGAATGGCACGCCAGGCACTTTTGAGAAGGTACTTCGTTATCTCAGTGGATTACCATCCCCAGGAATGTCCTCCCCGAGGAAGTCCCCTCCTCCGGCTAAGAAAACAAGGAAGATATCGACGACAACCACCACGAAAGCTCAATCAGATATGGGCGAAATTGGGGCAGCGCCCATCGAGAAAGGCTATGGACAAGCACTCAGTCTTCGTGGCATGGACAGAGGTCCCGTTCAGGGAGGGCGAGGGAAAAAGGAGGTTAACCGGAGAATGAGGCCAAGAACTACGATCGCATAGTACAGCTAATGTACTTAACAACTTGTGAGAATGGTGCATCAAGGAAGTCTATGCACCAGAAATGAAGGAGATCTTGGATTTGACGAAAACGGGCGCATGCGAAATATTCTGAGGCCTCAAGGGTTTCACGTTAGAATCACAATCTTCTATATATCTAGACGTGGATGCCTTCTATTCTTCGGCAATTGGTTGACAAAATTCCAACCAAGTCCAAGGAAACTAATATACCCTCCGGAATATCCCTGTAGTTCCCTATCCATGCACAATCTAGCGAGACCTGGCTATCGTCATGAGGGCACTATTTGGAGGATACAAGTAGAGATACGATCTTCGAGAGCGTTCAATCCTGTATCTTGTGTTCAAAGTGAAGTCTATCCTTCTATTTGCGCAAGTACTTGTATGGGACTAAGCGATGTGTACCGATATCATTGTAATACAGTGAACTCTCGATATAAGAATATTTGATATAAGAATATACTTGATATAAGAATATACCCCCCATACAAAATAAGAATATACTTGATATAAGAATATACCCCCCATACAAAATAAGAATATATTTGATAGAAGAATATTCTTATTTTCTCGAGGTTGTTTACTAAGGTATTCTTATAGCAAGAGTACCTGATTGGGTAATGTATAAACAGCCAAGCTGGAATAGGAAGGCTTATCGATAAGAAATTACCCCGCAACCAACAATACCGCCAAACACAATACCGCAACACACAATATTGCTACACCTAAAATACCACCTCCAAACCCTCAAACTAATTCGATATGCCTGCTAGTGGTGCATTGAAACGTCAAGGTTGGACGGAAGAAGAGCGCAAGGAGATATACGAATATGCCCATGCATATCCTGATCTGACATGGCGAGGATGATGAACAACCTGAACCCGCCTCCATTCCGCATCACCAAGCCCTAGCAGCTCTTGAGACTCTTACATTATATGGACACAATCAGGCCCCCTCAATGAGGCTGCGGACCAGTTCTATTATCGTGAACACCGGCGCATTGAGGCTGCACAACTGGCAGACAAAAGGAAAGGCAAGCAAACAGTCATTACTGCCTTCTTCACTTCATACGGCGCTGTTCCTGGTTCTCCTGTACCTAGTTCTTCCTCTACCTCACGTTTATTCTCTTTTTTGATGTATACCTTTAGTAGTTACCCTGACATTTGATATAAGAATATTTTTGATATAAGAATACTACCCCCCCGCCGGACGATATTCTTATGTCGAGAGTTCACTGTACAAGCTTGCTTACGTTACTCTGTTGGTACTAGTAGAGTTTTGCTTGTATCGGCAGTACTCTGTAGCGCTACTGGATGACCAAGTAACACCTATCAAAGCGTAAAAAAATACAAAACTGCCCTTGGTACCTGCGTATCTGACCCTATTAACCCCCTTTAGCTAGGTAACATTCGTATTCGAGAAGGAAAAGGCAACAGAGGGATTGTTCGACATCAAAATTCAATATCTCGGCGCCCCTACAGCAGTCTGGGTCCCTGTCGAGCTCTTCCATCCGCCTGCCTTTCCTTAGGTTTTGTCAATACAGTACCATAATAACCGGGTAGTGCATCACCGCCGGGAAATGCATCAATTCACGCAACCAACGTCTAGCATCCCGAGACCTAGTTACACGATACACAGGAGATCCGATGCTTCTCCCAACAACAATAGAAGATACATGACGAGGTCTGAGAGGAGTTTGGGACAGTGGGGGTGCTTGACGACTCATGGGCAAGGGGGTAGCTGCCATAAGACCATATCAGACTCTCAATCTTTAGTTGCATATCCGGACTCATCTAGCGATGCCTCAGCTATACTAGATCCTCCAGACTCTTCAAAACGGATAGATACCTTGCACTGTTGAAGTGCTTTACCTTTATTCTTTCCAAAACAGTACCTGAGACATTTTTTGTGCACAGGCCTCCCGTGCAGCTTCAGGTGTAAGGTGTCTGTGCCAAAGGCATCTGTTGACTCCGAATCCGGGTTCCGATCGCAGATATAGCGTTAAACCATCAAGACCAAAACAGACAGAGGCGCGTTTCGCTCAAGCGGATTAGAGTGTGGCTTTATATTGCATATACAAACAAACCAAATATAAACCTGAATATTTACTGTAGGTTTACCGGCTTAGTGGGCTATCGGAGGTTGGTATAAGACTATCAAAGCATCGGAAATTAGCAAAGAGGTGTATGTTACGCTGACATGGGACCTTGTCACGGAGTATTGGCACAATCAATATATCGAGTTATCGGAGACGATGCAGGTACATTCTCAGCAAGGCAATTATTGAACGTAAAATGAAATATCTTGCCATTTTAATGAAAATGAAGTCAAATTGGTAGTTTCTGTGCCGGCTTCTGTGCCCTAGTCCATCGCTTCTTCCAATCACTACATGTGACAAATTTCCCATTAACTATGCGTCCAGCGCCGCTCCCGTCCTCCAAATCATTACATGAATTCACTGCCATCTCATCACCCACAGTAATAACCACCCCACCCCATAGCTAGGCGCCACACTAAAAATGTAGAACTGACTTTGACCCATGGGAAGTAAATGGAGAAAGGCCGATATTTACTTTTTCCCCTGTGAATCCGTAGGTGTTGGTGGTGGAGGATCAGGGCAGTATTGGCCACAGTTACTGCAATTTGCGACCCCAGCCGGAACTGGGAAACAGCATCTTTTACAGTATTTGACTGGCCCTTGAGAACCGGATGCACCATGCTTGGGTTTAGGGTTGCTGCTTGAGGCTAGGACACTCTGAGGGATAGGCACAGCAATACCTGGCCAGATGGCCCCGCAGCGCTCGCACCTAGATAGGTTGGGATCCCTGAATGGGAAACAGCATGCTTTGCAGTATTTTGTGGGAGAAGGTAATGCACCAGACATGGTTTTTGACTTTGAGGAGGAGAGTCTTTTGAAAGCGTTCTAGTGTATCTTTAACCTGGTGGGAATGTGGACTGAGTGAGAGGAAGGCTGTCTTGCTGTTGGCTGTGGAATAAGGAAACAGGAACAGTCGCGGTATATATATGCATATCGTATACTGTTGTGCCACCTTAGTTTAAGCTTCTAAGGCGCGGAACATTTGTATCAGGAAAAAGGAGCGAGTACGACTCTATCAAAACCATTCTCTGTGATTCCTAGTCGTTCATTCCAACGTGGTGTGCTCCTAAATTAGACTTACATGGCAATGTGGCTCACCTGACCAGTCGTAGTTTTAAAGAAAGGAATGAGGATGGCCAATGTCGATCAGACGGTTCAGGTATGTGAAGAATAGTAGCTCCGTGCTGCGTCGTACCTGAGCTACTAGAGGTGCCATAACAGAGGTGCAGTGAGTGGTCTGAGGAAGACGTTGATGGCCACAGGATAAGGTTAGGCTTGCGGGTTTGGTATGTATGAGGGGAAAAGTGAGCGGTAAGTACTTACGACACCACCTTTTCTTATTTAATTGTTTTCTTGATTCAATGGTATTAAATGCAGTAACCTAAAGATATTGCGAGACACACCATCGAAATCCTACTCAGGGTTCCTTCATTGCCAGAGGTGCTGCTTAATTCACAGATAAAATTGTAGGGAACAATGCAGTGTGCTTAACCTATCATGTTGGTAAAGGAGATTCCTAGAACAGGGTATGTGGTCCCCGTGGGCCTCTGATGTTCATGAGCGGGTGATCAGTATGCAAAACAATTGAATTCCAGAGCTCAAGCAGCGAGCATTGTACCTCAATGCGGGAGCGTATTACCTTGAAATGACCCGGGTTTCTTCAATAGTTCGCAAGTAGATACCGAAATCGATCAGCACAAGGCTACGGTAGTCTCGTTACAATATAGATCTCTGGATGGCAATTTTCTATATTCGCTGGCAGTGACACAAATCATCGTCATGCATGTCGTGTGTTTGACTCGCAGCCGTGTTGCAATTATCAGGAGAATGATATTAGTCTCTGAAACATACATAGTGGAGTGATGTAGTGACCGACCTTTTCATGAAGCGTGATGTATCAAACTTACTTTAATGACTCGGGATATTCCAGGGCAATACAATATCCTCTTGGAGCATGCCGGTACAAGCAGTGCAGAAGTGCATTGATAGGTAAAACTCTATAGTTGTGTGCGTAATGTTTCATAGAGAAATAGAGAGAAGCAAGAGAGCTATGAGACTGTGTGCAACCACACCAGAAATCCAGATAGCAATGCAGCTCCATGTGGCTAGGTCCACCGAAATGGGGGGTTTGATCAAGGCGTCAACGAGCTCCAATTGGTACTCTTTGTCACATTCTATGAATATGCACGCCCTTCTCCGACTGGGCGCCCGTGGGAAGCGTGGGAAGTAGTAGCAGCATTGGCCATTTGGGTTCAAAGATAAGAATACGTGTATATGTGAGTGACTTACTATATCTGGCACTGGGAGACCACGCACAGGGGCCGTTAAGTGACGGGCTACGGTTGGCGATAATGAAAGTGGCAAATTGACTTTTCATACGATCTCAATGTCTAACATGCAAGTGATAGAATGAAGGCTCAGAGTGAGAGCGCGGGGTGCCATACGTGTATGTAGGTGGTGCGTTTGGCTAGTGGGAGGAGGGGGAATACTTGCTAACTTGTAAATGCATACGGGCTCTATACCATCCATCACTGGAGTCAGTACCACTACTGGGACACGGATCAATATGCTTTTAACTACATTTGAAGCGAGATTGAGCTACATGAGAGTGTGGCATGCATGAAACATACGGGATATGAATGGGTACGAGAGTTTGTGCAACCAGACTAATGAATGTTAGGCTCCAAGCGGTCCCTGTGAGGCTAGGGGGGGCTATGAGGGGTCATGTGCCTCTAGATAGGGGTAATGGAGTCCCAACAGCGATAACGGACAATGTGAAACAGAGATCGATTGAGAGCTCATATCTGTATCCTATTGTTTAATTGGGAAGAAAACAAAGGGAACGTACACAAACATTGCGCAGGTAAAAACAATTTACATGCTAACGTAGAAGATCCCCAATACTCCCCAGAGGAAAGAATCCAAGTCAGAAAATGTTAAAGTGAAAATGCCATAAACAAAGCTCAAATGCAACAGGGAAATTGTCCGAAGGTACATAAACTGTTCCAGTCGCTCGTGCAGGTGACAAAGCTACAAGGAAATTCGCGGGCAGCTAACATTAGTGCGGGTTAAGGAAAGTTCGCAGTGGAATCTCCATCGAGTAAACCCGACCCGCCTCCCACACACGGGGCATCCCATATCAGCTCCTGCACACAACCCACAAGACGTTGGCGTATTTGCGCTGGTGGTTTGACGTGGTGAACGATGCTGCTCTTTCTTTCACTTTCTTCTTTTTTCTTTTTTTATTTTTAACTCAGTACTCGTGTGCACAACCTAAAGGGTCGTATGACGAGCCAGTCGGAAGCCCGAATGGATTCAAGCGCACCACCCTCCACTACCAAAGCCCATTTGGGGCTAGTCTCAGGAAGCCTTCACTGACTAACTAAGCGCGGGAAAACCTCCTTGGAGGACCAAACCAGTGCTCCTTGGCTGTTAGGAAATCTGTTAGGGCGAGGCAGGATTCGAACCTACTAACGCTCATGCGTTCACCAAGGTGGCTCCCAACTACACCACCTACTCTCCCTTTCACTTTCTTCTCGCTGCTGGTTGGACGGTCCCACTCATATCTTGTGTTGCGAAAAACCTCCTTCCTATTCGCAGTTTGCTTACATTCTCCGCTGATTTCACAGATTTCCCTAGTCGATTCAGATTCTATAGTAATCTGCCCTAGCGGAGGAGAAAAAAGCCACGCTGCTAGGAAAAGACGTTGTCTCCGCCTTCAATAACGCCAGAAGGGAAGGCATCAGCAAGGCCCTACCGGAGCCGAACATAAAGGAAGGAAAGAAATGGGGGCTGGAAGGAGACAGGTTCCTGGAAGAAAGAAGGTTTAAGGTCTGATGGGATGGTAAAGAAAGAGGAGAAGCCAAGATGAAGCAAGGAACCCCCAGGGCAGCCCACTCTCGCTGGTACTTTGGCTGCTCTAGATCGCCATCCCTCTGACGGAAGTAGACGCCACACTTCCCATTCAAATCCGTCGAAACAGGAGCTCGTATCGCCACACTCAGCCAAGGGTCCGCGGAGAAGCGACCGATATATTCAGCTACGTGGGCGACGTCAGCGCACTGATCATAACCGAGAAACTAAGCAAGAAAGGACACGACAAAGTGGTAATAGAGGTTGACACGCTCCTGGGGAGGCGACAGGGAGACACCACTCACATGAGACAAACAGAGGGAAACCCGGCTAGATTTCGGCGAACGAGGGAAGCACTCCAAACCCAGCAAAACGCCCGGAAACACGGTAGACAAACGCCTCCAGTTCCACGCCCAGGTGAAAGACAGAACCAGGAAGGCAGCCCCACTGCTAACGGTCATGAAACGTCTCTTCCAACGGCAACGGTGGCATCAGCAGCAAAGCGATGTACACTGGAATGATGAGCCCAGTTTTCATTTGTGGAGCAGAGCTTTGGAACCGAGCAGGACAACTCCACACAAGAGCCAATGCCGTACTTGCGGTAGACATGTGGAAACAGGAAGGCACGTAGCCTTGGTCTGTCCGCGCGGAGAGGAGATTGGGAGGAGGTGGAGCAATTGGGAGGAGATGGACGAGCGGAAGAAGTGGGCGAAGAAGGTCAAAGATGGGGGGGGTGAATATGTGGTAGACCTGGTGGAGACGTTCTTCTCCAACCTTGATCTGACCTGAGCAGGGAAGGACATGATGAGGGGAGGGCCGGGAGGGGCGTGGTGGAGGAGGGTATTTTATACTCGGGGAAGGGCCGGTAGGGGCGTGGCGGGGGAAGAGGGGTTATTTCGGTAGCATTGATTTCTTTGGCTCGGAAAGGCAGGGCGTTCATGCAATCTGTTGTTCCGTGGATGTACCGAACCTTTTAAGGCGAGGAAACGGGGCTGTCTCATAGCCTTGGGCTGCATAGACGTATAGACTCAAAAAAAAAAAAAAAAAAAAAAAAAACACAACAGCCAACTCAACACCTTCAAGAGACTGGAATATAGGGCCCTAAGGAAGATCACAGGAGCCTACTTCGGGACCAGTCACCAAAAGCTTGCATGGATTGCAGGAGTGGATCTACTAGAGGCAAAGCTAGACGACTCGGGGCAGGGAGCGGCCCGGGGGTTGGAGAATCCTGCCAGGCCAAACCTGGGAGGATGCGCTGCCTCGCCATAAGCGAGATGCTTCAATTCGAGTACTGATTTACCAAAAAAAAAAAAAAAAAAAAAAAAAGCAAGACGACTTTTCCGTATGCTAGGCAGCCAGAGCAGTCAAACTGGGGCCACCAATATCAGGAGGGAAACTGGAAACCACTACCTCGGGAAAACCCAACTGGCATGACGACACGGTCCTTCCCAATCTCAACCTCGCGGGTCCGATCCACACAGCCTTCTTCCTGACAGTAGCGGCACCAGAGGAACTATCCTTCGGAAACCGCGACGACCACCACCAGGCGTCGGGTGCGCAAATGGACATCATCCCCGCCGACAGCAGCAGATCGCAACTAGAGATGGGAAGAGACAGTTAAGGCCCTGGAAGAAACGGAACCCGGCAGACCTTGGGCCCCTCTAGTTAATAGTTTCCTCAAGGAAAGACGGTTCACAGTCCTCTGGGACGGGAAAGAAACAGGACCGGCCAAGCTGAACCAGGGCTCTCCGTGAAGCAGCCCACTGTCCCCGGTACACTGGCTCATCTTAATAGCTATCCCCCTTAAGAAGGTAAGCGCAACACTACCCATTACCTCATAGGTGACTCGGACATCCTACTGCATGAAACAGACCCGCGTACAAGTATCGACAACAAATATTTTCGGCTACGTCGATGAAGTCAACTCTCATATCAGCACAGAAGGGCTAGATTGGAAGGGGCACGATAAAGTGGTCAGGCAGCTCAATACCCCCTTGGCGGAAGCTGCGATTAAACACAGCCTGACGTGGGACAAAGCGAAGGGGACAAGACTAGTCTTTGGGAGAAACGGCAAAAATTGCAGGCTAGTCAAGATGCCAGGTATCACAATGAACCAGCACCTATTCCTGCACACGCAAAGCGGCATCCCTCCTGGTAGTCATAGAGCGCCTCGGTAACAGCAACGGTGGCATGAGTGGAAGAGCACACCGTACTATATACAAAGGAATGATACGCCCAGTCTTCACCTGGGGAGTGGAACTTTGACACCGACTGGGACAAACGGAAAACCCGGTCCTACGCATTCAATAGGCTCGAATATAGGGCGCTCAGGAAGATCGCCTGGGCCAATCATGGTAGCAGCCACCAAAAGCTCACCTGGATCGCGGGTGTAGAGCCATAGAAGCAAAGTTGGGGGACTTCCAAAAATGCTGGGCAGCAACAGCGGTCCAATCGGGAAACGCCAACATGCAAGACGAAGTGCAGGCGGCCACGGTGGGCAAAACCAAATGGTTCGATGGCACCGGTCATGTCAATCTTGAGGCCCCATCTACGCAGCTTTCGACCTGTCAGGCGCTGCAGCAGCTATCATTCGGGAACCGCGACGACCATCGCCAGGCGCCCCTCACCCACGTCGACATCACCCTCGCCGACAGCACCAGGTCACAGGACAAGAAGGAATGGTACGTAGATATCTCCAAACTAGCAGATGGGGGATGGTCGATGGTCTTCACACACGGGACTGGTGGGAAGAATGCGGAAGTAGCAGCCGCAGCAGTCACCCACAATACCGAACAAGGGGCCTACTTAGGCTCACTGGCCACGGTAGCGGACGGGGAAGGAAATGGCATAGCACCGGCCCTCAATTCACACACCGACAGCCTCTAATCCTCATGGGCTCTATGGCAAGTAAACTTGCGCTACAGAACGTTGCAAAGGGCCCATCCCCGGTCCGGCATCGAAAAGAACTTCAAAGATGCCCTCGTCGCACGCGCAGACTCAGACACGACACGAGGATGGGTCGATTGGCCAATCGGTAGTTTCGTACTGACTATGAGTGTCATACTGTGGTTGATTGGTAGGTTTATTTGTTTCCTTATTTTAGTTCTTCGCTTAGCTTTTTGACTGCTTCGCTTAACTTTTTGACTTCTTCGCTTGAATTTTTGGTTTGTTTGGTTAATATCTGCCATCTTGGCTTGATTTTACAAAAGCGAGCCGACCACTGTGCATTAAGCTAACTGACCAATAGGGGAGAAAGGTTCCGTACGGATTTGCAACATTGGATCCATGACGATTTGGTTTTAGATTGAATATCCCTTTCGCAGCCTGGACTGCGACTGCGACTCCAGAGAAGCTCATACTTATACGAGCTAGTCTTGGAATACGTGATGATGTGATATCCATTCTCGAACCTGTAAATCGTTTCAATCTGCACTACTCTATCAGAGAGATCCAAGGTGCTGAGAATGGGGAAGAAGACCTTGGTTATCTTATACCGGAGATCGATCCTCTTGTGGCATCCGTGGAAAAGATTGCTTTTCAGATACCTTACACTATAATTTACATAGAGTCAATTGCTTTATGTCTCACCATTGCCACTACGTTAAGGACACAGCTTCCACATTGAACACGCATTTATCCTTCGTATCCTCAAGAATGGGATGCCGACTAATATTCACCTTTGAAGTGTATGATAGTCTACTACAATATATCTCAATTGTCTATAGCCAAGATTTATGTCAAAAGGAATTACTATGTAAGGGTTATAAGATTCATCTTAGTTATAATATCTATATAGAGAATAGGTGTATATGATTCTCAAGTAGCTAGAGTTATTTAATAGAAAATTAAAAACTTAGAAAATCTTAATACTTTTATCTAAAAATATAATAAATATACTAGAAATAGTTATATATAAATTACTTATATCTTATATATAAAAAGATTATTCTTTAATAAAAAAGTAAAATTTAAATTAGTATTTAAAGTTTTAAATTATTAAAGATATAATAATAATAAGTATAATCAAAAATTTATTAATAAAATAGAAAATAAAAAGTATAAAATTTAGTTTTTATAAATTTATTAATATAATAAAAAAAGTTAAAAAAAATTATAAAAAATTGTAAAAAATTATATTAATTTATAAGTAAAAAATTACTATATTTTAAAATAGTATTAATATAAAAAATAATAGTAAATTTATTAAACTTTAATTAAAGTATATATATTACTAAAGTCTTTATAATAATATAGTAATATAGTAGTACTACTAGTTTAATTATACTCCTCTTTTTAGTTATCTAATTAGCACTTTAGTATACTTCCTTTAGAGGTTATTGTACTATTTAGACTAGCCAATTAGATACTACTTTAATAATTGAGTGTTAGCGCGGCCCCTTCCCCAGTAATGGCGGGCTTGGCAAACATCGCAGTCTTGTCAATAGCATTTACCCCACTTTGCCGGCAACCTTGGCCCTCGCATCCTTTCTCCCTCGCCCTCTCCTCTCTCACTCGCCCTCTCCTCTCTCCCTCGCCCTCTCCTTTCTTCCTCGCAACCTTCCTACTTCAGCTTGAAGTATTCATTCAGTATCTCCTAATACCTACTAACTGTATACACAAAAACTCTACAGCCTCAAACTACCTACTACATACCTGCTACACATTCAGGGACTTCGCGGACCCAGGCATCTAATAATCCAGCATACGAAGCAACCCTATATGCCCCATCAACTCTACGCGGTTGACCAAACCAAGCGACCAAACCAAGCTACCAAACGAAGGAACCCACTTGTCAATCCCATAAGCTAGACTGAAGAAGGGAAAGGGCGGGAAGAATTTACTTCAATATTGCTATACTGGGTCATATTCTCAATTCAATCCTTCCGTGATGTCCTATATCTGTCTGATTTCCCCAAAAGGCATCCACTTAACGCAGGAAAAAGAAAATCTCAGTTATGGACCACTTGCTTTTTTTTTTTTTTTTTTTTTTGAACTCAGTACTTGTGTGCACAACCTTAAGGGTCGTATTTCGAGCCACCCGGAAACCCTGGTGGAGTCAAGGCACAGCCAAGTTAGTCTGGCGCCCTGCGCGAACTACGTACAACTAGCAAGGACAAAGGAAAAGTAAGATATGTGCAACCAAAGTCTCGTAGTCCGGCAGATGAGTCCCGCACTCTCTCCTGAGGCCCCCTTGCCTTCGCAGCGAGTGGTGTCCCACTTATCGCCCGGTTAGGGGGCGGTAGAGGTAGGCGAAATTCGCCTCCACCGCGTCCCACTCCTCGTCCTCTCCCTCCTCCTTTCTCCAAATTGGTGTGTCTAAGTCTTCCCATGACCCGTCCCTAATTATCTCTTGGCGCTGCTGGCGGTGGTGAGGGCAATCGAAGGTGATGTGGTATCCGTCCTTCGAGGGGTGTCGCAGTTGGAGCAGGCAGGAGAGTCGACCTTGCGGACGAAATGGAGCCAGTAGTTCTGGGGGCCCCGGTTGGTGCGCGGCCTGGTGTAGGATGGACTACTTGCTTGAGGCTGTGTTGTGAACCTGCCTTACCAACTGTCCCTCCGTAGTTAATCGACGCGCGTAGCACACTTTATTCTTCTCCCTGATCATCATGACGAAGACGATAGAGTTTAACTTATTCTTCTAACGCTTTCACCAGCATTGTCCCAAACTCCTCTCCATCCTCCGACTTACCTGCTTGCTTACTACCAATGACAGCAAAACAAAGGCTTTCTGACGTGGGTGAATGTGCACCATCTTTAGCTGTCCCCAACCTGGGATGCAGTGAATAGATTCAGCCTGGGAGAGCTGATGCACTATCCTGAGTCTAATGGCCCTAAATTATCATACTTCCCGGAATCCCTCCCGGAACTGACAACAGGCAAAGTCTTCCTAGAGGCCTCAGGGAAACCTAGTTTGCTCCACCGTCTTCAACCAGTTGTCTAGGCTCGCCTATTTCACATACGGGACACACTAAGAAACGAGAAACGCTTGACAGAGGTCAAAGAAAGTGAGTAGGAGCTCATAATTCACAACTTCATGACTGACCTTGGTTCGAAGAATATCTCGCATATACAAAGGTTTTGACGGAGACAAGGCTGTTAACCTGTACTCCAACTAAATTAGCGAATCACAAATGCTTTCTCTCTCTCCCGATCCCGATATTATCCCTGAGAAACCCATACGACCGCTTTGGAAGTACTATAGGAGATGGGACATTTTTATACCAGGGCCGCCATCAGTTCAAATCTATTCATGCGACTATCAGAGCCATGAAGAATTGTGAACATACTACGAAGACTGTATACTTAAATGGATGCATGGGAGTGGGAAAATCACATATCCTCGCCGCAGTGGTTTGTGAACCCAAAAATCGGGGGAGCGAGTGTTGTACCTTCCAGATTGCAAGGAATTCCTCTCGACCCCGTTCAGTTACCTATAACGCATGTTTGTAGTCGTGGACCAGGTAAATGTCCTCGACCAAGACTGCCCTGGAAAAATACGCAATTTTTTTGGGGGGTAAATCAGTACTCCTATTGAAGCTAAACGCTTATGACGAGGCAGCGCATCCCCCAGGTTAAGGCTGGCGTGATTATCCAACCCCCGGGCCGCTCCCTGTCCCGTATCTACATACATGACCAGATACTCCCCTGGTTTAAAATATTCCACCCGCGCGTTCGGACAGCGAAAAAGGACGTAACATAGGAAATCATGTCCTCACAGCCTGCGCCAGCTTCTGAAACCACTCCGGGTCCTCCCATATCTTCTCCCAACTCCGCCCATTCCCGTCTGATACTCTCGGGCAACTCAGTAGGTGCACTGCATTCTGTGCTATCCCTTCTTCACACAACTCGCACAACGGGTCCTCCGCTCTACCCACCCTATGTCGCTACCAGCGCTGCGGACCTCGATCTGTCACTATATCGTCAGTCCCCGTAGTGACCTCTCGATTCCACTTCACCTGCTTGGAGAGTCGTCCCATGGGGAAAGCCTGTCCGATGCCTACTGGTGTAACCATGTCAGGTCGTAGCATCCTCCTGCCTACCCATGCTGCCTCCTTCGCTCTCCTGTCCGCCCTCTCATTCCCTTCTACCCCGCTGTGCCCCTTTACCCATATCACCGTCTTACCCCCTTTTGCCATCTCCACTGCTGCTTCTTCTTCGACCCAGGACCGTGGTTGCTCAAAGCGCAAGTTCTACAACCGACCAATGGCGCCCTGACTGTCAAGCACTACCACCGCCCTGCTAGCCTACCATGCACATAATACCCCCAGCATCTCTGCGCCTATCACCGTGACAAGGGCCCCTAGGTACTCCACTACCTCCCACTCCTATGCAGCCTCTCCCCCAACAACCGCCGCTGCTGCTACTTCTTCCTGTCGTGACCTGGCCGACGGGGAGGAGAAAGGGATCACTTTGGCACTCGGCTCCGACGCGGACAAGCTCCTGATCCTGACAGGCTCCATGCAAGCAAGCAAGCCCTCCTCAACCTCGGCAAAGGCGCTCCACCTAGATCCGGTATTGAGCGTGAGCTAAAGAACCTCCTACACAAGCGGGCGCACCTAGAGACAGCGATAGTATGGGTCCGCAGTCACATAGGCATCCCAGGCAACGAAAGGGCAGACAAGAGGGCGGCATACGAATCAGCATTAGGCCGCATCGCCGGGAGTCAGGAGGTGGCAACAGCAGCGGGTATCAGGATTGCAGCCAAGGCCAAGCGGAAGGACATGCGATCGGAACCAGGGTACGGATTCACAGGTGCATATGGCACCGATACGCCCTGTCGGCCTACACATGGCTGCGCACCAACCGGGGCCCACAGAACTACTGGCTACACTTTGTCCGCAAGGTTGATTCCCCGGCTTGCCTCCACTGCGACCATCAGTCAGATGACGGCTACCACATCACCTTCGACTGCCCCAAGCACCACCAGCAGCGCCAGGAATCTATCGGGGATGCCAGGACTTGGGAAGAGCTGGACACACCAATATGGAGAAAGGAAGAGGGAGAGGAGGAGGAGTGGGATCCGGTGGAGGCATACTTCGCCTACCTCTACTGCACCCTCACTGGACGATAGGAGAGTGCGCATATTTGACATTTGCTGCGCCGCTTCATGTTATCCGCTCGCTTTGTTTTGATTTTGTACGTAGTTTGCGCAGGGCGTCAGATTAACTTGACCATCCCTTGAATCCACCCGGGTTTCCGGGTGGCTCGTCATACGACCCTTAAGGTTGTGCATACGAATACTGAGTTCAAAAAGAAAAAAAAAAATTCCTGTTGTGACCCATCTGACCACGCACTGACCCGCTCTCGATGCAGCTCCTCCACTCGCACACTCCGCCGTAATCCTCCGGTATGTCGGGGCATCTAGTGTAAGACTACATCTAGATCCAGGACCTCCCCTAAGATATCTACGGCTACCTTCCTCAGCTCTGGCAGACCCCTCCCGTATACCGAGCCCGCACACCGGATCATCTTTACCTGCATCCACACCCGCAGGGAAGGTATACCTGTCATATCTTCTATTTTCACCTTGGCGCTCCCCCTCCAGCCTCCACATAACTCCTTCTGTTCCGTGGGTTCTGTATAGAGCTCCGCGCCGTATGTCAGGATGGGGAATAGCTGACGAGACACAATCTGCTTCTTCGCCTGCGAGGGCAGTCTCGTCAGACGTCTCACTAGCTCCCATGCCGCCCTCCCACCTGATACACATTGGGTCACGACTCTGATTGCCGGGTTCGGATTTCGCTACTTGTTAGTCGAATCCTCAACTGCAAAGTTAGAGCTCGCAATTCAACCCCGAGCAAACCAGGAGAATGTTAATATAATAAACCTGTTCGGAGGTAGATAAGGTAGGTTGCCATGTTCTCCCCATAATTACTCTGATTTTAGCTAACATAGCATAGCTGGAGATGGTGGCTTAGTGCGACCATTGGAACGAGATTTTGCCTGAACTGTCCCTATTTTTCAAGAAAAACCTGGAACAGATGTCAGGGTGCAATCCACCCCTCCTCCGTGGATTCTATACTTCTCTTAAGGGTCATGCTCACTACGAGCTGGCATCGGACGCTGTTGTTGAGGTGAATGATACACCAGTCTTTGCTACAGCGCAACAAGGTCTTAGTATTGTCAAGGAGAATGACTATTGGGGTTTTATTTATGCCTCGCAACAATGACAAGACATCATTACCAGAATCCATAAGTTTTCTAATGACCAATTGTTAGGGGACGCCAATGAGTAAGTTGTGAGACATGGGTATCCTGCCTGCTCTTATTTTCAGGTACGAGGCACCAGCAGGCTGCATCTTCGGCGGCACAATTGAGGTCACAAACAGACTATCGTTACTTTTACTCTGGTCCGAAAGGAAGAGCAAGGGGTTCACGCGGGCTACGGGGCAGGGAGCGGCCCAGTGGTTGGACAATCCCGCCAAGCTTAACATGGGGGGATGCGTTGCCTCATCATAAGCGAGAGGCTTCAATATGAGTACTGGTTTACCCCCCCCAAAATATGCGCATTAGCGAGTCACGTCCTGGCCATCTGGTTAAAGTCAAAATCCCCCAACCCCTGTTTTTGGGAGTAAACCAGTACTCGTATTGACGCTACTCACTCATAACGAGGCAGCGCATTCCCTAGGTTAAGCCTGACGGGATTATCCAACCCCAACTTAACACAATTCTGGGTTGGTTTGATGTTAAACAGTTCAGGGAACCCAGGTTCGCTAGGATTCCTTTCCGAAGATACTATGCCCAGTCAGGTTTTTTTTTTTTTTTGGTAAATCAGTACTTGCATTGAAGCATCTCGCTTATGGCAAGGCAGCGCATCCCCCAGGTTAAGCCTGACGGGATTATCCAACCACTGGGCCGCTCCCTGCCCCGTATCTACGTACATGCTAAATTCAGCTACCACAACCCCGCTATCACCGCCTCAATCACCCCCGGACTGCCTCCGCCAGCTTCTCGCACCACTCCGGATCTTCCCATATCTGCTCCCATTCCCGCCCTTTGCCATCCGCCACCCCAGGACAGCGCAGTAGGTGTGCGGCATTTTGTGCCAAACCCTCCCCACACAACCCGCACGACGAGTCATCCGCCCTGCCCACCTTATGTAGCCACCAACGTTGCGGTCCGCGGTCGGTAACCATGTATGTCAACCCCCGTAGGGCCTCCCGGTTCCACTTTGTCTGTTTGGACGGCCGCCCCATGGGAAAAGCCTGTCGGATGCCTGCCGGTGTGATAACGTCAGGTCGTAGCATCCTCCTGCCCACCCATGCCACCTCCTTCGCCTTCCTGTCTGCCCTCTCATTGCCTTCCACTCCACTATGTCCTCGTACCCACATCACCGTCTTGTGGCCCCTCGCCATCTCCCCCACTGCCAACTCCTCTATCCACGACCGTGGCTGTTCGAAGCGTAGATTCTGCAGTCGCCTGATGGCGCCCTGGCTATCAAGTGCCACTGTCGACCTTCCCGCCTGCCATGCTCGTACCACTCCCAGCATCTCAGCGTCCATCACCGTGGCAAGAGAACCCAAGTATACCCCCTCCTCCCACTCCTCTCCCGCCTCTCCTCCCACCGCTGCTGCCGCCGCCACCCCTTCTTGTCGTGACCCGTCCGACCATGCTGTCACTTCTCCTGCATCCAGCTCCGCAATATCCACTTCCCTCCCCGCAGTTTCGCCCCCTCCAGACATCCAGTGTAGCACCGCGTCCGGTTCCAACACTCCTTCCAGTATCCCTTTCGCGGTCTCCCTCAGCGCTGGCAGTGCCCTCCCATAAACCGACGCTGCCCAGCGGATCCTCTTCGTCCACATCCATGTTTTCAGATCTGGGACTCCAGTGATATCCTCGACCTTTGCCCTCGCACTGCCCCTCCACCCCCCGCATATCCACCTTCCCCACTCCGCGCTCAACCTCTCCATCACCTCCGAAGGTTCGGTATGCAGCTCGGCACCATATGTCAGTATCGGAAGCAGCTGTCCGCACACTATCTGCTTTTTCCCCTTGGGCGGTAACTTGGTGAGTCGCCGTACTAGCTCCCATGCAGCCTTCCCCTTTGCTGTCCGATATGCTTGATGCTTCCTCCGCGACTTCATGTTGATGCCCAGATGTGGTGCCTCTGCCTCTTTCCACCTCTTGCTATCATCCCATTCTAATCCGTACTCCTCCGCCGCTGCTTTCAGGAAGTTGTCCAACCTCCGCTCACCTCCAACATACATAGAATTAACGTCGTCGACATACGAAAGGGGGACAAATGTTCCACCCCTCCTCCGCCCCCGTAGCCCAGCCCTACCTACCTCCCTCTCCCTCCTTTCCGCCTCTCTGATCATTCCGGACATGTATATGGTAAAAAGGGAGGGACTCAATGGTGAGCCCTGTGGCGTCCCGGATGTCATCCTGGCCCTCCCGATATCCCTGCCATCCACCTCTATCCCAAAAGCTCGTGGCTGCAAGAAGGCATCCACCCACTTCTTCAACTGTGGATATCCCCCTAGCATCTCCACCATCTTTCCCCGTCGTAGGTGGTTGAAGGCGGACTTGATATCTCGACCATATAATGTTCCCCCGGGATTACCCCGAACTATCTTATCCATTAGCATTACGCTGTCTATTGCTCCCCGTCCCTTCCTCCCAGCAAAGGCCAGTTCGTGCCATAGTTCTGGTATCTCTTGCAGCTCCTCCGCAATGATTTTCTCTGCCAGCTTGCCGACTGTATTCGCCAAAACTATTGGCCTCCAACCCTTAACTTTGGAGTGATCCTTTCCAGGCTTCGGGATCATCACCATCTTCATTTCCCTCCACTCTGCTGGCTGGACCGAGTCCAGTTCCACGGACGCACACTGAGCTACATCTTTCAGTACCTCCCTACCCAAGCTCGTCCCTTGTATCTTCTTTAAGAGGCGCCATGAGATCCCATCCGGCCCTGGTGCACTACCATTCTTCGTTTTCCTCAATGCCCTCCTTACTCGCTCCTGCATCCGCGATCCCGCTTCCATCCGCGCCATTACCCCTGCCTCGATATCACCATCTCCGAGAACTGCCAGCTCTTCTCCTCCTTCATCGATCAGATTATGCTTGCTAAATACCACCAGCTTCTCATCTGGAGTCCTGGCAATGCTGCCATCCTCCGCAGTGATGTCACCACACCTGGGCTTGATGTTGAAGGGGTTGCGTGAGACTCGAGCAATGTCCCAGACGTTCTTCCCCTCCATCACCCACTGGCTCCACATCTCCGCCTTTGCTTCCTTGATTCTTCGTCCCAACTCCTTCCTCGCCTCTCTCGACCTCCTTCCTCTCCTGCGTAGCTCCTTCCATTCTCTCTTCCACCACCTCTTACTCTTTCCACAAAGGCGCACCTCCCTGGTCCACTCGTCCGCCAGCTTCCTTCGGAGCTCCTTGTAAGCGTCCCCAAAGAACGTGAATACTACTTCCGTAGGTCTCTCCTTCTGTTCCAAAACGTACTGTTCCACTTTCACCCAGTCTGTCTCCTTCCTCCTGATTTCCTCCCGTTCTACCTCCACCCTGACTCCAATCATACAGTGGTCACTGTTCGGATTCCAGGCATTTCGAATCTTCCAGGGTCTCCCAGCGCCTCTTGTCAGTACTCGGTCGATTGTGCACTTATGCTCCCCCCATTGATGCGTATATTCCTCCACCCCAATATCCATCCACTCCTTCTCCTCTATCCACCCCTCTAGTGCACTTGCTTTCCTCCTCCCACAACAATTCAGATCACCAATGATAACCTCCGCCCTCCCAGCCATCACATTCATCTTCCGTACCACCTCTGCTGCTGTACATTGAGGGCGGACATAGGCCGCTGCAACTCTGTCCCCAATCAGCACCCACTCGCCGTTCCCCTTTACCGACACCTCCATCTCCTTGGATACATATACCGTCAACTCCTTCGAACGATATGCCACCTTGTAGCTGGGATGCGTCTGCCTTCTATCCATTTGCTCCACCGGTTCCGCTAGCACTATGATGTCCGCCCCTGCATCACCCCCTTCCTGTAATCCCACGTCCCCTATAATCCTCCCCTTCCTCGAATTCAGATAGGCGACTTTAAGCATAGAGCTCCCAATCGGGGTCATCCCGAGTTACTCGCGGCGGTGGGGTGTCATCTGGCATCCTCCTATTCTTGTCCTCCTTTTCTCTCCTCGTCATCCAACAATGCTCCCACCAGTGCCCCAACTGGAAGCAACTATCACAAGATGGACAACTCGGGTCCCTCTTACACTTCGTCGACCAATGTCCGAACACGCCACAGTTCCAGCACCCCTTCGCATCTCTATTGTCTGGCTTGCGTGGAGCCCACTGTTGTGGTCGCCATTGTGATGGTCGTCCTTCGTTGATCGTTTCGCCCAAGACGTCCTGGTACCAGGCCATGTCCCCCTTTCGGCAGTACAAGTAACACCGTCTCACAATTCCACCGTCCTTCACCGTTTCTGGTAGAGGGTCCGGTTCTATATCGTATCCGCCGTTGTGCACCGTGAAACGCAGCGTCAAGTTGTGTCCTTGGTATGTATCCCCTCGCCCCCCGGTTAGCCACTTTGGCGTTCTCGCCGCAAGCGAGAGACCCGAGTCCTGGCAAATCGCCCTCGCCCTGTCGACTGCCTTCTCCCCTTGTACTCCGGGGAGGCCTGGCACTACTATCTCTTGTGTGTCCAGCGCGAGAGTCGATGTGTATCCGAACGCTCGTCTCAGGACCACCCTTGCCCTTTCTACCACCGACGCGAAGGTGAGACCCTCCTGGGGCTCCAGCTGGATTCTCCTCTCCTGTGGGTACCTGCCATCATACTCCACCTTCATAGCCCTTACCCTGATCCCTTTTTGCTCCGCAAAAGCATTGAAGTTGCGTACCAGCTGCTGCTTCCATCGGTCATCTCTCCCAGATGGAGGCCGGTTCGCGTTTAAAACCTCTACCCACACCTCACCAGCCTCTGGCATCCTCTTTCGGCCATTCCCCTTCAACTCGAGTCTCTTCGCTCCTGCCCCAAACTCTCCACATAGTTTCTGTCCGTATACCACCCCGCCTTTATTAGCCATCACCTTACCTCCCACCGCCTTCCCTTTCCCCTGTATAGCTGCTCCTGCTTCTCTCCCGTTCCTTTGTGCAACCGCCTTTGCCTCGGATCTGGGTCCGAGCGGAGGAAGGACCTTTCCGACCACCTCCTTTCCTTTCCCCTTTGCCCTTGCCTTCGCCTCCCTCCAGGCTTTCGGCCCACTCGGGGGCGCGAAAATATCCCCGGAGGTGTCCGCCGGACTGCTCTCTCCCCCGGTCACTGGGCTGTTTTCCTTCGGTCGCTGCGCTGACTCTGGCGCATCATCTGGGATCGCTGACGCGTAGGAAGATGCTGTACCCCCCACCCAGCGGATGGCTCCCAGCTTCGTAGCCCCCGGTGTTATCCCCGCATCCGGTGTGGGGGTGAAGTCACAGCTGAGTTGCCTGTCCTCAGGTGCAGCTCTGTCACCCCTCTTCGCTGCCTCTATCCTCCTTCCTAAATCCCTGACCACTCCACTAGCTAGGGACGAGGGTGTTCGAGTGCTGCTCCCTGCCTCCCACTCCTGCCTAACCCGTCTGATAAAACTCGGGTCATCTCGGCTGGCGTCCGACCCGTCAGAGGAGAAGCTCATCCTGCGTACTGCCCTTGCCCTCGCCGCTGAAGTCGCAGCCGGAGTCACAACCACTGGTACTACCGACCCTACTGCTCCTACCGACTCTGCTGATTCCACCACAACCGAAGTCGCAACCACTGGTACCACCGGCACTATCGCTCCCACCGACTGTACTGGTTCCGCCGGGAAACTGCCCGGGAGCTGAGACTCTAACACTTGCGTGGGGCCAAGGCTACCCTCTTGGGTGCCAATCGCGTCCAACCCCTTGAAGAGCGCCTTCACCTCTGGCCGCTGGCTATCCTCCTCCCCGAGTGCCTCTGCCGCCTTACCGTCTCCCATGCTGGTTGGTTTCTCGATCACGGTGGGGGGTTGTTGAACCCCAAAACTCGCCCGGAGGTCTTCCACTATCCTGACTACCCTCGGGCTCGCAGCAGGTAGCATGACTGGTGCTGGTGCATGCATGCTGATATTCTCCGGCAGAACCCGAAAAGGGGGGGGTTGTCGAGGCTGTGGTACCGATCGCTGCGTTGCCGCCCTCATCATCTCTAACCACTCCACCCTAGTCGTGCGCAATTCCTCCCTCATGGTCTCCCGAACTGCATGCACAATCTGCTGCTGAGTAATCGGGGTTATCGCCTCCACCGCCCCCTTCACCCTCTTCTCTCCTGCCTCGACTATCCTCAGCATCTCCATCACCCCTTCCTTGATCACCCGCTCTGCTCTCGCTGTCTCCCTCTGGACACCCTTCTCTGCTTTTTCCGCCACAGCCTGCAGCTGCTCCACCTGCTCCCGTAGAGTCCCTTCCACTTTGTCGACAGCATCCTGTAGTTGCTCTATCTGTCCCCTCACGTCCAAGAATTGCGTGACGACCTGATCCATAGTCCTCATCGTCCTCCCTATTGCCTCCTCCAGCCCCTCTCGTGGCTCCGGTGTCGACTCCGGCGTGACCAGATCCACTAGCTCGACACTCGCCTGTCTGGGAGTGAGCGACCCCCCAGAGCTCATATCGTCCAGGTCGATGAACTCATTACTGCTACCCTCTCGAATGTACCTTTCCACAGTTGACGCTCTCGGAAGCGGTGGTGGTACTGCCACCATTGACCGTGTGATCGTGCTGCTCACGCTTGGCGTACCCGAAAACGGCCAGTCCAACTCCATCGAATCCTGACGGAGCTGCCTGTCCGCCGTCGCCTCTACAGCCCTCTCCTCTGCCTCCGCCGACTCTTGCCTCAGCTGCCTGTCCGCGTCCTCTCCTTCTCCGACCCTCTCCGTTGTCGCCCTGCTGCCGGCTCTGCTTAAAGTTGCCACTCGGGAAAAGGAGACCACGCTCGGTGTGCGGGAGAGCGACGACAGGCTCGAAAGGGGCCAGTCTAGCTCCATCGGCCCTTGACGAAGCTGCCTGTCTACTGCCGCCTCTGCTGCTCCCTCCTCCGCCTCTGCCGACTCCTGCCTTAGCTGCCTGCCTGCACCATCCTCCCCATTCCTCGCCCTGCTGGCTGCCCTGCTCAAAGTAGACACCCGACACGTCCCGCAGTCCACCGCTGGTGCTCCCCCAACCCGGATGGCATGTGCCATTTGCTCGCCCGCTGGTTCTAATGCGAACAGGAGGGCATCTGCTCCCTTCATGGCCTCCACCAATTCCACCGTGAACCCGTTATGGATACATTGACTGCCCCCATACTCCACCTGCCCCAACCTGCTCACGCCCTCCTCGCTCTCCAACCAGCGCCTTCCCCTTTCTGCCGACATTAAGCACCTCTCCCTTTCCACTGCGTCTTCCCCTACCGCATCCCATGCCGCCTCCACCAGATAGTACTTTCCGTCTACTATCGCCGCAACCCTTTGTCCCAAACCGAGCGACTCTACCGGATATACCCGTATTGACCCGCCCCCTTTTACCAACAGCACGCGTCCTCCTGCACCCCTCTGTTCCCACCCCGGCCTCCCTCTCCCTCCCTTACCCTGAGGTTCCATGTAATCCTAGCTTGCAAAGAGTCCCGTCCCACTAGCGTTGGTGTGGGAATTTCGAGTTTCCTGATTGGCGCGACCCCTGCGTGTGACAGAATGTGAGACCTGCAGCCCGACCCGCGTGGTGTGGGAATTTCGAAATTGCTGACTGGCCCGTTGCGCTATAGTCGTTGCCTCAGACCAGATCGCAATTGACACAGTGTGGCCGGGAAGAACTGCAGGATTCCCCTCTCTCCTAAGGACGTTTTTCGAGGGGGAAGGGGTCGCGATGTTCGAAACCTGGGAAATAAATCGGATACCCGTGAAGCCCTCCGAACGGGCTTCCAAATGTCGTCGTCTGCTTCTCCTGGCGAGGCCTGGTTGTCGTGCTATTTCCGAAAGTTGTTCTTTTGAGTGCGTCTGTGCCCAGTCAGGTTGTTCTCAGTGTTTTTTTTGTTTTTTTTGTAGTTATCACTGGTCGCATCACGAGCCACCCGGAAGCCCGAGTGGATTCAAAGTACGTACATGTTAATCTGCAACACCGGCGCAATAATTCATTACTCATATGGAGGTGGCTCGCCCATGACGAGATAGCGTCCACCCTGGCATGACATGGAGGATTATCAACCCCTGGACCTCTCCCTGCCCGTATATGACCAGATATCCCCCGGAAGAACGAATACACAAAAAGAAAAAATTAGACCAGCAAACAAAGTTCGAAAGGAGATGACCATCTCCGCCTCCCTCAAAGCATCCGCAAGCGTCTAACACCACTCCAGGCCGCCCCGGATCTGCTCCCAGTATCATCCCCTACCGTCCGCCACTCTCGGACACTCTAAAAGATGTCCTGCATGCAGAAATTCGCTTCTACGTCGCGCACTCTTCGGAGTGAGAATGAGAGTATATTCACTTGCTGGCTAGCTAAAGGAGATGATGATAAAAGAGAAATACAGCGTGCTAATCCCAGTGCCTTATATACCCATTTCCTTTCAATCGCCATCGTGCGATTAATCCTTCCATCCCATCAATCGACCGATTATCTCGATTCAACACTATTAAAGTGAATATATCGGGTAGGTATACAGCGTATAAAGAGGAGCGGTAAACCAGCGGAGTGAAAGAGGAAAGCGTAGGTCATAGGAGAGTACCGATGTGGGAGTAGCTTGATTGATTTGACTATCTAACGTGTGGAAACACCTGCCTTAAATATATAAAGTAATAGATACTAACGGAGATGCAGTCAGCATTAATAAGGCAGTGTAAGGATAAACGAGCATGGGTAAATAACCATGTAAATGAAGCAATGCAGAGTAAGTTGCAAGTATGGCGTGATATATACTCGTAGATAGAAATAGAAGACAATAGAAGTAAATATATGACGATATGAGAGACAAATAATGACATTAGAGGGCACAGAATGTATGCCGCAACAAACACTGCCTTCTATACTAACCCGTCCTCACACAGTCTGCATCCTGGATTAACCGCGTCGTCAACACCTTTGCGGTCCCCTATCCGTCACTAACTATATCAGGTTGCCGAGGGCGTTGCGGCCCCAACTCGGTTGTTCGGTTTTCCATCCCATTGGGAAGGCTTGTTTGATGCCAGCTTGTGTCACAATATCAGGCTTTAGCATCCTCCGGCCTTCCCATGCAATTTCCTTTGCCTTCTCATCCGCTTTCTCATTCCCAGATATTCCGCTATCATATTTCTCTCATCAGCTCCCACGCCTCCACTTCGATCCAGAATCATGGCTGCTAGAATTGTTGGCTCGCCACTCAGCAAATGGCTCCTTGACTATCCAGTGCCCCTACAGATGTGCCTGACCGCCATGCCATCACCATGTCTAGAAGTTCCGTGTCAATCACCGTGGCCAGGGATCCCAGATACTCTGTCTGCTCCCACCCATCTCAAACTGCTCCAGCCGCTGCCACGTCCTCCTGTCTTGATCCGTCTGCCCAAGCCTCTACTCGACCTTCCTCTAGCTCCGTAATTTCGACTGCTGGTTGCCCCTCGTTCCCCTATCCTGTGGGTATTCACCGCAGTACCGCATCCTCTTCCAGCGCTCCTTCAAAGTATTTCCCACTGAAACCGTGAGCAGCGGGAGTGCTCTGCCATGGACAGACGCTGCCCACCTGATCTGATCTGCTTCGACGCATCCATCCCGCCAGGTCGGGTATGCCTCTTATGTCTGACAGCTTATGCAGTGAGCTGCGACTCCACGCCCCGAATATCTACCGCGCCCATTCTGCTCAGCTCCTGCCTACGTTCCTTCCTCAAGCGGTATGAAACCCATTACCCTCTCCCTATGTCTGTAGGTAGTTCGCTGGCTTCTTTTGGGGCTGGTTCAGTTTTGAAGCGACCTGATATACTACTTTCGTAGGTAATAGGTTTGAACGCGCCCTTTGCACCTTAAGCCCCGTCGCTAATCTTCGCTCACATCAAGGGAGACTATGGCTAACCCGCCCTCCTGACGAGCCTTTCTCTCTGCCCTTGCCAATCCCAGTTGCATTTCGACCCCATGGGGCCCCCAACAGGGCTCAAAGATCAGTGTAACAGATTGAGTCTATCAGAATGCGTAGACCACGAGTCGCTGCTTTCGAAGACTAGAGCATGAGTGTCGCTGAGACCGACTCCGGCTTTAGAGCTGTCCTGTCGAGCCCAGTAGCTCCCTACGGGCTACTGGCCGTCGCTCGAGGATTTCTAGTTCCTTTCCGGCGGCCTAGGAACCTCCACTATGCTACTTACTCTCGCTGCCTTTACAGAGCCCCAAAAGTGTTTTCAGAAATAATTGTGAAATCTAAGGCCCTCAGGGTCTTGCCAAACAATCGGATAGACCCTCTGAATCGTTTTAACGATACTACGGGAGAGGGTGGATCGTACCCGCACCAACCGGAAACTGGATCATTTGTGGATAACTAAAGCACATGTCGCAGCTCTCATGAAGAAGCAAAGACATCAATCCTTCCCAGCGAAGGCATCTGCTCTCTCCAGCGATGATCTCCGGGACGAACTCTTTTGTTTTTTCTTTGACCTTTCGGACAGTCTGCAGCTCTTGTTTCTTCCTTTACGCTTTCGGAATGTTCTGAACTCATTTCTTCCGACTGCACCACTACAAACTGGACTAAACCTTCTCCCGCCGCCACTGAAGGCCCTGTCGGCGTCCGAGAGGTGACTTGTCTACTTAGCTAGCACTTGCTCAACCCGCGCATTGCTCCTCCCACAACCATCCCCACTGCCATCCCAGTTGTATTTCAACCTGAAGGATCCCAATCAGTACTCGAAGATAGTAGACCCTGAGAAGGTAAAAGGAAGTTGGACAGACACAAACTTCATGTAGTCAGGTCGATGGGGGGAAGATCCAAGGCGCACAGAGGGCCTACGGAAAAGTGTCGGATATTTCAAGTTTTATCATGGAAGGAATATGTGGAAGCCATTACGAATGACAGCCTATTTGAGAGGATTGAGAGGTATCTCGATGCAGGAGTGACACTGCCTTCCCATTCATCATCATCAGAAACCGTGAGATGGGAAGTATAGATTACCTCAAAGTACTATTTTGGCGGTGGCTTTTATCAAAGGGTATTCAAAACTCTCCTCGAAACAATTAACTGAATACTTCCACCAAGAAATCCAGTCAATTTATAATCCGGAGCCTGGAGGCTTATATCCTCATTTCCAATACATTATAAAACTGCTGGTTGGAAGCATGCTCGATAGTGAGGGTTATTTTCAGAGCATTTCAGTAAGCCCATATGTGGCAAGGGAGCTAGCTGTAACAGTTAGTCCTCGTCTGCCGGAACCTAAAAACTTCCCACACATTGAGAATAAGGATCTTTTTGGAAGCAAAATTCATTTCGCTCATTCAGTTGACCCGCTGGACCAGCGGACAGGAGAGGTTCCATAGTATAAAACACATTACTATTTCAATCCACTTACAGTAGCTAAGCATTACTGTTTTAGGCATGATATCATGGGAATCCACACAAGACTCTCGGTTTGACCTCCAAAATCTCTCTCACCCGAGGACTCTATCGCCATGGCTTAATCCGGAAAAATGGAACCTGAGAGGGTATGATGCAATTTTATTGACTACCACCAAAGTGTATTATACTTCATTCAAGTAACTATCCAGCACAAACATGGCTTCAAATATGAATACTGCAATAGTATTATTGATGAACCTGGATTGGAGGTCAAAACAGTTGAGGTTTATTTTGTTGCACCAGTGGATAGTTATCAGTCTCCGAGATCCCAGAGAATAGGTACTTAAGAACTTACCCTTCCGATATTAAAGCTCATCTGAAGGGCATTAACAGAACTAGGGAGGGAACTGGGGAGGTAACAGGGAGGGGGGAGGTGTTATTGTGTTGCTTGGAGGAAGATTGAGGTAGTAGATTCGTTAGTGTAAATTTCTTATTTTTCGCTAGGCTTCCTTTTTGACCAAAAGGAAAAGGTGCCAATCTGAAGGAAATTGTAGACAAACATATGTAGGAACTTAGGAGGAAATTACAGTTTATATAATATCTATCAACGAGTAATGAGTATTGAAAGCAAAAAAACAGATTGAAACTACCCGAGATTCCGGATAGCTCGCCATGCGACCCTTAAGGTTGCAAATACAAGTAATAATTTCCCCCCCCCCAAAAAAATGGCTCACATGCACTATCATAGGTTCACTATCATCCGCTCACGTAAGTATCATGGGCTAGTTATCATGGACTCCAGTTCAATCATGCCACCGAAACCAATCATCATGCAGACAGCTCAATCAATAGTTTCTTACGGTCCAGAAATTTCTTGCTTGTGGGACTAGACTAGAAAGATATAGGGTATCATGTGTATTGTTGGATGGGGCAAAATCAGGAGAGCCTGCGCGGGCAGTAAGCAGCATGGCAAAGCACCTCTCCCGGAGCCTCTTTAATAAGCGATATAAAGCAGTTTCAATTATTTGCTTATATAATAAGTAATTACAGAGACCTAGGCAATACACACCCCACGAGCTCCAGCAAACCGGAAGTACTACCAGCGCGGTCGATAGATACGAATACTGATGAATGCACTGCCGATTCGACAGCATTACCACCCCCAGCACCACTACCAGTGTATCATTATTAGAGAGGGTAAAGCACGCTCTCCAGATACTGATAAAGGAGACTCCGGCCTCGAGGAGATCACTATTGCCGAAGAGTGGCTTTATACATCCAAGCATTGGTCAAACTCTGCAGCACCTGGCTTAAAGACCATAAGCGAGGTATGGAAAAGAGGCACCAGGACCGGCTCTTTCCAAAACCTCAGGCAAAGATAGAAACAGAAAACCAGACTCCACCACTCCTCGCAACGCCAACCAGAGCACTAATAGCAGGGACACAAACATCCATGCCGAAGAGAACGGTTACTGGAACCCAGATCATAATCTCCCTGACGACAGTGATACCGCAGAGGAGACAAGAAACACACCAGCAAGCATGACCAGCAAACCTAAAACCTCCAAAGAGGCCCACATACGCAGATGCACACGCAGACACACAGTCACCCAGGTCAAGAAGAGAGGCACCACCTCCGGCATCACCAGAGCACCCGCGATGTACCCAGGACCTCCAACTATAGCCCTGCACGGCGCTCCAACAAACTCAGGACAGGACTGATGAGAGAGTAGATTGAAGGCGACAACAGAAGCGTGGATTAGGTGATTGTTGAAACAGCACAAACGGGGTTAGGCTGCATCCTCCCTAGTCATCTACACGAAATCAGCGGAGGATATATGCAAACTGGGGATAAGAGTTTTTGTGCATACCACAAGATATGAGTGGAACCGGCCGACCGGTAATAGAAGAAGGAACGGAAAAGGTGAACAAAGAGCTGCACCACCTACCAGCTCGACCACCAGTGAAGACACATCAGAGACTTGGGGCTTATTTGGAGGAGAATATGGGAGGTGCTCCATCAGTGAGGGAGACGGACAAGCGAATTTGTTGGATGCTCTACCTGTGTGAATTTGTCGGGCAGTTATGCCTGCGTGCTTTGTTTATTTCCACCTGCGAGTCGTTGAAATGAGCGTCGTGCAGGCAAGCTGCGTATGGGAAGACGCACAATGCGAGAGGATTGAACCTTGGGAGACATGGAAAGCAGAAGATAAGTAACCTGAGAAGCAAGAAATACGGGGCCGTCTCATAGCCTTAGGCTTCACAGACGTACAGACTCCAAAAAAAAAAAAAAAAAAAAAAATTCGGGAGGATGAGTAGCAGCAGAAAGCGAAGCAGGTTGCGAACAAGAGTGAAATCAGGGAATTCGAAAAGAGTAGTGCAGCGAGTAGCGGTAGAGGTAGAGGAGAAGGAAGAATGAAGAGGCTGTACCAGAAAGGAAGGTGGGAGATTACTAGCAAGTGTGAGGAGGCAATAGTAGGTAGCATAGCACAGCAGAATAGTAGGTAGCATAGCACAGCAGATAGCATGGTATAGCATATCACAACCTAGGGTAGCATGGCATGTACTAGCGGAACCCAGAAAGCCTTAAGCTTCCGGAAGCGAGTCTTGAGGAGATCATCATCAATATACACACATCATCTGTCAACAACGCCTCTGGCGGTCCTGACAGCGAGGGGGGACGCGGGAATGCCGGGATATACGTGTATAACTCTTGGAAGAAAGCGCATTCAAATGCCAGGACAACAAATAAAGATCCCGTGGGGGAAGCTCAAGTGAAGTGGTTCAACGTAGAATCCAGGTCGAGGATACGGGTTATAATTATGTCCACTGAGAATGCTTGAAGTTTTCCTTGCATATATAGTAGACACTTGCAAACAACTATAATTTTCTCTCATGACCAACTTCGCATTATATATTATATAGACACCCTATTCAGATAATTCGTTCCCCCGTAGCGGCACGAGAGCACAGTGAATATGCATCGTGGAAGCATACTTTAAACCTCCGGTATTCATAAACCGTATTATCTCTCGGGCGTATAATCTATACGACACTAGATTTGAATTCGGGAACCAAGCTCCAAAATCTGCCGAGCGCTGTTGTTTTGTTACTATCAGACTCACTTGCTACACCCGAAATCTGTGGTGTTATGTAACCATTACCTATCATGCTGTTCGAACCGAAATTCCGGCTCATCTGTAGTCTAGCGGGCACCAATTCTCTATGTATGCCAGCTTATTTTAAAGATAGGCATCTACGACCATAGACTGAAGAAAACGAGGCATCCCGTCCGCTCTGCCATATCTAAGCTTCAGATCGTCAGGCTAGTACTATAGTGGGTGACCACATGGGAATCCCTGGTGTTGTAGATATTTTATCTTCTTTTTGCTCTCCTCTTTCCCACCTAAAGTTCCTCTGACAAATAAATTATCTCGCAGATTCCATTGGTCCTTATGGAGGTGGTAATTTGAGTAGTGTACCACCACCTACTCATGATTTAACCACTCAGTCTAATCACTATACTGGGTCATAGACCAGGCTTTGTTTTTTTTCTTTTCGTTGACCTCATAGTTCGTGCGCACAACCTTAGGAGTCGCATCACGAGCCGCGCGCAAATCCGGGTGGATTCAGAGAACAGGCAGGTTAACCTGCCAGCCCAACGCATCTATATATAGAAAAAAATAAACAAAACAAAAGAAAAACATAGTTTTCTTCCTATTACTTAAGTAGCGTCCGCCGAGTGGGTGGTAGCACCGTACGGGGCAGGGAGCGGCCCAGTTGCGGGATAATCCCACCAGGCTTAACCGGGGGGATGAGCTGCCTCGTCATAACAATACGAGTACTGATTTAAAAAAAAAAGAATAAAAAAAGTCTCCACCGCGTCCCATCTCCCTGCTCTCTCCAGATGGGTCGGTCTAATTGTTCTCATGTCGTGTGGTTCCCTATGAGTGTTTTACATTGAAAGGCGTGATGGGCGTGATGGGCGTGGAGGGCGTGATGGGAGCAGACGAAGGTGAGATAGTAGCCATCCTATGGTGCAAGGACCGGGCCTTCGGCAAACCACTACACAATCTTCTGGGTACAAAAATTGCACATTGATGTATATGGTTTGTCGTGACCCCAATTCTCATATATGCAAGCTCTTTGGTAAAACTGCTGTCGAATTATGGCTGGTCATGCGACCCTTAGACTTTTTTTTTTTTTTTGGTAAATCAGTACTTGCATTGAAGCATCTCGCTTATGGCAAGGCAGCGCATCCCCCAGGTTAAGCCTGACGGGATTATCCAACCACTGGGCCGCTCCCTGCCCCGTATCTACGTACATGCGAAATTCAGCTACCACAACCCCGCTATCACTGCCCCAATCACCCCCGGACTGCCTCCGCCAGCTTCTCGCACCACTCCGGATCTTCCCATATCTGCTCCCATTCCCGCCCTTTGCCATCCGCCACCCCAGGACAGCGCAGTAGGTGTGCAGCATTCTGTGCCACCCCCTCCCCACACAACCCGCACGACGAGTCATCCGCCCTGCCTACCTTATGTAGCCACCAACGCTGCGGTCCGCGGTCGGTAACCATGTATGTCAACCCCCGTAGGGCCTCCCGGTTCCACTTTGTCTGCTTGGACGGCCGCCCCATGGGAAAAGCCTGTCGGATGCCTGCCGGTGTGATAACGTCAGGTCGTAGCATCCTCCTGCCCACCCATGCCACCTCCTTCGCCTTCCTGTCTGCCCTCTCATTGCCTTCCACTCCACTATGTCCTTTTACCCACATCACCGTCTTGTGGCCCTTCACCATCTCCCCCACTGCCAACTCCTCTATCCACGACCGTGGCTGTTCGAAGCGTAGATTCTGCAGTCGCCTGATGGCGCCCTGGCTATCAAGTGGACCCTTAGACTTGCGTACACGCCAAAAAATATTACCTGTCGTTCAGTCATGCAGGGTTCTTTCATGCCTTTTATATCTACCCATATCAATGGCTTCACCTGCCATGGTACTACTTCACGCGCTATCTCACCCACGCAATGTAAAACTGATAAGAAAATTCTCGGTTTATCATCTGTTGTAGTCCGGTGTACGTAGGCAAGGGGCAGGGGGCGGCCCAGGGTTGCACAATCTCTCAGGCGCTTCCGTGCCATAACCGAGCTCCTTCACCGAGTTACTAAACCGAAAAAAAAAAGAGACGCCATCTAGTACTTATTTTGTAGTCTGGTTGGTACAAGCCGATTGTCCTTTCCAATACCACTGGCAAGTTGGCAGAAAAGATTAACGCGGCCGAACTCCAGAAAGTTACGGAACTCTTCCAACACCTCCAGTATGGCTCCAGGAAAAGCCGGTCGGCAATGGACGCTATGATGATCACAGTCAACAGTGCAGAAAGGGCTCTAGCGGAAGGAAAACAGGTCACCTTGCTGGGAAAAGACATCGTCTCCGCCTTCAACAACGCGAGGAATGAAGGCATCATCAAGGCATTAGACACTACTCAGGATGGGAAGAATTGGTTAGCTACAATGAGAGGAGAGGAGATTCAAGGTATGGACGGAAGAGACAGAGGCAAAGCCAGAATGAATCAAGGCACACCACAAGGAGCACTCTGTCACGAGAACTATGGCTCATCTATACCGCCATCTAGCTCAAGGAGGTAGACGACGCCCTCCTAATCGAGGCTCCAAGGACCTGCATCTCTCAGCGCCTCAGGTAAACGCATATTCGGAGCGCCGCAACGGGCATATTTAGTTACGTGGATCCATGCCGATGGGCATTTTGAATTTATTATTGAGTGGAATGGGAAAAAGGTTTGTCTTATTGAGGCGAAGAAGGATGATATGGAATAAGGATGGTTCAGAATCTTTTTGGATGTGAAGCTGTAGCCTACACCCAATCTTTGAACTGCGTTTACAGTATCGTCACCAACGATATCAATTGGAATTTTTACAAGAGCCTCATCGATCATATTGAGCGAGAGGAGATGGCGCTTTCTGTATTGGGTGGAGTAGCAATCCTGGACGGATTAAGGCTTATCGTGGGAAAGATTTATGCACTACTTTCTGATTGAAAGGCCGTGCAGTGTAGGGCAGGGCAGGTAGGGCGTATGGAACGCAGTAACACTAGGAAAAATATGAATGATGAAGATGGGTAGTAGGGAAGAGCGAGACGGGTTGTCTTTTCTTTCCTTCGCTTTAGGGTGAGACCTGTGAATAGTTAATATTTTCTCCTTTTCTTTTCTTGCTTTGTTAGTATGGGATGGGTTAGGGAGATTGAGAAGGGAAGCATATTGCGGGTGTGCGAGGAGGAAAATAAGATCATACAGGGAAAATCAGATAGCGTGTACTTCAGTTCCCTCCACAGTTCACCCAGAAACTCCTTTACAACCATGGATCACCCTTATTGAGCTTTTCAAACCCCCACAATTCAGGGGCGAACCCTTTGTTTGCGCACCAAATATAAAAACCTTCTCCATATTGGCGTACAAACCTGACACAGATAAGCCGATTAGCATCAGTCTGCCCTTGTAATATCTGCGCATTCGAATTCGACTTGCGCGCCTTAATGCACGTGAACTTCTGTAGTTGGCAGCTACCAAGGTGAACAAAAGTTTCTTGGTATGGGAAGAAGTTGGGGATATCTGGGATAGACAGATCCCAGAGAGTTTGTGCGAGGCGCTCGTTGGTATAACGATCGGACAAGGTATCCAGAGATATAGTTAGAGCAGTGAGCTTATATAATATCCTGCTTCATTTTGGCTGTGGAAATCTATTGCCGCAGTACCAAACTCTTCAGTAGTAACTCACTACGTGTATGCAACACCCGCAAAGGAAATCTAAGCACCGACGGGAGTGCTTTCCATATTCCTCGCATGGCATCCTTCAGCTATAACCAGGGTCCTAGAGTAGTTGAACTTCCGACAGGAGTGAGGTGGAGCATCGTCTATTTTACTCCAAACGAGCCTTAGTGACGAGATTGATTACATTCCAGGGCTTGTGCTTCCAAATTATATCATAAGGTGCAGCAAGCTCATTGGGTTCCGCATACTCCTAGGAGGCAGGGATAGTCTTCAACACGTAGGTGGGATAAATTATTACCTGTACATTACCACCTCTATCCATTAGCCAAAAGTGGCATGACCTGTCGCTTGGTAGTGATCGAGAAAGGTGTAAGGCAGTCACAATATATTAACGATTTAGAAAACATGCAGTCGACCTGTTAGGGATGTCATATCCAGAGAGCTAAACACCCCAGAGGGGGGGGTCAGTAGGTAATACCTAATTTGACATGTTAGCTGATATAAAGCAGATTAGCAGGTGGAATCCTGGTACCCCCAGTCAGATACTCGAGGGCGAATGATAGTTGCCCATAGAAAGTGGTGCCCCAAGAACCAAACTTTTCTAGAAGCTTGATTCGGGATTGCACCCAATTCTCTGAAAGCCATTTTTCCTCGCATCTCAATAGAAAGGCCCCTCGGATATTGCATAGGAAACCAGGCCTTGCGTTCCCTTTTAGTGCTCCTTTTGTAACTATCGACCATATCCCTCCTGAATTCGAGAGTCATCGTTCTAGATTCGAATGACAGAAAGTAGAGAGGGTTACGAATTATTCTATCCCAAACATGGTGGAAAATCATCGCCCGAAGCTTTCGACTCAATAAAGGTGTCCCTGCATGTTGCAATATACCACTAAGTAGGAAAGGCAAGGGTTCAAAGATCGTTGGAAGATTCGCAATCAGGTACCATACTGCATGGGCTACCGGATCACCACGGACAACCGGATCAAATGGCGATTTGGTGGTTTGAGTGCAATCTCCAACCAAATAGGCTCAAATTTTGGGAATGTTTTGTATATATATAGTAGTTTCTTGGATAAATCACACAAGGGTGCATGCATATTACTGCTCAAAATATATGGGAAAAATATGTGATTGCACAGAATAGAGTTGGCTGTAAGATCTGTTAATAGAAAGGGGATACGGGGAGTTTGATTGGCAGGAATTATTGCTTCCACTTTATAGTTGAGGTCTACACAAACTAGGGATGACCAATCTCTACGAAACTTTTCTTATCCCCCTGGGTCAGTTAAGGAGCGATACCAGTGAGCAATTTCCTGGAATATCTCAACCAAACCAGGCCGAAGTCAAGGGCCCAATAGCTCACAAGAATCTACACAGAAAGCAGAATGTTTTGCGTAACGGAAGCCACCAGTTAACCTTTTCTTGGTTGACATATCCCAAGATTTGTCATTTCTGCCTAATAAGGCTACTACGCCAAGCCACCTCAATTTAGGCTAAATCAGGCTTGTAATATGTTCAAGGGATTGCCCTCCTTGTGGTGATCCTTTGGAGCCATCGAACACTTGACACCACCTTCTTTTGGTACACTTAGCTTAACTCTTGCCCCAATCCGGAGTGGGCCCCCACCGAACGACCTGACTCGGGTCTGGTCAGATACCATGACTAGAGTATCTAGATGGCCTCCCTACCTGTATACATCGTTTGGACCCATCGGGCTCTTGACTTCGGCCTGATTTGGTTGAGATACTCTAAGAAATTGCTCACCGGCATCCCTCCTCAACTGACCCAGGGGGATGAGAAAAGTTTCATAGAGATTGGTCATCCCTAGTTTGTGTAGACCTCAACTATAAAGTGGAAGCAATAATTCCTGCCAATCAAACTCCCCGTATCCCCTTTCTATTAACAGATCTTACAGCCAACCCTATTCTGTGCAATCACATATTTTTCCCATATATTTTGAGCAGTAATATGCATGCGCCCTTGTGTGATTTATCCAAGAAACTACTATATATATACAAAACATTCCCAAAATTTGAGCCTATTTGGTTGGAGGTTGCACTCAAACCACCAAATCGCCATTTGATCCGGTTGCCCGTGATGATCCGGTAGCCCGTGCAGTATGGTAAGGATGCTCTGCTGAGATGTCGGTGAGAATATCAATATGTTATGGCTGAGATGCAGACCAGGCCAGTGCCACCCTATGGTTGGTGGGCCTCACATCAACCCCGCTTTTCTATATAAATATATGCCACGTCTTGTACATGGTTTTTGGCACCCCGAGGAATGTTTTAAGCTCGAATCTGAGTATTCGCATACCCGTTTGTGCAGTTCAGTTAGGCTCGAGTTAGTGATGATGAACCTCGCTAGACCGCAAATACGTATATTCCGACAATGTCGCCTTGATCAACAGCTCGCCCGTAACGCCCAAGGCAGTTTGGTATTAAGTGGTGTCATTAGCAGCACGGAAACTGTCTCCACGTTCGGAAAAGTGAGAATTTCTCAGTAAGGCGGATGCGAAGGTCCTGTAGATTAGCATAGACGAGTTCGGAAGGAGGTCTCTGGCCGGGGATTCTAAGTTTCGAAATTAGGAGCCATTGTTACCTGGAAACATAGCTATTTTATATGATAAGCTTATTTTGTTTAGGGTTAATCACGGCATTTTCAGGGTTTATACGATTGTTTGATTAGCTACAACATAATGGACTGCAAAGGAAACGAAATCAATTCCCACTTACCAAGCTCCGTACCCTTCATGATTATATGGATGCATTCCTCCTTGGGAGAATAATTCTTGAAAATGTTGCGAATTTTCTTCATCGGATTCAGCACGTTGCTGCTATCTAGGTCCCAAGTCTTTAACCCTGTCGGCATCGCCTGGTTGTTTCCATGGCCATATTTTGAGATGATGGGCAGGGACATAGTCGAACGGTGCAATCTTCTTGAAGAGTTTCTTAAAGCTTCCTAACCATATCTCCTCTGTTAACCTGAACCGGAAAAGGTTTAGCATCCAAGTCACCACAGACTGGGCAGAAAAGCAGCAGAGCACTGGGCATTAGTTAAATGGAGCCGGTGAAGGGGAGGGTGATGGAGCAGAGGGGGGTTTGTAACGGTGTCGGGACATGGTCGAATAGGAGATAAGCCGAGCCCGAAGCCCTGTCAGGGAACACATCCTAGTCGACCGGTACCTAATTCCACCTAGCTTCAGGTGATTTATATGCTTACTGAAGTACAGCATTGGTTTATGTTTAGCACAATTATACAGGCCAAATGACCAGGCATAAGAAAGGCAATGTTTTATTGCGCCATTCTTTTTAATATGTAATTTGTAGTGGTTGATATCTCGTGTACTTACTCTCGTGACTCAGTGGCCTTGTCATCTCAGTTTAGCTAGCTCTACTTTACTACGACGGTTTGCACGTTCGAGGCTAGGTTTGCACCATCAGACTACTTAGGTAATGCTTGCTACAAGCAACCGCCAAGTCGTGCACGTGATGCAGCAAGCTGGTGGTGTGCCAAGCTAATGGCTTGCATAAGTAGCCGAATCAACAGCACTAGCCGGGATGACGCAGCCTCATCGCAAGTCATCGACCACTCATAACTGCACACCTGATTCCCCAACCCCGGAAGCTATCCATTACCCCAACTGTCTGGTTGCACTTATGTCTGCCTCTCCTGCGCGAGAGCCCACGCCCGAAATCCCCCCCGATCTCCCCCAAGATCCTCGGAGATGGAATCGCGAACAATTGAAAAGGTATTTCACAGCAAACCAGGACGAATATGGCCTGGAAGACGATGACATCGAACTAATCTACAAAAATAATGTTCGTGGACGTCACCTTTTGAAGCTTACTGAGGAAAAGCTCTGTAACCACCCTTACAATTTATCAGGGGGTGGGGCGGCCACGGTGATGGACCTGATCAGTGAGGTTATCAAGCTACAACGACGTAAGTTCCGCTTACCACAATACTAGTAATCTTATATCACCATACAATGTGAAATTCTAACAATTTCCTCGGCATAGAAACGAAGACCCAATCCCGGGCAGAAAAAGATGAAGATATCAACATTGAATTACCCAATAAGCGAGTACGGCTAGAGCTCGATTACAGGCACCTCGGTTACGATAGCATCGAAGAACTCTGTGACCGGCTAACCGAGCCATTCCCGGAGTTTGTACACTGCCCAAGTGTAGATGAGCTCGATGACATGCTAAGGACCCCACTATCTGTCTCACTTCCCTATGCATCAGATGTTGATCCGAACATTCTAGCATCACATCCATACCTGATTCCGAGACACTTCTTAGCACTAAGTACCTTCAAAGACATATCAGGCCTTCTTGGGGCGATATTACTCCCAAGAGGTATTTTCCTCTCTGGAAACCAAAATGAGGATTCTTTTCATGTCATTTGGGACACAATCATACGGGAAACTCTTACGCTTTTTTCGGGTAATATATTCCTGGAGTTTCAGCGGAATGGTAGAGATGTGCATGACTCAGGAAAGACTACTGCACAGACCAGGCCAGATTTTTTGTGCTGGATGGACCAGGCTTTAGTGTTCCGTGGTGAGGAAAAAAGTAGTCCTGAGATGCTACCTATTGCTCGCACTGAACTCGAGTCCAAATTTGGGGAATGGACTCCACTATTCTATGGTCAATTACCATTCGTTTTAGCCTACGCAACTGGTGGTTGTGTAATTCAGTATGTGTGCCTTGGCCTTTCCTTATCAAACCTGCACCCACTAACACTCATTAGGTTTTACCGCATAATGCCGGGTGGTCAATGCCAGACTCTGAGCCACAACCTTTTTAACGCAAGCCTTCCATCCAATCGGTTGTCCATCTTCCGCACTACTATAAATATCCTCCGATGCTTGAAAACCCTCAAGCGGTTGATCCCCTCTGATCGACCCCTGCGATTGTTCTATGAGTATAGCCGTCCAAAAAATGTCACCCTAACCATTGCGCCATCTACAGTTTTGAAGCGGATGCCTTCATTAGCGGTATCTGAGGACCTTCGGAACTTGTACGAAATGATTTGGTGTCAGCGGCCAAAGAACATCATAAACCTTGCAAAGCAGCCAAAATACGGAAGAACTATAACTTTTTTACACCTGTGCCCTGTCGGCTTCCATCCCCGCCTTAGGAGTATTTCGGAACTAAGGCACGCCGTTCAGGGTATTCTGAAGGGCCTGCACTGGCTACATCAGTATGACTATGTCCATCGGGATCTCAGATGGGCTAATGTCATTCAGGATATGGAAGGAAATGTACGCCTAATTGACGTGGAGTATGCAGCTAAAGAGGGAGTAGTAGAAGATGATAATATTTTACGTCATTGGCCAACTATGGAAGGAGGAATGTATTTGAAGGGTATTGATGTTTACTCCGTAGCCAAGATGATGGGGGAGTACAGTTCACTACTTGGAGGTGAAAATGGTAGAGAAGGGTACACGTTTATGACGAGGTTGGAACGAGGAATATCGACCGAAGATGCCTTGAAAGATCGTTGGTTCTTGGACTAGGGAAATTTTCATTTGCTGTCGCGGCTTTTTTTTTACGTGTGAGGGTGAGATGGCCTTTTATTTTCCCGTTCTCGGTGTTTTACGTATTATTCTGGCTTCACTGCGGGAAGCCTTGCATGGTTTACCCTTAGTTTTTTTATTTTCTAAGTTTCGTTAGAGATGCTAAATGTATTGAGAATCATGCATTGCAAGTCATAATGCACAATGGAGATATGGTGGGCATGAACCATTTTCCCGCGTCATTTGTGTGCGTTCTATCTCTGGTCCCGGCTGTATCCTCGTTAACGAGAATAAAATTGTACTATTTTACTACGGAAGCGAATCGTTATGTTTGGTATTCACTTTCTGCTATTGTTATTGTCAATGAACCTGCCTTCTCTCTGGCATTACTTCGTCTGAATTCTAGTTACGTTGTTTAAATCAAATATGTCTTGGCACCAAACCAACGTTCAAAGAGGCTAGTCTGAATTACAGCCCGCATTGGAGCATCTCGCTTACGGCGAGGCGGCGCATCACGCGTAGGGGATTTTCCCACCCAAGCTTATGCGTCGTTGGCGAGTATACGTCAGTATATTCCGGGCCAACCAGACTAGATAAACCAGTTCGCCAAATTATACACAAAGGAAAACTCGTTCGCCGGGCTAGCCAGTCAGAATAATCCTCGAGAAATAAATTGATGACTCAGATTTTTGCGCAACTTTTTATATTTACGTTCGTGGTGCATACCCAGTTACTTCTAGAACCTTTTTAAGAATGTCCTCTGCTGATTCCCTCGCGTATGGGAGCGCACTCCCATGTACTATGATCCACCTGGAACTCTTTAGCATCGTTAGTACTACTAGTCGTAATAAGCTCTAAGACCTTCTGTCAAGAGCTAGCTACCTCTCATATCTAGCGCGCCTAACATGATACCATTCTGCTAAGCCTGCGTGAGTTCGTACTATAGTTTACTCTAGATCTTAAAATATGTATAGCTTAAGATATGTATATGAGCTTCCGCATGAACCTTTTTTCCTCGACGTTACCTTGGGAGGAAGCCCAGTTAGTCACCGTTTAAGTCCCTACACTGCTCTCATTTTTCAATCTTACATTTCCGATGGCAGTTCGTCCTAAGATGCAAGGCTTGCTCCTCTTTCCGCTGTTGCTTTTATTCCATGATAAACCAAACTAGAGAATGAAGACTGCTAGGCATCCGCAAGATATTAGCACGAGGTATTGCACATGCAGATATATATATGGACATTGAACCTAGTAAGAAAGAACCAGAGTCGACTTTATTCACGAGGGCAGAGGTTATGCAAACGCAAACTAAGAAGTATCTAGAAGGCGAGAACACCCACTTTAGAGAAAGTTAGGTGCAGACCAGACACAGAGCAATGACTATACAAAGTAGGAAAGGAAATTGTAGAAGCAAGACGCCTTTCACATAACTACCAACCGCCATCCTACCAAATATAGGAGCACCACGTCCTGCCCTTCACATAGTCCCCAAACTTCGGCAATATCTATTTCTGCAGCGAGGGTTAGCAATGGTAAGCGATGCGAATGTAGGTGTCGATATAGATACCTCAGTCGATCATTCCTCTATGATTGAGTAAACCTTTACTTGACCAATATAGATTTTCACTGTCGGTCTTCGACCTCTGGTAGCAATTGGGTCCACTGGGTCACCTGGACCTTTGACAATATCAAACACCTCGACGAATCTGCTCCCGGCCACGCCACCAGTCATTCTTGGGAGTCCAGTTACATGAGCTCCAGGACCTTGGGTGAGGTTGACGTTGGAGTATAAGCAGTTATTGACGCTGTGTGATGTATTAGCAAAATGCTTTACCTGCATCTGTTAGAGGAGTACGTGGTCCCACCGGCCGAGTTCAATGCCGTCCTCAACGGTCTGGGTTTTTCCATTTCTTGTCCGTATAAAGAAGCAAACAGTATATCCCGCAAAACACATGACAAGAATGAGCACTGCCCAAGGAATAAGTAAGGAAAGTGATAACGCCTTGGGATCGGTTGACGGCATGGTAGCTGAAATAGGATTGGCTATCAAGTTGGGAAGCGTGCCTGTGATTTTCATTCTCGTTGTTAACAGCGAGCCAGAGATCATACACAGAAGAGGCAAGTCGAAGCCAGGTATAGAGCACAGTAGCGCTGCTCAATCAGCCGGTACAAGAGATTTGGGGCTCGGACGTGGATTCGAAGGTTGCACGATGACAGTGGATGGCGATATCAGAGGAAGAATATAGATACAGAATATATGTTAGGAAAGTGCAAAGTAGGTGTCAAGGAATTTGGCAGCTATTTGAGAGGGTGACTCCACAGCATGGTACGTGTCCGTTTGCGCGGGTCACAATATCAAAAAAAACTTCATATCCAATCAAGTACTACGGTATAGGAAATGGAAGAAACTCAAGTCTTGGGCATATTGACATTCGGACATTCTCACTCATATCTCCAAAGTCACCTCGAGCTTGACGAAACTTGAAATATTCATCCCGAGCCTCCTAAAGTACTTCGATAGCAGAACTAGACTGCCCTTGGGCTGCGTGGAGTGCCAGATCACTTGAGATGAACCGTATAGTTTGGCACTCTCAATTCTTTTTTTTTGAACTCCGTACCTACTCGTGTGCACAACCTTAAGGGTCGTATGACGAGCCACACCGGAAACCCGAGTGGATACAAGGGTCAGTCAGGTTAGTCTGACCACCCTACGCGAGCTACGTACAAACTCACAAAAAATAAAAATATCGGAAACAAACAACGCAAAGCAAGGCAGCAAATCTCAAATATACGTAACCAACGTCTCTCCGAGCGTCCAGTCAGGGTGCGGTAGAGGTAGGCGAAGTATGCCTCCACCGCGTTCCTCTTCTCCTCTTCTCCCTCTCCCTTCCTCCATTTTTGCCTGTCTAGCTCTTGCCACGTTCTAATATCTCCGATGAAATCCTGGCGTTGTTGGCGGGTGCTCGGGGCAATCGAAGGCGATATGGTAGCCGTCCTCCGAGAGGTGGTCACAGTGAGGGCAGGCTGGTAGGTCAATCTCCCAGACGAAGTGGATCCAGTAGCTAAAAGGGCTGCGGTTGGGGCGTTGCTATGTGTAGGCTGATAGGGTGTGTCTGTGCTAGAGACATCTGTTAGCTCCGAGACCTGGTTCCGATCGCTGGTGATTTCTCCTGGCTCTTCGTCGCCATCCCGATACCTGCCGCCGTTGCTACCTGCCTGCTTCCGGCAATGCGAGCTAGACCTGACTCATAGGCCGCCCTCCTGACCGCCTTTTCGTTGCCCGGGATCCTGATATGGCTCTTGACCGAACCCACTACCGTCCTCTGGTGCGTGTGCTTGTGGAGGAGGTCCTTTAGTTCCCTCTCGATCCCGGTCCTTGGAGGTGCACCCCTGCTCAGGCTAAGGAGGGCCTGTTTGCTTGCCATGGAGTCCGTTACCGGTAGTGTTAGACATAGGTGTGAACGCACACATACCTCAAACCAGCACACACGTAATGGTCGTACTTAACACCTCCTAAGCAGTGATACGTGACACACTTAGCGGTGGTGACACATACGTGACATACTCATGTTCATGATATTGATATCCACTGCTCGCGTATATACAGCTGCTGTATCGGCCCTACTTGTTGGCAGTTGCGGGAAGCAGTTCATTACAGTTTAGTTCATATCTCTCTCTCTCTCTTTTTGTTCGCAGTGGAGTCTTCTTGACTGGACCTCCTTGGTTCACGCTGCCACATATCCTTTCAATAGTGAGGACCAGGAGTTTGTCGGCGTCCAAGCCGAGTGCCAGGGTGATCCCTTTCTCTTACCTATCGGCTACCGTGGCTAGAGTACCGAGAAAGGCACGCTGTTCCGTGCTGTGAGTGGCCGCTGCGGCTGCGACTTCTCCGTCCTTTCCTCCGGTGCCGTCGGTGAACGTTAGCGACCAACTAGCGTCAGCGACATTGGATAGATCCATGTATCACTCCTTCTTGTCCTACGATCTCTTGCCGTCGAGGGGATGATGTCCAGGTGGGTGACCTATGTCTAGCGGCGATCATCACTGTCCCGGTAGGAGAGCTCTTTGGGTGCCGCTCCTGCCAGGAAGAAGGCTGCGTTGATTGGGCCCGCGAAGTTGAGATTCGGGATGTCGGTGCCATTATACCAGCTGCCCTTTGCCCTAGTGACGGTTTCCAGCTCCCCCTCACTATGGTGTCTCCGGTCGTGATTGCCCTTGCGGTTCAGCATGCTCAGAGGTCGTCTAGGTTGGCTTGAGTGTTCCATTTCCGCAATCCAGGTGAGCTACTGTGGCTGCTCCCAAAGTATGCTCCATTGATGTTCCTCAGGGCACGCTATCTAATCTCCTAAAGTTGTCTGCGCAGAGGTGAAGGTTTTATCGGCCTGTGCCAGACTTCCGCACCCCAGGTGAAAATCGGGCGGATCAGGCCAAAAAACATGGCCCTGCTCGCCCTGTTGCTAATCTCGCCATTCCTGTTTGAGACTCGTCCCATTACCGAGAAGAGAGAGGTAGCCTTTTTGTTACGGGCGACGATGTTGTTACGGGGGGATTCTAGTAGCCCCCGATAATGAGGTTATGGGTGTTTAGTTCTATATAGATCGTTTAGCTTAGCTTAGATTAGTCAGAAGTGGCCATCAAGGCCTATCAGGAGTTGAGACCTAGTCTCATGCCAACCATCCTTTGAATCCACATCAGAAAAAAAAAATTTGCGTCTAGACATACTTAAAGCTGTTATTGAATAGGAATCACCTACCAATCATTATAATATCTATATATTTTTGAGTTTTGCTAACTTTTACTATTATTTTATTAAAGGTTTCTCTAATATTATTACTCTATTTATTTATCTAATTCATAAAGATACTTCTTGATACTAGAACTCTTAATATAAGATAAATTTCTAATAATTAAAATATATCTTTACTTTTGCCTTTATCTTTTGACACTTTGACTCTAATTATTAAATCTTTATTAAAATAAATATATTAGATTATATATCTACTAAAATTCTTTCCTAATATAATAATTAGTATATTTTATATCTTATAGCCTACTATTCTAAGAAGTATTATTCTATTAACTATAACTATAAGATATATAATAAAGAGTTAATAGCTATTGTCTACTATTTTAAAAAATAGTATACTAAATTTAAATTTAGTCTCTATCTAATTATAGTCCTTTCTAACTATTAAAATTTTAAATACTTTATATTTACTAAACTGTTTAATAACTAAAAAGTTTATTAGTTTAAATATTTATCTTATTTTATTTTTACTATTATTTATTACTTAAGTAAAACAAATAGTAAAATAAATAGTCTTATTTACTAGTTAGATAATCTTTTTAAAGACAAGGATAAATATATATAATTTCAAAATCAAACTATATTAAAACTTTATAATTTGATATTAAATACTACTATAACTAGTAAAAAATTAAATATAATTATAACTAGTAAAAAAATCAAACTATATCTAGAAGATTTATTTACTTATAAATATAAGACTAATCTACTACTTTAGATAGTATTAGCTAAATTATAAAAAGTAGAAACTAAATTAAAAGATATATTACTATTAAAATATTAAGAAAATTATAAAAAACTATAATATTAAGATAGAGTTTATATATTAAATTATACTTTCTTAAACCTATAACTAATATAAGATAACTATATTTCTTTAGCTATTAAATATCTAAGATAATTTAAAATACTTATATTATATTTCTAATAAAACTATTAGCTAAGTATATATAAAAAGATAAATTAATTTATTTATAACTATTATATAAGCTAATAATTATGAGTTTTATATAATACTTCTTTTAGTATTTTATAGCTATTACTAATACTATAGAAAATAAAATAGAATATATTTATAGATTTTATTATAAAGTTATAGTATTCTAATAAATATAATATAATTCTAATAATTATTTATTAGATAATAAAAATATATTGTTTTATATTCTATTATAATATAATAATAGTAGAGTAGTTAATAAATCTTTTTATATAATATATCTTTTACTTTTATAGTTTATTATAAATTATTATTTTAAACTATAGAACTTAATTTATAATTAGGTTTTAGTAAGTTCTATATTATATTCTTAAAATTAAGTTACTTCTTTCTTCTTTATTCTATCTCTATACTAGTAATCAAATAAAATAAATTTATACTATTTTTAAATAATATTTATGAGTTTATCTTAATTATCTTTAAAATAATTAGAAATAATATTTATGTTTTATTAAATTTATTTTAAATAACTATATATTAAAAACTAGATATATATCTATTTTTTACTATTATAGTTATAATTTACTTTAGTAAGTTAAGCTATTAAATAAGCTAACTTACAAACTTAAATAGTAAAATACTATTTAACTACCTATTAAGATTAATAACTTAACTATTTATCTATAAGTTAAAATAACTAGAATATAGATAAGACAATAAAAATAAGTAAATAGGTAATAATATCTAGCTTTAATACTTAAAGAAGAGAATTTATTTTAATTTAATATATAATAGAATTAGTCAATTATTATTTTAATTAAGCTAATTTTAATTATAGAATGCTTTAGCATCTTAATCTTATTGCTTATTAGCTAAAACCTTAATCATAATTTAATTGAATTTTTAATCAGTTAAAAGACTCTAAAGTCCTTTAATAAGATAATTAAAATTAAATTATTACTCTAGTTAATATTACAATCCTACTCATAACTCTCAATATTATGATACTACCTATCCTTAATATTATAATATCACTTAATATTATATAATAATATCTAAAAGGTAGAAAACTACTCATATTCAAAACTTCTTAGGTATTATCTTGAATACCTCTATAAACAGCTTTATGAACTTTCAAATATATTTTAGTAATACTTACTGCTAAGTAAGTTATAATATATTAATAAATATTGAGTTATAATCTTAATATTACTAAGTAAACTTAACTGAATTAACTAGTTTTAGTTAGTTAATTAAATATTTTAATTTGTATTAGTTTTATTATACCAAAGTATTCTATAATTGAAATTAGATTAATTGAAATAATAATTAACTAATCTCAATATATAGTTATTTAGTAACTAAGTAAAAAATTAAAATATAAGTAAATTAAACTATATAAAATTACTTATATTATCTTATTCTATATTTATAAGCTTAATTTCTTATTTATAGTATATTGTTATCAAATTTAATATATTTTTCTATTAGATTCTATTAGTAATAACCTTTTTTCTAAATAAAATAACTTACTACTACTACTAATTATAGTTAATATTAAAAAAAAATAGTATATAAAATAAATATTAATCTACTAAATCTATTATAAAAGGCTTAAGTACTTAGGTAAGTAAATATAATTTAATATATTAAATTAGAAGTTAACTACTAATATTAATTAATTATATATTATTAATAAATTTTATACTTATTATATTAATAAATTTCAACCTCTGTTTAAAGATAATAACTAACTTTTAATAGACTTTAGTTTAAAGTAGAGTAACTATTATAGTATATATTAGTAATATTATCTTAATACTATTTATTATAATTATTACTTAAGCTAATACTAAGTTATAATATATACAATAGCTTTTATATATAATAATTAGTTAATAATAGAATATTTAGAAGTCTTAATAGTTACTATATTCTATTATATCTTATATTAAGTTTACTATATAGTAACTAATTAGTAATAGAATACTATAGAAGTTAGTTAGTAATAGAATATTTATAAAAGCTATAAATAATTATTACTTAGGATTTAAACTTTAGTTATGATTATATAATATTTATTTCTTTTTTTTTTTCTCTTTTTCTCTTTTTCTTTCTTTTTTATATAATATTATATATTTATCTTTAAATATAAATATTATTTTTTACTTTTAGTCTTATTTATATACTTTTTTTGAAGTTATACTTATAATTACAATTTTTCTATTAAGTATAGTATAAAAGAGATATAAATATATTCAAAAAAAGTTAAGAATAGTATCTTATTATAAGTTTTTTAGAATATTAAAAAAGTATAAAAGTTTATTAGTTTTACTAATTTCTATTACTAGTTTATTAAAGATTATAATAGTTTAGCTTTTTTAATTCAAATATTAATATATTATAAAGTTCTTTAGAATTAGATATAGTAGTATTAAAAGATCTTTAATAAACTAAAATATAAGTTTATAACTACTTTAATACTATATTATTAATATCTTAAATAATAAAAAATAATCAAAACAAATATATTTAATTTAGTAAAACCTACTATTATTATAATAAAAGATATTATTTCTTATTATTTTATTTATCTTATATTTTTAATATCTGTTATTATTTCATAACTACTAAATCTAGTAGTTAGTTACTTAGTAAAACTTATCATCTTGTATATACCCTTAAAGGTATTATATAGCCCCAGTATAGCCCTGTTTCCTATGACTCATATATTTTCTATAACTCATATTTTCTATAACTTATGTAACACTGCCCTATAGTAAGTGCCATATTTTATATATTTTGATTTGTCAAATATATTATTAAATAAGTATAAAAGGAATACGAATTCCCCTCTGGAATCTCCTCTTTAGACTACTTAGATAGATAACAATCTACAATAGATTAGTTAGTTAGTAAATAATCTAAGCGGAGATTACACCTATTAATTAATATTCTTAATAGAACTCCCTACTTAATATTAACTATCCTTTTAAAGCAATCCTTCAGTAGAACTGATATATATAAATATCTATTCTAGGAGATATAGATTGTATAAATAGTACTAAATAACTACTATCTAGTATCATTCATTACATTTTTTTTAATATCAAAAGTTAATCTTTACTACTTATAATCCCTTATCTTAAGGCCTAATCAACCTTCGATAATACTTTTTTATACTTTTTAGTATAATGCTTCTCGAATATAATAAAGATATCACAAATTTAGTTAGCTATAATAATAACTAATAAGACATCAGACTTATAACTGTAGTATAACTATGAGACTTAGAAGTAAGCTAAGTAGAGCTTTAATAGGCAGTAGTTACCTATATTAAAATATTTTACCTCTATTTCAGATACTTTTTCCAGTACTCTTAATAAATCAACTTGCACTCTTAGCAATTCTTAATACTACACTAGAAATAAAAAACATAATACATAAATTAAAAACTAGTATAATAGGTTTTAGGAAGAATTGGTACAATAAGGAAATGATTATTATCTTACAGCTCATGAACAGCCTCCTCTATACTAGATAATACTTCAAAGAAAGTATTATCTTTATTCAAGGCAATACCAGACCTAAATATTATAACAAAAGTCTCAATACCTTCAACATCTACTTTAATATTATAATCAGAAAAAGAAATACTCTTATTAGATAATTTAGAAGTAAAAGATGAATTAGGTTCATAAAATGTATTCAGACTTTGCCAAGCTACCATACCATTATCACCATCAACTAAACCAATATTATCCTTAATCGAGTAGATATCTAATAAATCCTTTTTAACAATACTGCTAGAATAATAAAGTACTAAAGCAGAAAAGTAATTTAAAAATTAAATCTATTGATCTAACCCAATAGTTTGCAGAGTGATAATTGACATTGAAGTAAATCTAAAATAAGAATCAGTATTAGATAAAATAATATCTGTAGCTGGAAGACAGACTAAAAAGTCAAGGTATTTAACTATACTACCTAAAGAAATTTAAAAATTTATCAAACATACTTCCAAAAAGACCAGAATTATCAACCCTACTATAGAAGAAGAAATAGATACAAGTTATAATAAAAAAATAACTTTGATATATATGTTTGATTTTCTATCAGAATATAAAGTTATATTTGAAATGATTCTTCTCTAAGCATCAGAAATATTTTAGATAAAATATATACTATATATATATAAAATTCTGAACTATATATAAATACTAGGAGTAATATAAAAATATTATTCTACAGACACCAGACTCTCAATAGAAGTAGTAGTAAGATACTATATATAGTAAATGCTATATCTATTTAAAGAAAAGGATTTAGAATTAAGAGTTTTTCTTAGAAAGGAACTAAGAAAACCATTAGTAAGACTTTTAAAATAGAAGTATTGGCTTATAGAAAATTAGGATAAATTAATAGTCTTTATCCTAAGTAGTACTCACTTAAAAAAAATTCCTACTTCAGCAGAAGATTAGTTCAAGCCAATTCTAGGATTACTTGAAACGTTTGCTTGAACTCCAATGAAAAATAAAGGTAAAGGTTAAGATTCTACTCAGAAAAATACTATATTAGTATAAGAAGTAGGAAGCTTCAACTCTTCTCCACCTCTTCTAAACGAAATATAGGAACTAGATAATGATAAAGAAAATAAAGATAATAATAGCAATAGCAAAGGAAATGAAAATACTAGTCAATAACAATAATAATAATTTGGAGTATAAGGTAGACCAAATGATAATGACCTAAGTAATAGCTCTAACTTAGATGATAGTATCTTATTAATAGCTAGTCTACCCAAACAAAAAAAGATTTAGTGAGGAAAATCGGTAAAATATCAATAATAGGAATCTACTACTAGAATGATTTTGGTAAACAACCTTACTTCACCTAAGAAAATTATAGAAATTAAAATCGATTCATTAGAAAAACTTAATAGTATTGATAAGAAATAAAAAAACTCATAATATTTTAACTCTTGGGCTAAGACAGTCTAATACTAGTTGAAGATAAAAGAAATTAATTTAGAAAAGACTGAAACATTAGAAATTTTAGGATTTCTACTTCAAAGAAGCATGCTTATAACCTATAATCAACATCTAAAAGATAAAAGAAAGAAGACAAAATTCTTTAGCTTTATAATAGTACTCAGAGATTTTCTGATACTATTTACTAACAAATATATTCTATAGAAGTGATAGAAAACTACTATACCTTACAAAAATAGACAATATATAGACATTAAACAATTTACTAACTGACTTACCAAAATACAGATTAAATTGATTAAAACTAAAGGTAAATAATCAATATTAGAAGAGGTCAAAAGAAAAAAGTTTCTAATTACCTACCTATATATATTAGTAATATTAATTCTCTTAATCAAAGATAAATAGATATGTGACTAACTTGTATATTAAGCAGAGTCATATAAAGTATTAAAGAAAAAAATTGCCCCATTACATATACTAACTAGACTTCACCAATAAAATCGAAAATCAACTAACTAAAACTAAAATTAATAAAGAGACTATATTTAATATAGATCAAACTATAGTAATAGTAACAAACCCTCCTTCAAAACTAGTTATGATAAATAAAAAGAATCTAATTAGGATACTATCATTAAAAAATTAGATAATAAGACAAGGATACAACTAATAAAAGATAAAAAATGTCTATAGTATTGAAACTCTAAATATTCTTACAAAGATTGTAGGAAGTGATAGAATAAGGTACTCTTATGAACCGTAGTATAGAATCTCGCTACAACTATTACATCGAAAGTTAATAAGGATAAAATCAAAAAACGACTTCTATTAATATAACCAATTAACTATCATAAAGTTTATATTATAGTAAATGATAAACTAGCTCTGGCTCTGATAGATTTCAAAATAAAAGAAGAAGATTTGATCAATTCCATATTTGTATACTTATATAAAATACTAATAAAGAGTATTGAGAAAATATCTTTAAGTACAACCTTAAAAGGATCTAAAGTAATAATTGATAAAATATATACAATCAAATTAGATTAGATAAAATATATAGAAGAATATACCTTTTATGTAATATACCTAAATAGTTGGAATATAATTCTTGAGGAACTAGTACTTATCAAAGTTCATATCATAATCTCTATAGGACAAGAACTAGTTACTATCTAGCCTGAAAATATTGTTTGTTTTCTCTTAGAAATATAGAAAAGTTTTAGAATCACTAAAAATAGAATTAGAACTACCTACCTAGATATAATTTATGAAACAATTACAGATTATAGTAAACCAGATGACTAGGATACTATTAGCAATACAAAAGATACTAATATAGAAGCAGATATTATAACTATAGTCTTATCTATGTAAAAACAATTTAATCCAATAATAGAATTTCCTAAATTATTTCCAAAAGAAATTTTATGGGACTTACTATTACTCAGAAAAGTCAACTATCATATCAAACCTAAATCTAAAACAACATAGATACTATAATAGAGACTATTAGACTACTGATTTAAACAATAAATCTATGACAAAATTACTAGAGATGAAAGGATAGGATAAATTTATCGAGTAGATAATAATACTAATATAGTCACCATGTTTACTATTCCCAAAAAAGATAAACCAGAAAAAGCTAGATTTATTAGTGACTATCGATACTATAATCCCATAATTGAACCAGACCATATACTACTATATGATATTAATAAATTAATTGAACTAGTAGTGGCAAATTCTATTTGGTCAAAAATAGACTTAGCAGATGACTTTTATAATATCAGAATTGACTCAAAATCAGAAAAATACTCTATATTCTTAATATACTTAGGATATTATAGAAGTAAAGTTATGTAATAAGGAGATTATAATGCACCAGTTACTATAGTCTAAGCAATACATGAAGTATTTAAGGATAGGCTCTATAAGGATTTAATAGTCTATATTAATAATATTATTATCTTTACTAAGACCTATAAATAGTATATTACTATTCTTATAATAGTATTATAAGGCTTATAAGATAAAAGATTCTTTCTGAAAATAAGTAAATATTAATTCTTTACAAATAGATTGGAGATCTTAGGCTATATTTTGACTTTAGATAGACTTTATATTGATCCTATAAAGAGAACAATAATATTAATATTTCCTACTCCTAAGAAGAAGAAAGACTTTTAAGGTTTTTTTGGAAGTATTAATTACCTTAGTTGTTTTATACCTGACTTAGTATCTTATATAAGTATATTATTAGAATTATAAGAAGAGACTAAGAAATGGGAATAGACAGATATGTATAATATAGAGTTTAAAAAACTGAAAGAACATATAAATTCTTTTTATATTTTAAAACCCTAGAATAATATATCTACTAAATACAAATATTTAATTTGTGATACTAGTGATATAGGTTTAGGATCTTGGATTAGTCAAAGCCCCATTGCCTATATTAAACCATCATATTTTCACTCTGGAAAATTTAATCTAGTTTAATTAAACTACTTAACTTTGCAAAAGGAATTATTAGTAATTATTAACTTATTAAAATTTTTTAAAGTATAACTCAGAAATTATAAATTCACTATTCTCATAGATTATAAACCATTGATCACGTTTCATACTTAGAAGCTAGTAAGCTAAAAACTTAGATGATAGTAGGAACTCTTTATAGAATTTGATTATGAAATTCAGTATACAGTAGAAAAGAAGAATTTTATAGTGAATGTTTTATCAAGAAAGTATAAATACTTTTATGTTCCTACTACTGAGGATAATTATATTCCTACCAGTATTGTTATGAATGGTTGGAGGATCACCTACGTCGTAGGTAATGGGTGACACACGCGTAAGTATGCTTATGCGTGTGTTGGGAAAGGGGACATGGACAAGAGAGTCTAAGCTACGCTCGAAGGGGTGTGTGTTTATTATACCAACTAAGTACAGGAGAGTGAACAAGTTGTTGCGTGAGGAGAGAAGAGAATGAGAGGGGCGGAGCGACCTCTATATATGGAGATCTAGCGACACAGAAGAACTGGAGAGAAGGCAAGAGAAAGCATACGGAGACATAAGGAAGTAAACGGAGACATAAGGAAGGAGCAAGCATCCCACGGAATGTCAAGCGAAAGGATGCGAGAACATTCTAGGGGATAATGACAACAAGTGACAAATGCGAAGGCGAGGTTCTGGTGGAACCTTTGGACGGGTTCTAGCGGGCGGGTACCTGGCTTAAGATCTCCGGGATGCGGTCGGTAATCTAGCAGGTCAGGGTCCAGGGTCAGGGGTAATGTCGCTAGGGTAGGGACACTAGCTAGAAGACTAGGATTAATACAGCGAAGTCGTGCTGGGTCAAGATCAAGTGGAGCCGGAACGCGAACATATGCTGGCGAGTGCGTGGGTTGCCAGTATAGCACCGGGGCTGGGGGGTCGAAGGGTAAGGCGAGGGGATGATCCGTAACAGTAGCTCCCTCTCCGAGGATGAGCTCCTGCGAATCCAAGGCGGGTTCGTGATCCACTCATTTAGGCAGAGTGCGTGGTCGGGGCTTGAGCGGATAGGAAGCGTAGAATTTTTTCACAGCGCTTAGGGCGTTCAAGAACAAGGCAGCGGGTTCTCAAGTAAGTTCGTCGAAACCTACCCAACGGGCGAGATATTCAAGGGTTCGACCTCGGAAGCGCGAGTCAACGATTTCGTCAACTTCCCACTCGGGTTCGTCTTCGATGATAACAGAGGGTGGGGGTGGCTGAATTTGGCCTGGCAGGGGGTCTGTAGAGGCAGGTTCAAGGAGCGAGACGTGAAAAACAGGGTGGATTTTCATCGAGGCAGGAAGATCGAGCTTATAAGCATGAGACGAGATCTTCTGGATGATTCGGAACTTACCGAGTTTCTTGAAGTCCAGCTTAGTCGAGGGGCGAGTTGTCTTGATATGCCGGCGGAGGAGCCATACTTCATCACCGATATCCAACTTAGGCGGGGGGATTCGGGATTTATTAGCTTGTTCCGAGTAAGTTGCCTGGGCCTAGATCATTTCAGGATCTAAGATGTGCATCGAGTTCTGCAAGACGGTCTACATATTCCTTGATTACTGAAGGTGCTGGGAGTTTTGTTGTAGGGTTCTGGTTAATCTGGTAGCGAGGATTTTCGCCATACATGGCCTGGAACGGGGTAATACCAAGAGTCGAGGACAGGGTATTGTTGTATGAGAATTCAGCCATGGTGAGGAGTTCGGACCAGTTATCTTGCTAGGTAGTTGCAGTAAGCACGTAAGTACTGTTCTACAATTGCATTGATTCTTTCTGTCTGGCCGTCAGTCTGGGGGTGGAAGGCGGTGGAAACCTTCTGCTGAATATCAATAAGCGAGGTCAAGGATCGGATAAATTCCGAGACAAACTGAGTACCCCGGTCGGATACGATGGAGTCTGGGATCCCATGCAAGCGGAAGATGTTGTCAAAGAAGAGCTTGGCGATTTGTCGGGAATTGACGTCAGTAGTGGTTGGGATATAGTGCGCCATCTTAGATAACCTGTCGACTACAACTAACAACGCATCGAATCCATTAGAACTAGGGAGTCCCATGACAAGGTCGAGGGAAACAGAAGACCATTTTGGAATGGGACTTGTAGGGGCTTGAGGAGACCATAAGGAGTATGCCGAGTAGGTTTGATTCGAGCACAGGTATCACAGTTACGGATATATTGGGCGATTGTCTGGCGCATTTTTGGCCACCAGTAATCTCGTGATACAAGTTCATAGGTAGCGGCCTGGCCTGGGTGCCCAGCGGCAGGGTGATCATGGCAGTTGCGGAGGATACGGAGGTGAATCTTGGGGTTGTTGGGGACATAAATGAGGCCGTTAACAAGCAATAGCCCTAGGTCTGAGATCTTGCATTCGGACAGAGGGACTGTGGGGTGTCTCTTGGCATTAGTTTCAAGGGCATAGATGATCTCCGAGGCAAGTTTATCAGCTTTGAGGGCTGCAAGGATATCCTCATTATTCATGGTTGAGGCTGCAGACAAGGTGAGTTTTGCAGTAGCTGAAAAAGAAAACCTTTCGGAGGGAATCAAAGCTTGGGTAGGGCGGGAACGACTATCCCCTTCTTCAGGGAGATCTCCAGATCGTCTGGTTAGTGCATCCGCCTTAGTATTTTAGCTGCCGGGGCGGAAGACGATCTTGAAGTCATATTGGGCTAGTTCTTGGGCCCAGCATCCTTGACGGCGTGAGAGGAGGGCCTTGGACGTGAAAGTCTGAAGGTTGTGGTAGTCAGTCAGGATCGTGAAGGGTTGAGGGAGCTGGTGCAGGTAGATATGCCATTTTTCGAGAGCTAAAACAATAGCGAGGAGTTCCTTATCCCCAATCCCATAATTACATTCGGCTGGGGACATTGTCTCAGAAATGAAGGCGACAGGGTAGAGTATGAGTTTTTCGTTTTCTCGATGCTTCTGGGAGAGTATCCCGGAAGTGACGTAATCCGAAGCATCGGTTTCCACGAGGGTTTCAAGGTCAGGGTCAAAATGTCGGAGAACTGGGGCAGAGGTAAAGGCCTTTTTAAGGAGTTTGAACACCTCCTCACAGGCGGAGTTCCAAGCGAAAGGGACATCCTTCCGAAGCAGGTTGAACAGGGGCTGGCAGAGGTGCGAATACTTGTTGATAAACCACCAATAGAAGTTGGCGAATCCAAGGAAGCATTGGATGTCTTTGACGGATTTGGGAGTCTCCCAATTAAGGACAGCGTTGACCTTTTCGGGATCCATTTCAAGACTATGTTCAGAGATAATAAAACCAAGGAACGTAGTTTTATTGACTGAAAATTCGCATTTTTCAGGTTTAACAAATAGTCCAGCCTCTTTCAGCTTTTGTAGGACTTTTCGTACCTGTTCTTTATGTTCTTTCAAGGATTTCGAGTAGATCAAGATATCGTCTATGTAGCAGACGCAAAATATGTCAAGGTATTCGCGGAAGGGTGTCGTTCATGAACCTTTGGGCAGTTGCCGGGGCATTAGTCAACCCAAAAGGCATAACAAGGAATTCGAAGAGTCCGTAGCGGGTCCTGAAGGCAGTTTTCCATTCATCACCTTCCTTAATTCGGATCTAGTTGAAGCAGGCACGTAGGTCGAGGCGTGTGAAGTACTTGCATCCACGGATTTGGTTGAGGATTTCTTCAATTCGTGGTAAGGGGTTCCGGTCTTTGATTGTGATGTCATTGAGTGCACGATAGTCGACGCAGAGGCGGAGGGATCCGTCTTTTTTCTTGACAAAGAGGATCGGGGAGGCAGCTGAAGAGGAACTAGCTCGAATAAAGGATTTGGAGAGATTCTCATCAATCCATTTCCTAACTTCTTTAAGTTCAGTATCGGATATGGAATACATGCGGCCAAAAGGAAGGTTTAGCTCCTTCTTGAAGTGGAATCGCATGGTCAATATATCGGTGAGGGGGTAAGATTCGGGCTTCTTTTTCCGAAAAAAGGGGCGAGTAGTCATGATATTCAGGTGGAACAAGCTTAGTGGTGGGTTCGGGATTGTCATCATCATCTTCAGGGGAGGCGTATATTGCAGGCAATATAGAGGCGGGCCTCGGGGTCTTTAATAGCTACTCGGAAGGCAGCTTGGGAGATGACCGAGATTCGGAGGGGGTTCGGGGTATTTCTATGAGGTTCTAGGTAGGTTTTCGGTGTTCGAGTAGGCAAGCAATGAGCGTGGCAATACCCTGAGGCGAAGGCGATAGTATTGCAAGTCCAGTCGATTGAGGGATTGTGGCGTCGGAGCCATGGTTTCCCAACAATCAGGTTCCAACCAGCTAGTTTTGTGACGTGGAAGGTTAGGACCTCCAGATGCTGGTCGATCATGAGTTTTAGGGTGCAGGTGTGGGTGATTTGCCCCACCAGGGAGCGTTTACCATCGGCAAGTACAAGATCCTCAGGTTTTGGCTTCAAGTCCAAAGGCAAGTTCATGTTCAAGGCAAAGTCAAGGTCGATAAACTGGGAGCTTGCTCCCGAGTCTACCATGCAAGTAGCAGAATGATTTTCATTAACTAGACAAGGCAAGGTAAGTGGATCCTCAGATCCCAAGTCATGAGTGGAGGAGGTAGAGAAAGAAGAAGAAGAAGAAACTGGCGGCAGCAGAGATCTGGAGGGAATGCATGCGACGACGTCGACGGGCTAGCCGTTGACGAGACTTCCGAGAAACAACAGATAAAACATGACCAGTACCTACTAAGTGAACTTCCTCCAAAACAGAAAACGGGTTAGAACTGACAAAGGAAACGGGGTCAGGGGAGATGGCACCAGGATGCATCCTAGCGCTCTTCGATCGGCCATCGTTAGTCGAAGAGGGCACTAGTTTTTTGGCACCTGGAAAAGAGTTTGAGGGCCGGGAGTGGGAGTATTGAGAGGTGGGCCAGGAGGAGCAGTGTTAGCTGTGGCTAGTTTTTTGGATTTGGCCGAGATGGGGCAATCGGTAGCCCAGTGTCCAGGACCTCCACAGTACATGCAGAGCTTGTTGTCTTGTCGGTATTTGCGGACCTCAGCAGTGAGAGGGCCACGCTTGCAGGACGTGGTGGAGAGGTCCATTGGACCGGGAGCAGTTCCAGTTGCGGTTGTAGGAGGGTTAGGGCGGGGGGCGGGAGCTTGGGTTTGTTGAGTAGAGCCTAAGGCTCTGGGTGGGTTGGAGCGGAGCATTTTGGCTCGGTTGTCTAACTTGATACACAGTTGGACAAAATCGTTGAATGTTTCGAGGGGAGAGGCCTGGCAGGAGAGAGCAGTCCTGAGACCGCTGTTGGCGCCGTTGGTAAAGAAGGAGATCTTGGTACAGTCGTCGTAGTTTAGGATAGTTGCATATATCGCGAAGTCGGCATGGTAGGTGGAACAGTCTTTGTCCCCTTGGCGGAGGTTATGGAGCTTGCGCTCGGCGGTAGCATGAGCGTCAGGGTCATCATATACATTTTTCAATGCTGTGGCGAAGTCTTCGTAAGTATCAAAACTAATGATTCCATCAGTTTTACTGAGGTGAGGCTCAAACCAATCAGCAGCGGAGCCTGTTAAGTAGGAGGCTGCGTAAGCAATCTTAGCAGCATCATTGGAGTATCGGAGTGGGTCAGAGGAGAAAACTAGGGACAGTTTAGTCATAAACCGTGTAAACTTTGATCGAGTACCGTCGAAGTTTTCAGGCTCGTGAACTTTTAGCGCGCGGGAAGATGGTTGTGCTATAGAGGTGCCTTGAGGTAGGGGCGTAGTTGTGAGGCCATATTCATAACCTCGGTTAAAATAGACCCAAAGTACTTGGGTAGTGGCTGTTGTTCCAAACTCGGGTATTTGGAATGTTGTAGGTACACCTCGGCCGGAGGGGACTCCAGCAAAGTGTGCTTCATAGATAGGGGCATAGAATGGTACGGGTGTAACAGCAGGGAAGTCGGGGGAGGCTGAAGGTGCAGGGAGGGCGTTGGATGACAGAGCTGCGGCAAACGCACGCCATGATTCTGGTATGGTAGGTGGTTGGGTTGAGGCGGACATTGTGCGTAGTGGAGACTATAAGGTACGCAACAAAGTGTTATGAATGGTTGGAGGATTACCTACGTCGTAGGTGATGGGTGACACACGCGTAAGTATGCTTACGCGTGTGTTGGGAAAGGGGACATGGACAAGAGAGTCTGAGCTACGCTCGAAGGGGTATGTGTTTATTGTACCAACTAAGTACAGGAGAGTGAACAAGTTGTTGCGTGAGGAGAGAAGAGAATGAGAGGGGCGGAGCGACCTCTATATATGGAGATCTAGCGACACAGAAGAACCAGAGAGAAGGCAAGAGAAAGCATATGGAGACATAAGGAAGTAAACGGAGACATAAGGAAGGAGCAAGCATCCCACGGAATGTCAAGCGAAAGGATGCGAGAACATTCTAAGGGACAATGATAACAAGTGACAAATGCGAAGGCGAGGTTCTAGTGGAACCTTCGGACGGGTTCTAGCGGGCGGGTACCTGGCTTAAGATCTCCGGGATGCGGTCGGTAATCTAGCAGGTCAGGGTCCAGGGTCAGGGGTAATGTCGCTAGGGTAGGGACACTAGCTAGAAGACTAGGATTAACACAGCGAAGTCGTGCTGGGTCAAGATCAAGTAGAGCTGGACGCGAACATATACTGGCGAGTGCGTGGGTTGCCAGTATAGCACCGGGGCTGGGGGGTCGAAGGGTAAGGCGAGGGGATGATCCGTAACAAGTATCGACCTTCCTCTTCATCTTTATACTAATACCTTAACTTTTTCTCCATACTCCTAAGCTTCATCTTTTAAAATAGTTTTTTGTAGAGATATTAATATCCAGTATATCAATTGTAACTTTAACAAGTTTAATAGAAGAGTTGCAGAACTTAGATACTATTTCTCTTACCCCTACTATAAAGTTAAAGCTGAAGCAAAAGATAACTATAAGTACGAAGTACTTAGCTATAAGTTAAAAGCATCTGATAAGGTATCTCTCACTTCTATTGATATTGAACTATTCAATAAGTACTAGCCTAACAATACTAAAGAACTAAAGACAGAATCCATTCTATAAGCAGCAACTATAAACAAAGAGAAGGAGCTTTTAACTTCTCTATTAATACTACTCTCAATCGATATTACCCTCATTTATATTAACTATCAATAACATAAGTATATACATTGATATATATGCTAAGATTTTTATTGTTTTATATATAATAGCTCTCATATGATATGCAACTATATATTTACAGTTGAAATCTACCCTATTTGCAATACTTTAGAATATAGTAGCCTCAACTATACCTGTATAGATTCAGTTCTTTAGAAAGAGAAAGAATTCCTTAAGAACTATTTGGATAACCTCAATGTAGTCCAAGATTTTTATAAAGAAATAGCCAAATCAGTTTCTACTCCTCCTTCCACTAACTTTTATGAAGAAGTACTCAGTAACTATATAAGAGAAATCTACCAAAATATACTAATCACACCTTAACAACTATAGAATCCTATACCAACCCCCTTTAGAAGCAATATTGATAGCGTATTCTAGACTATTATAGATACCATTCATTTCTCGAAGTGAGTAGCAATTAATAATACTCTTATTATCATTTCTGCTAAATTATCCTAATTTTCCTAATGACATTATAACTTTTATAAATGACCAAAACATAACACCACTACCTATGAAAAGAAGAAACCCACAATTATTGATATTAACTAATAAATTGAACTAATCCTCAATAGGCTTATTGATGATAAGTATATTACTGACAGTTGAAAAGATAATAAGGATTTTTTTATCACACAATAGTTAGATCTAGAAGATAGAATGAAAATAGTATACCAAACATGTATAAAGGTATACTCTATTTAGAAGGATTACTATAATACTTCAAAACAGTATAAGGATTATAAGATCAAAGATAGATTCTTCCATATTAAAAACATATATAGACAATAGAGATTAGTCTTGCCTAATACTTTCAATATTAAAGGTAAGAACAATCTCGAGCTAGTAATTAATAAAGTATATAAAGTAATAGCTTATAGTAGAATTAAGAAAACTATAAAATATCTTACTAACTAATACTAATATTAGTCCTTCTTTGAGTTAGTTAAAGAGTACATCAGAAGTTGTGATACATATTAATAAACAAAGTATATAAACAAACTACTTCTTAGACTTGTCACTCCTTTATATATACTAAAAAGACCTTCGTTAGATATTTTGATGGATTTCCTTAAGTTAGCTCTTATCTTCATCAAATATTCTCTTTTGTATTTAAATATTCCTACTAGTAAAAAATATATTGTCTGTATTTCATGCCTTTAGATGATTATCGATAGATAATCAGGATTTAGGTCTCTTATCCTTATTCCTAATAATTTCACAGTGGAATAATATACCACTTTTTTTGATATTTATATAGTCCTGATTATAGAATATCCTTTATATATTATTTTTAATTGTAATACTCTTTTTATATTATTATACTTCTAAGATTGGGCTAGGAAGAATAGAATCAAATTAGAACTATTTACTATATATCACTCTTATATAGATAAATAATTTGAAATAGTGAATTAAGAAATCTCATAAGTAGCAAGAGTATATAAAGTTAAAGGATCTGACTAGCTACATAAATTACCTAAGATTTAGTTAAAACTAAACTTTAGATTTAATAATACTAGAAAAAGTAGTCTCATTATAACTTTGTTAGAAATTAGTATATATCAAGGAGCCTCTTTACTATATTGTCCTATCAATGTATTTATACCAGCAAATGAATATCACAATAATACCTTACAGGTACTCTATGACATCAAGAAGATACAAGTAACATAAGTAAACAAATATCATAATGTAGTTAAGTTCTCAATTGGATAATAGGTTATACTATCCTCTAAAAATATAAATGTATTAAATATTTTACCCAAGTTAAAACTTTGATAGTTAGGCCCTTTCTTGATCATATCTGCTAATTATGCTCAAAATAATTATAGTCTAGACTTATCCCCTCAACCTAACCTCAATCTTATATATGATACCTTTTATATTTCAAAACTCAAACTATATTATTAAAATAATCATACTTAGGTTCCTAAAAGATGATCTCTAGAACCGAAACTAATTAATGATGATCAATATAAAGTTGAAAAAGTATTAGAATTTAAAATAGTACTATAATCTGTTGAATATCAATACAAGGTTAGATAGTTAAAATATACTCTAGAATAGGATTCCTAGGTAAACGTTAAAGGTATTATTACTAAAATTCTTTAAGATTTCTGGATCAGAGGAAGTTTAGAAGATATCTTTAAGTGACAATGTACTAAAAGAGGAAAACAAGGACCTCATACAAGAGATAAAACTTGAGTTCTTATTTAGCAAGAATAGGACTGTATTATAAATGAAACTCTTAATAATAAATATATCAACACTAATATACTTCAATTATACTTTAAGATAGAATAAGTGGAAGTAAGGATTATAGAACAGAATTACTAAGATAGTAAAATCCATTTAAAGTAAGGAAGTATAATAAGAGATATTATTTCTTATTATTTTATTTATTTTATATTTTCTATATCTATTATTATTTTACAACTACTAAATCTAGTAGTTAGTTACTTAGTAGAACTTACCATCTCATATATACTCTTAAAGGTATTACACAACCTTAGCATGACTCCATTTCCTATGACTCATATATTTCATAAAACTTATATATTTCTTATGACTCATATTTTCTATGACTTATATAGTACTATCTTATAATAAATACTATATTTTATATATTTTAATTTATCAGATACGTTATTGAATAAGTATAAAAGGAGTACAAATTCCTCTTTGGAATCTTCTCCTCAGACTACTTAGATAGATAACAACCTATAATAGATTAGTTACTTAGCAAATAATCTAAGCGAAGATTACACCTGTTAATTAATATTCCTAATAGAACTCCCTACTTAATATTAATTACGCTTCTAAGGTAATCCTTCAGTAGAACTGATATATACAAATATCTGTTCTAGTAGATATAGATTCTATAAATAGTATCGAATAACCACTATCTAGTATCATTCATTATAATTATTTTTTAACATAAAATAAATAGTTATTAGTATTTAATTACTTATTTCTTAAAAGTCTTTATTTCTATAAAAATTAATTGTATTATCTATAATAAAGAAATAATTAAATATATTAACTATTTTTAGTAATAAAAATACTTTTTATTATGTACTCTAAAGAAAATAATTATATATATAGATTATAAGAACCTTGAGTACTTTAATTTTAAAAAATTACTTAATTAAAAGTAGACTAGATAACTAGAGATATGAAACTAGTTTAATTTTAAAATTATTTATTACTCAAATAATAAAATTAGTAAAGACAATATATTTTCTTTTATAATTACTTTTAATCTTAAAAAAATAAAGAAAAAATAGAACTATATAATTATAATATTTAAATTTAATTAATTTTAATTAAGTATAAGTAAAAAGATCTTAGTAATATAGTAAATTATCATAGTAAAGACTATATAAATTAAAAAATTAAAATAATTAAAGAAAATCTTATAAACTAGTCTTTAAGATAAAAAGTAGTTAAGAATTTAGAATATATTAAAGTATAGTAATCATAATTTTTATCTTAAATATTATAGTTTAAAAAATAATATAATAATCTATAAAAAATATTTTTATATTTTAAATTATAATATATTTAAGTTCAAAGTAATATTTTAGAGCTATAATACTAAAGTTATAAGATACTTAAATATAATTAGATCTTAAAACTAATAAAATAAAATTACTACTAGCTAAATATAAAAGATTAAATATATAACTATATCTATATATAAAATACTTACTAGTATAACAAAATAGTATAATATAAAAAATATAATAAATTTCTATCTCTTTTGATTTTATATAAGTTATAAGAATATATTTCAATATATTTTATTACTAAGTTATCTATATTTAAAAAGTATAATTATATTTAGGTTATTATTAATAAATTTATTAAGATAGTATATTTTATTTCTTGAAAGAATTAAAAAGGTAAAAATTAGTTATAATATTTATTAAAGAGGTATAGAGACTATATAGACTACTAAATAGAGTTATTTTAGATATAAACTTAGTATTTATAAGTTTATTTTAGATAAAAGTTATAAGATTATTAAAAGTTAAATTAGATAAGTTTTAAATTTATTATCTTTAGACTAATTATTAAACTAAATAAATAAACTAAATCATAAAAGATAATTTTTAGATATATTACTATTATAATTAAGATAACTAGATTTATTATAAGTATATTATAACCATGAGAATACTTTGATAAAAAGTTAGTAGAGAGAAGTATAAATATAATGACAATTCAAGTATAATTATGGACTTAGTAAGGACAAAGCTATATAGACTTAGAATACTACTTGAAACTTGCTTCCCTAAATTATCTAAATCTATTGGTTTATATAGTAGACTTAATCTAATAAGGATACTATCAGATTAGAGTATCTATAATATAACTACTATCTAATCAAGAGACTATTCTCTGATACAAGTATATATATAGACTCAATAATAATATATAATGAGCTAAACAATGAATAATAGTCAATAAGTATTAGATTATAGAAAATAATATAATTATAATGAAGAAAATATAAATATGACATAATATATTAAAGGACATATACTTCCATATGCTAATCCCATTAATACCTATTTAGATGCTCTATTATATTTGCATAGAAAATCTAGTAGGTATAATCAATAGCTATAGAAGAGTATTAGTTTAACTATAGGTATAGATCTCTTATTTAAATTATATTATTACTCCCTATTTTAAATGTAGCTATCCTCAGCTAAATATAAGTCCTTTCTCCTTAAGTTAAAATAGTATATAAGTAATAACTCAGGTAACAATAGTAGTAGATACTAACCCTTGGTTAAATACCTCTCTCCTTAGGAGCTTTAGGATATTATAAGACTAGTATACCTATACATATATACTATAGCTATTAAAAACTAAACCTTTTACTAAAAAACTATTAATAAAAAAAGTAATGAATAGGAGGGTAAAAGATACTATATCTTTATCTATTGAATAACTCAATATAGACAGAAGCCTCAAATATCTTGATATATGTCAAAGTCTTGAATAACTTAATATAGGCCGAAGTTTAAAATATTTCAGATATCTCAAGGCTTATTAGGAAACTTCTCGTAATATTTAGTAAACTTCTCTAGCTAATTATCTAACTTATTAATAGTTTTCTAAGTATCTTTATACTCTATATATTTAACTTAGTATATCTTATACTTAATTAGTCTTCTATAATTATATAAGTCCACTATAAATTCGACTTCAAAGATATTTTCCTCATCTTCATCTATATCTTATAGTTCGTCTTATTATCTGAATAGCTCAAGAAGTATAACATAAATAATATTATACTACTATATACCATTAGGAATTTTGAGCTTATATATATATAAACTAATAGCTTCAATGACCTTATATAGGTCAATCTAATTACTAGTTAAGAAATAATTATTTTTAACTCATATCTATAGGTTCCTCTAGTCAACTAATATCTAAACATTAATAGCAAATTATTATTTCTTTTTGAAATAGATAGTATTTTACTTGTAATTAATTTACTTAAGAGTATTATAAACTTTATTATAGATAGTTATTATTCAGTCTAGTAATTCTTCTGTAGTAGAAGAGGAGAACTTATAGTCATTAGAGAAGTGAATAGTATATAGGTCAAAGCTATAAAAACTCTAATATAGTGAGTACTTATTAGTAGAGTAGGTAGTAGTATTATAGGTAAACCTGGCTAGAGATAGCCATCACTTCTAATATTATTACCTATTATGATAGTAGATATAGAAGTACTACTTAAGTATCTAGATAGTATATTCAGCAAAGCTATCGGTCTATAGATAGTAGGTAGTAGAGAGGTAGAGGGTAATACCAAGTATTTTGTTAAGTTCTTTAAGGCATTTAGAGGTAAACTATAGATTATAGTTAGAGGTAATATACTTAGGTAAGCTATAGAGTCTTTAAACCTAATTGATATATATATCAGTAATATCTATTGCTATTTAAGTTATCTTTACTAGTATATAGTATTATACTTTGGTAAACTAGTCAGTAATGATAAGAATAGTATTAAATCCTTTAGACTCTAGAAGCTTTCTAATAAAATCTATAGTTATTTATTCAAAGAGTTATTTCCTTATTAGTATTGGTACCAACTTAGTTTACCTACTATACTTATCTGCCTCTACCTTTTAATCCTTAAGGTATCCTACTATATATTTAGTGATATATTCTTATCACTTATCTTATATAAAGTTTCTTGATACTAACTCTTGAATGTAATATCTTCCTTAATATCCTACTACCTGACTATTATAGTATTGCTTAAGTATTTCTAACTTATATTTAGAAAGAACAACTTATAAATTATCTTTTTTTTCCTAACTAGCAATATTAATTCTATCCAATTCTATATCATTAGTATCCTTTTTCTCTTCCTTGTCTTCTTTAAGTATAAAGAATTGTCTATCTATAAAAAATCTAGTATCCATACCTAATTTCTCTTCCTCTAAATATTTAGATAAGGCCATCTGACTTACTTATTTTTAAACTAGGTTAGTAGTAGATATTATAGATAAATTCAAACATTTTAAGATACTAGGATACTTGACAAAAATTAAGCTTCTACTTGATATTAAAGTACTATAGCCTTTAATAGTCTATATAAAAGTTTATATATACTTTTATTAACTAATTATACTATTTCTAGAAACAATTTAATATTATAAATAGTTCTTTATTATAGATTAACTAGTTTTGTTATACTTTAGAAAGGGTTTTGATATAGTACTCAATAGAGTGAAGCTACTTTACTCTATTAACAATATGATATTAAGAAAGGATACTAATAATAGCCTCATTACTAGTATCAGTCTCTATAATAATCTCTAACTCTTAATTGAACTGAGTGAAGATAGAAGTGGAGGAAAACTCTTCTCAGAGGTAATTAAAGGCCTACTATTATTTATATTTTCAGCTAAAAGGAATATCCTTAGTCAAGTTGATTAATAGTCATATTCAAGTATTGTAGTTGAAGATAAATTGATAGTAGTAGTTAGCAAAGCCTAAGAATATTTGAACTTCTTTCTTCTTTATAGGAATAAGGTATATAGATATGGTTTTAAGCTTAGTTAGGTCTATTTAGACTTATTGATTATTAATAGTATGACTAAGGAAGATAGTTTTATAGATATAGAATTTAGACTTAATAAGGTTAACTGTAAGCCTATAATTAATATACTATTATAGAACTCTTTTAATAATTTATTGATATTCTTTTTCTATTTTATCTCTATAGATAAATATTTCATCAAAGTACTAGATACATTTTTTTATATTATTAAAAACTATATCCATTATCTCCTGAAAAGTAGCTAGAGTATTAGTTAATCTAAATAGTATTACTATATACTTAAATAATTCTTTCTTTATATAGAAGGCTATCTTCTACTTATTATCTAGTACAATCTTGATGAAGTTATATCTATTCTTAAAGTCCAGCTAAGTAAACTACTTACCTGCTCGGATTTTATCCTAACAATTTAATAATGAGGGAAAAAGAATACTTGATTAGAATTATAAAGTAGTTAAGAGCCTAATAATCGATATAAAGCCTTAAGGATCTATCTTTCATTTATATGAATAAGATTGAAATACTAGTAATAAAGTAAGATTTTCTAATTTTATCTGTAAGGAGGTTTTTAGAATAGTACTTCTAGAGAGCTTTTTCTTTCTCCTATATAGTTTTATAAATAATATTAGTAGGTATCTTAGTATTCAGATCTTTTAGGGGAAATTTATAATCCTATGGCTTATGTTTAGAGAGTTTAGCTACTATTTTAAAAGTAAAGTAATATATATAATAAGAGTATCGTTTACTTATATCAATAAAAAAAATTATCTCACTATCCTTGATAGGCTCTTTAATATCTAAAAGGGAGACTTTAGAAATCCAACAAATAGAACAAAGGATAATTAAACTTGTAGAAATATTCCTTAAGTATTTGTCTTGAGTATCTACCAAAAATCTATTTTCTATTAACTAAGACAAATCTAAAATCATATCCTTATTTCTAATATCTAATACTTCAGTATTCATTCTATACTTACTGAGGAAAGAAGAGCGAAAATTTAATATATTAAACATATTATTGATAATAAACTTTTTTCTAGAAATATAAGATCTATCTTTCTAATAAACTCGAATCTACTAAGCTTTTTTCTAAACACCTAACTTAATTACTAGCCTTCTTCTAACAACTAGAATACTAGCTTTATAGTCAATAACTACTTTGACTTCTTCCTCAGTAATGAGAATCTAAAATATCAAAATAGGAGTATGGTAAGGAAAATACTCAATAGTGAGAGGAGTACTCCTTATTTGTTTTTTTACTTTTCTTCTTCTTTAGAACTAAGCTCTATTATTTTACAGTGACTCTAGTCTATTTAAGCCTTTTTTTTACTTAGTTTCTTACTATTACTAAAGTATTTGACTACTAAGGGATCTTGAGCACTCCTAGGGAAGATATATTACTTGGTTTCATATGTGTTTTATCTATAAAGTCCATATTTCTCTTCTTCCCTTTATTTATTATATATAATAGTAGAGATATATATTTACATATTCTCTTTTATAGTATTAGTAGTAGTAGTAGTAACTCTTCTATATAATTAAATATAATTCTTAAATAATCTCTTCTTTGACTTTAATTGTTCAGAGGTGGCATTAGTATAATTATAGTTCTAGAATTTTTGATAGATAATATCTATCTTAATGAATTTTTACTTTTAGGCTATAGAGTTATTTTAAAGGTTCTTATAGTATATTATAGATACTCGAAGATTGTGGAGGAGGTTGAAAATAATGATATTAATTACTTAAAGATCTGATTACTTAGTATAGGTATTTAGCTTATCAACTTCTATTAAATAATCAAAAACTAAACTGGTCTTCTTCAGACTTACTAAGTCATAGTAAATTTAGTCTTTTTGATTGTAATCTTTATAGTATACTATTATCGCCTCCTTTACTTATACCTATATAATATACTAGTATCTATTCACTTTCTACCAATCTAGTGCTTTTCTTCTAAGTATAACCTAATATATATTAGCTTCTATTCCTTATTCCTAGTAAGTATAATAAAGAAATTATCATTTATTTAGGGAATCTACATCTGTAACTATTTTAGTTTGCCTTTGCAGTGTCGGACGCCTCCAATGACCTAAAGACAAACTGACAGTTAACAGTGGCCTGTAAACCCTAATTGCCGCCCAGACGACTCCCCCTAGAGGTCCACGCCATGACGCTATTACCTATAATGTGTATTGTGGCGCGACTGACAGAGTTGTCCACCATGATACTGTTCTTTCTAAGTCCGCACCATGGCTCTGCTTGTGGACGGTTGGTGTCTACCTCTATAGCATCCGTACTAGGATGCCAACTCTCCCTGGGGGGTATTACAATATCGCCCTGTTCTTATTATGTTCTGCTACCTATTTCTTTATATTATCCGGCACTCACCTATAAAGGCCTCTAGGTATGCATTACAGAGCGACCAGGCTGTTTCATCTACCATAATGCCTTTCAACACACCTACTATACTTTTTGGTATCCTAGTACTACTGGACAAGATCCCTGCCATCCTAGCGAATCTTGTTAGGTTCACACATTAGTCTGCTTAGGGCTTAATAGCTTATTTTATTCGACTATGTGGTTTACCTATTACCTGACTCAGCACTTCCCTGACCTGCTTCGGCTATTGTCGGCCTCCCAGCACCCACATACTCTCCATACATATAGCTACTATTTTACACTCATATGTCCCTAGTACATTTCCCCTGGTCCTGACTCAAATACCTGCTCTTACTATCTAAATCCCTATATAATCCCTATTCTTCTCATTACCATCCTGTTGTAACTTCCATCTCCTAACTAATAATACCTTTAATACCCCCTCTAATGATAAATACACTCTTTACATCCGACTAAATAAAATATAACGCACACCGCTATCCCTATACTCTAATAAACATTCATTTCAAATCTTGACCTTCTGTGTCCTACAAATTACCCTGCTCATTCCCATATTCCCCCCAAAAAATATATGAAGCCCTATAAACTCTAACTTCTAAACAAACTATTCCTTCCAACCCTCCACTATCCGTGTCCTACAACCCATCCTCCAAATCCCTATCTTCCGACTCCTCGTTATTGTTCTCCTCGTCCTCCAAATCAGCATCCTCCCCAACATAATCCTCGGACTCATTCCCTTCATCTTCATCCTCATCTTCAATGGTCATACTACCAGCACCATCTATGTCACTACTATCCCTTTCCAAATCTTCTATATCCTCCCTTAAAAAGTCATATCTCTCACTTGCCGGACTATGTACCACATTCTTGGCATACATGGTTAGCATATCATTTATTTCACCCTCTGTATCTGGCACCATTGGGAACCTTTCCTCGAAATACCTATATGGTATTAAATGTGTTTGTTCTGCCCTTTTCAGATCTTCCACTAGCTCTTTAGCATATTCGTCTAGTTTATTATTATCAATACTATAGGATTCGGCTTTTTCCCATCGAAGTACTTTTCTATACACCTGGCAGTACCTAAGAATCCCTAACCGAATTACCTTTAAGAGACTTTGTTCTAGCATTATCGGAAGACCCTCCCACTGCTTTAATATTCGATTAAAGGCTACTGCAAGACTTTTAGCATTTTACATGTTACTCTAATGGTCCTATACTTACCAGAGGAATTCATATAGTTGAAATAGTCCCCATCTTCGACTATCCCACTCTCATACGTGAGTAGTGTGTGTCGCAGTATCGTAAAAATCAGGCAGATGAATAGACTACTAATTTGGCTTATGAATGTTGGATCTTGGTTTCCCAGTTTCTTTACTCTGTCAAAGAAATTCAGATGAATGAATCGTGCTCCTTCGGTCGCTTTGAACCTATGACCCCACTCTTGAAAATATCCCCGGGTTGTCAGTGTCCGAGTCATACTGGTTTGCCTATCAATTCACTTACTAACCGTTTTTCACATTGGCATGTCAAACAATCCTTATCCAACAACCAACTGACCCTCTTCCGAATGTACTCCAAACTGCAGTTTTGGTCAAATTCGTATAGTTTCGCAATATGATGCTTGGCTTTATACACGAGATGTGATCTGGTATGAGATTGAATACTCCGCAGCTGGATAACGATTATCAGCGTCATCTCTCACAATTACTATGACCTTACTCACATATGTATCAATCTTACTTGTCCACTCTTCATCCACTCTGTACTCGATTTTGGCTTCCTTCCATACCTATACTAGAAGATATTCTATACGATCAGCATCTGGCAATGGCTCCTCAAAAAAGGTGATCCTTTCAATACGATTAGTAGCGTTACACACAACGGCCTTTGTTATATCCTTAAAGTATATGAAACTCCAATTTCTCTATGAATTTACTTTAGCCCCTATCAGTCGCTTCTTGGGTCTGTTCACTCTATTGTCAATATCATGGATATCTAGTTTGATACTAAGTGGCGGTGATGATCGTACTTGGTTTATGTCCGAACTACCCCACTCGCAGCTCAACTGAGAGGAGCCTTGCATTTGCACAATAGTAGAGCTCGAATTGCCTTGACTTCGCGTGCCTCTATGTTGACCCTTAGCTGACCCAGATGATTCATTGCTGGATGGTAATTCCTGTCCTAGTACTATGTAAGTACTGCTATTCTCAATCTTGTACAAATTCCTACCTCTGAAAAATTAATTGTGGCCTGAAAAGCTGACAAAACCTATATAATCCACTCAATCAATTAGCTACAATTGATGTAATTATGAAACACTTCCACTTATAGGACTACTTGTGCTTGCTTGCCCCTTGCCATTCGACTTTAACTGTCTGCTAGAAGATTTTTTGGTATTGACCGTTTGGCACTTGATTGTGTCATTTCTGAGGTCGCAGCTTGCACCCTACTTGCGGCTGATTTCCTTACCTTTCCCTTTAACCTCTGGCTTAGTTATTGACTTTCGTGTGACTACTATCGTGAGCTACTATTCTGTAAGAACTTGAAGCCTCCTATGACTGTAATGAATGATACTAGACAGTAGTCATTCGGTACCGTTTATACAATCTATATCCGCTAGAACGGATGTATGTGTATACCGGTTCTTCTAAGGGATTGCCTCAGAAGGGTAGTGGTTGTCAAGTAGGGAGTTCCCTTAGGAACGTTAATTAACAGGTGTAATCTCCGTTTAGATTGTTTGCTAACTAACTGATCTGTAGTCGGTTGTTGTCTGTCTGAGTAGTCTGAGGAGGAGATTCCAGAGGGGAATTCGTGCTCCTTTTATACTTGTTCAACAACGTTTCTGACAGTTCAGAATACATAGAATACGGCACTTGCCGCGGGGCAGTGCTACATGAGTCATAGGAAATATGAGTCATAGGAAATATGAGTCATAGGAACGGGGCTATTCCAGGGCTGTGCTACATCCTCGACGGTGTACATGAGCCGGCCAGTTCCACTGAATAACTAACTACCAGATTCGGCAGTTATGGAATAATAATAAATATAGAAAATACGAGATAAATAAAATAATAAGAAATAACATCTCTTATTACAATGACCCTCAGTGGATATTGTATTTATCTTAAAGCATCTGATATTTAACAATATTTCTCTTCTCTAAGTACAATATTATGAATACTAGCTTTGATTCTAATAGTCTGACCTAATGGTACACAACAGAAAAACAAACCAGTCTTCTGAAACATGACTTACAAGTCCCAACATTCACTATCTGTTACATACCAACAATAATCTCTGAACTAGATCGGAGAAAAAAAAAGTGCTTCTGAAACATTACTATCATACTCACAATCCCTCCCTATCAAACCGATAAAAATCCCCGACCACATTGATATTTTATATTCCCCTTACCATCTAAAAAAAAAAACCCAAATAACTACTTATGTGAAACAGGTCCTCTAATACATCATACCCACAATCCTTCCTTATCAAACACATCAAAGTCCATGACTAACAATATTCCAGATACTATATAAAAATCCAAACTTATAAACAAAAATCCCTCAATAATCCATCCTCTATAAGCAGCTCTAGCTATACCCTTTTTGCTCCCTTCACTGGTCCTTGCATGACCTTCCCCAGTCCCTTGCCTCCACTACCCCCAACAGTTCTCTTCACAGTTGGTACACCCTGTTCCACCTCATCAGTACTTTCAACGAGCTTACCAGCGCTACTTATGTCTTCCTCGACCTCCGCCTCCTTCTGACCCTCCTCCTCCACTACCTCTTCCTCCTCCTCCTCTTCGTTCTCCTTTTCCTGCTGAACTCTTATGATCTGGACCCCACTCATTTTAACAATCTCTTTCGATTTACCTGACCCTAAACCCCCTACTATCCCCTTAGTACCCCCTACATACCCTTTCCTACTTTTGGTCTTGATATATACAGGTATCTCATCCTCCTCCTCCTCCTCCTCCTCCTCCTCTTCATCGTCCACTTCAAAATTCACAACCTTCTTAGATATTCATATCGCTTGAGGCCTTACAATCCCCTTACCTCCCCTCACACTTACATTCCCAGTTTTGCTCTTATTTTTTTTCGAAGTCTCCTCTTCCTCCTCATCATTATCTTTAGCGTTTATAACCTTTTTGGATATTCATATGCATTTAGATCTCACAATCCCCTTACCTGCCCTTACACTCCCCGTCCTGCTTTTAGTCTTCATGTATGTGTATGTGGGAGCCTCCTCTTCCTTCTCATTATCGTCTTTAATGTTTATAACCTTTTTGGATATTTGTATCCTTTTAGGTCTTACAATCCCCTTACCTGCTCCTATACTCCTTATCCCACTTTTGATCTTCATGTATATATATATGGGAGCCTTCTCTTCCTCCTTATCATCTACAACCTTCTTTGATGTTCATGTCCCAAGAGGTCTCACACTCCCCTTACTTCCCCCCACCTTTACCTTCCCGTTTTTTGTCTTGATATTTTTGGGTACTTCCTCTTCCTCGTCCTCTTTGTCCTCTTCGTCTTCTTTAATATTCACAACCTTCTTGGATGTTCGTGTTCCTTGAGGTCTGACCATTCCAGTACCCCTCCCTACACTCCTAGTCCTACTTCTAGTCCTGATATTTTTTGGAGCTTCTTCTTCCTCCTCCTCATCGTCATCCTCTTCAATATTCACAACCTTCTTAGATGATCGTGTCCCTGGAGGTCTTACAATCCCCTTAGTACCTACCCCCACTATCCGTTTACCCCCCTTCAACACCGGTTTTAGATATCCTATACTCTTACTCACCCCTACAATGCACTTAGGCCCCCTCAATGTCTTTCCCAGTTCCTCTATGTTCGCTTTCTCACCCTCGTCCTTAACTTCATCCCAGTTATAATCCTGCTTCCTTTTCACACCCTTTTATTGTAGACCCTTAATGGTCTCTAACATCCTAATTCTCTTAGGTTGCGAGTTCCTAGTTGAAGTATCCAATATCATAGTGCTAGTGTCTTGTGGTGCTGTAGGAAGGGGTGGTAGTAGCTGACCGAGTATTGGAAGGCTGGGATTGTCTAGATATTTTGCCGCATGTCCCTTACATACAGCTTTCACTACCTTATTCCTAATAACAACCCCACTACACACTTTCTTAGTAATGTCTTGCGCCAACATATTGACCGCCTGGCTAACGGACTTATTGGTCAGGTAGTTGATTTGACCGATAGGGGCCATTGTTGGGAGAGCTGTAGCATACTTGAGAAATGTAGTACATGCGTCCGTTCCAGCCCTTTGGGGTCTATAGATACTACTTTGTTTCATTAAGTATGCTACATCTCACCTCTAGAGCTCATACAAGTTTTTTGGAACCTCATCCTTGAAAAATCTAACTAGTTTTGTATATGAATGGTTGGATTATGTTATGTGATGGTCATCCTATGAATCTTCATTAGCGTCTGGTTGGTTCCTTTTTGGGGGTATTTTGTCTAGTGCTAGCTAGCTAGCTGGACTGGGTAGATCGTTAACCTTGGGAGTGGGTGCACGTCCCCTCTAAGTCTGCTTACAATGGAATAGAGAACTAAATGAACTTGGTATTTTCTGTTTCGTAAACTTCTGTCAAGATATCTCAAATATGGTATGACAGTGGGTTATTACGGCTATTCAAGAAGTTTAGGGATATTCAGAGACTATGAAGGAGGAAGATAGCACCGTCATAAATAGGATAATAAATTGATCATGGCCACTATTTCATTTACGAGTTTGACTTACCAAATAGCTTCAATGGACAGAGGATTATGGCTAAAGTTTGATCAATGTAATGGAGTAAATGTAATAAAGCAAATATAAAAATGGTCAAGACTAGCCTAGTTGGGAAATGGATATTATTACAGATTACTTGATTTGGTATAACTTATACCCATAGCTATATATCATTGGTTGGTCTTTTACGAGACTAGTCCTTCAGGTTACCCTAATGGCCTATTTTGTTTCTTTATGCAGTTGACTAATACTATGATGTGGGATGAATGGCACAAAGTGACTATAAGAAACTCTTGTTGGAACTTGCGAGCCCAACTACAAATAGACATTATAGGCAATTGCTTGATATAGTCTAGCATATGCGCTTAGCCCTTAACGTTCGCTTCATATCATAGGGACTGTGAATGTAAGGGATAGGCTAGTGCAAGCCAGACTAAGCAAGGGACTAGTTAGGGAATAGGTGGGGAATGGATATTATCCTGACACACCACATGACATGGAATAGGCATTGGCAACCAGACTAGGGCAGTCTCACTACAGACATTTTGTCAGTATCTTAAACCTTCACCAAGCTTCGGATTGAGAGTACAAGCTAGACTACAAATTGTAGCCAGAGGTGGGTTGTACAACCAGACTAGATTATAGTCTGCTACGGATTGAGGGCATTATACAAGCATAATACCCTTATACCTATATAGTACCTATGAGACTGGCCATATATTAGTTTGATTGGCACGCTATATATGCAGTTCCAAGTTAGTGCCTAACCATTTTCGGCATGATATCAGCCTACAAGTGCCTAGTCTAGTTGGCACAATACCCTCGTGCAGGTTAGTGGGTAGCTTGTGACTGCCTGATAGGTATGCCCATATACAAACACTTGCCAAGGCACTTGGGAGGCCTAAGACAAGTGCTCATATGAGAATTTTCCCTTATTTCACCTCATATTGTAAACTTCTATAAGCTAGAAACCTTTATTTCTTTTGCAAACGTACTGTCAGAAACCATATCCGGGCTTGAAATTACTATATATTCTAATTTAAACAGCTTTGATATCATTCCCTTAGACCGTTTTACACCCCTTTTTATGTCAATGTCTTTCCTCAGACCATTTTGCAATATGTGGCCATGACTTTTGGTCTGATATACAATTTTACTTAGTACCATGATAAGCCGTCTTGGCATCATTCGAAAACTGTGGTCGTTCCTTTCTTCTCCCCTTTTGATTTCTTTCGTTATATCAAAACAACTCCGAGAGTCTCGTACTAAGACTATCGGAATAAAATAGATACTAAACTACTACCGGGCTATATAGCACGCCTCACCTACAGTCATTACAGCACATGTGCTGTGGATTATGTACCCACTAATACTGTACAACTTGGGACCATATACCTAGTGCGGTGGGACTTTAATTATTGCGGAACTATCAAGCCAGACGACGGAACTATAGGGTCTAGTTCTAGACTACTATTGCACCCTAAAGATTCAAGCTACAGTGTCCCTGCTGGTCACAAAGAGTTCCCATCAAGCCCCTAGATCTCTGGCAATCATTGTATGTGTACCACTCCGCTCCTAATTTTTGCGGAAGTTAGATTATTAGTGGCAGAGTACGGGGTATTAATTTTACAAGCAGTTACTATAGGGTCTAGTTACATACTAATATCATTGAGTTAGCATCGAACACTTGGAAGAGGGTAGTATTGCCACATATAGCGAGAGTCTCTATTGAGACCTACCTATTCGGTTGATTGTTGTATATGAAAGCTACTTTGTATTTAATCTTTGCGGAAGTTAGATTATTGGTAGCAGAATACAAGGTGTTAATTTTACTAGCAGTTACTATAGAGTTCAGTTATATACCAATATCATCAAGTTAGCACCGAACACTTAGAAGAAGGCAGTATCACTACATATAGCAAGAGTCCCTATTGAGACTCTACCTATTCAGCCGATCGTTGTATATAAAAGCCACTCTACATTCAATTTTTGTGGAAGTTAGATTATTAGTGGCAAAGTATGGAGTGTTAATTTTGCCAGCAGTTACTATAGGGTCCAGTTACATACCAATATCATCGAGTTAGCACTAAACACTTGGAAGAAGGCAGTATCACCAAATACCGAGAGAGTCTCTATCGAGACTACCTATTCGGCCAATTATTGTATGTAAAAGCCACTCTACATTCAATTCAATTTTACAGAACTTGGATTATTGGTGACAGAGTATGAGGTATTAATTTTACCAGTAGTTACTATAGTGTCCAGTTATATACCAATATCATCAAGTCTCTACTAAAGATATTGAACAAGGCAGTATCACTGAATACCGAGGGAGTCCCTATCAAGACTCTACCTATTTGGCTAATTAGGTATATAAAAGCCACTCTGTATGCAATGTTTACGGAACTTACATAGCTAATAGGAGAATATGCGGTGTCAATTTTGCAACTATTAGTTCACTGTAGCTAGCCACTATGGCCGACATCTGCGAAAAAAATACTTGGGGAAGGAACTGCAACTCCCCAAAAAACTAGTGATACCAGATCCTTATAGGCTGTCGGGTACGCTGAAGCGATGCTGGAAGTACAGTGTCAATGCTGTACTTAGAGTGACTAATGGAGTAATAGAATATGGTTTGGAAGTAAGCCCAACAGTATTTGGGAACATTAGATTACCAAGCTTTGCGCAGCCATCATCGGACACCCTGATTCCTCATTAATATACTAAGGAGTATCTTCTACAGTCACTTTAAGTCAGACAAGTCATACAGCAGTCATTGTTTATACCGATTTGGAACCCATTATGGAATCCTCTATTACCATTTACTAGTACTTATGAATATAAGCTTGCACGATTCTTCTATCAGAGCAAGACTTCGATGAAGCAAATTGACCAATTTTTTAAAGACGAGTTGCTACTTCTGGATACCTCTCGAACAATAGGGGTTAGCTATAGGTTTGGTCATACCTGGCGAAATAAAATACGAGCCCTAATAGACCAACTAGTATAGCAACATGGCACTGTGGATTTCCACTTGTAAAGAGGGGTCACATTTTTCTATAGGGATATTGAATAGTGTATTCGTTATCTTCTCCACCAGAAAGCATACACTCAGTATTTGGTTTTCAAACCTCAGAGGGATTATGATTGGCAGGGTAACCGAGTGTATACAGAGATGAATACGGGAGACTGGTAGTGAGACAGGCAGGTAAGTTTTTATCAGGTCCCTTATGAAATAAACAGCTACTAACAGCCTGTTAGATGACCCTCCCAGTTGGCTCAAGCCTAGTACCTATTCTGATAATCTCCAATCAGATGTGCTTGACTAACTTTTCCAGCAATAAGAAGTTGTGGCCAATTTTCATGAGCATAGGGAATATCCTATCAGCTATCCGAAATAAGCCATCAAGCCAAGTGTGGATCCTAATAGGCGTATTACCTGTTGGCCCGAAATAAACAAAGTCCCTCATCAGATTCTTGGTTCGGAACCAAGAGTATGATTCTCTTGTGACTCAATACCAACTGATTGAATTGATCTTGGCACCCCTTGTCTATATGTTCAAGGTAATGTGACAAACTAAAAACATGCTCTATTGGACAATGACTGACTTTGCAAAGGCAGGTGGGTTAGAGATAGTATATGGAGATGAGAACGTCTGGTGTTGTATACCTATCGTATCAATGTGGCTTACTGATTATATAGAGAATATAAATATCTATTGCATAAAAGTCAACTGGTGTCCAATATGTATAGAGACTCCAAATCAGCTTAAGTTATTACCTAAACAACCCTACGCTCAGCATGACTATACTGGCTATGAGCGCCTGTGGGCAGTTAATGATAACGATGGGTCCGTCAACCCCCTTACTATACATAAAGGAAATTAATTGTGAATGACAGGTTAGCTACTCTAGATGTAAAGCCGATCTAGAATGCGCTATGGAGTCTCCCCACAGTCTACCCACCGAGCATTGTACGTAGAGATATACTACATAATATCTACCTTGGTTTCTTAAAAAATTTGATAGAGTGGATATAGGGGTTCTTAGGAAAACACAAAAGGCTTGCAGTTTTTGATAAAATATGGAGTATATTGCCAGGATACTTAGGGTTTACTCTACCATAGAAGTAGTATCGTCAAATCACCATGTAGAGTGGTACCGAAATGCGAGGTGTAGGACGGGTTATTCTTGGTTGTTTCATAGCCGCCATGCGTCGTGAGAAGGAAACCAGCCGTCTAGGGCTAGCTGCTTAGGCTGATGTGAAAATCACCATATGCATAGTTTATGCGCTGTCGGACTTCTGTTTAATTGCACAATATCGAAGTCGTGCGGCAGAGACAATCTAATATATGACTAAGTACCTATAGGAATTTTACAAGTATCATCAGGTATTTGGGGAATTCCGTACAAGTAAAGCTGATCAAAATAAGGCAAAGGAGGCTTCTAAGGATCTGGCATTGACGCAGGCTCGTCAGGCAATGATTTCGAGTTACTTTCCGACCACAGCTACGCAAAAAGCAAACGAAGCATCGGCAAATCGTCTGGAACGAAAATACCTAGTGACTGACATGTTGGGTCAGTCTACATTTAACTATCCCAAAGTATACCTTCTCACATATTACGCGGAACAGATTATTCAATTTAGAACCCTCCCATAGTATTTGACAGAAATTACCGAGTCTCTCCACAAGCTATTGAAGGATGCTCATAAACGGTCGAATAAGGTGGACGCAACAATCTAAATTCTTGACACCCATATAAGAGACCATGCCTTTAAAATGCTAGAGTTGAATTTATGTGCCTGGGATAAGGAGGTGACATTCAATGCTAAGATAAAGTCTCTAGTTATGACAATGCAAAAAGATAAAGAAGGTACTACTTCAACTAGAAAGGATCCAAGATTGTCTAGGCAGCCACAGTCAAGAAATACGATAGTACAACCACTGTCAGTACTTGCATATCCCCTCCAAATCCCGAACCTAATTGGCAAGTTTCGGGATTACCTCCGTATCAATAGTTATTTGGAGGTTGCTACAGGAGATAGAGAGGGGATGGAGGGGTACCGAGGGTAGCATGTTAGTAGTTTTAGGGTAGCTATGCTGCAATTTCAAGGAGATGATGTGAAAACCCACCATGTTCAGTAAACAGGGGATAGGGACTTTAGAAGGCATAGAAATGTTAAGGCAGATTAGATTTGGGTAAGAAGAAGGCCGCAGTCTCAGGAGTGCAGTGGGCAACTTGATAGTCATATTGTGGCTAGGCTGAAGGGGCTTTGGAGGATCTGGAATAGGATAGGAATAAATAGGATAGAGACAGTACATGAAATGGTATATGTGAGATTTCTGAAAATAAAGGGTTCTAGCAGACCGCATAGTGAGGAGGAGATGATAAGGATGGAAAAAAGAGAGCACGAAAGGGCACTGTATGTTATCAAGGTTTCCGATATAGAGAAGATGGCATATCTGATACTAGTGAAGATGGGTAGGGTCTAGTTGGTTAATAATAGGATTGATTTTAATATGTAGAACGAGTTATATGATTAGATAAGTTAGGATATGAATAAATAGTATTAGCAAATTGAAATAGCTTATAGTGAGGGATTAAAATGATAATACAATTGCAGAGAGATATTGGGAGAGTAGGGTGGATCAGGATACTGATACTAACAAGGTAAAAGTGGGGGAGTTCTAAAGCCACAAATGTACTACAAATATAAGATGGTGAGGGTCTAGCGGAGTAAGATGGCGTGGGAGAGTCGGGGGTAGCTATTAGGACAGTAAGAGGAGTAGGCATCAGAATGGTCGGAGGTAGTGAGACAGTAGGGGGTAGGTATTAGGATAGTCAAGGGTAGCGGGATAGTGGGGAGTAGCTATTAGGATAGTAGGGGGTAGACATTAGGATGGTCGGGGGTAAGCATCAGGATGGTCGGGGGTAGTGGGACGGTAGGGGGTAGGTATCAGGACGGTAGAGGGGTAGGTATTAGGATAGTGAAGCGTAGGTATCAGGGCATATGACAGAGGTTAATTGGCAGGAAGGGTATGATACTGGCGTATACTAGATGGACATTAGGGCATAGTTCATGGACTTATGACAGGATATATTAGACAGTAGGCATTGCAACGCCTGCGGCAACTAGGTCTCTGAAAGGTTTTTGGAGTGCATCAGGAAGCCCTGAGGGGTGTTGAGGCGAGGAAAAATCTTTCATAATGTAACTCTTAAGTTATATTCATTCTTCCTTAAATTTTGTAGAGAGTAGTACTTTCTTAGTTACTAGTCTGTTTTCTTGATATTAATCAAGTAGAAGAAGTAGTAGTATTAGGTTTCGATATAGTCATTAGAGTAATTAAGATAGTAGTAAGGGTAGTAGTATTTGTAGTAGTTGTAGAAGTGGTGGCATTTATAGTAGTAAAAGTAATAGTACTTATAGTAGTAAAAGTAATAGTATTTATGGTAATAGAAGTAATAGTATCTATCCAGCAGCTTATTCAAGTATGTCTACTAAGTTTTATTGAGGTGATCATAGTTAAAATATAAGAACTTAATACTCTACTTAAGTTAAGTATTCTTTAATACTAGTAAAATACTAGTCATAGTATTACTAATACTATTCTACCTAATTTTTCAACCAGTTAATATTATTATGAATGATCTTAAATTATTGCTGCTGTTACTACTACCTGATGAGAATCAGTTTTTATATTTGATTTAGTACCTTAGCAATATCATTTGATAGTCAAGTTAGATTTATAGTAACAGTTTTAGCAGTATTCTATACATTTATAGTAGTTTGCTACATAAAAGCGAAATCTTAAGCCTGTTTATCCTTTATCCTCTATACTTCTATTAATATAGCTTCCTTATTAGCCTTAAGCTACTTCAATAACCTATTCATAATAGTAGTTTCTAGTATAGGAGTCTTATAGTGAATAGAGGGTATTTTCTCTTTCCTTGATGGCTGTGGAGTAATTTATAGGGTAACTAAATATATAATAGAGTCAGAAGTAGTTAAAAATCTAGTAGTTTCTTCAATTTGGAGACAGAGACTCTATATAGCTTATAACTACTTTTCAATAGATATAATAGCCTCTTAGTTAGTATAAATGATACTATTATTATCTCCTATTTCCTTATTAGATCCTAGGAATAGAGATAAGAGTCCTTTTTAGAATATTATATTGTATTTAGGAGGGTAGTATAGATAAGCAGTATAATATTATAAGCAAGTTATAACTATGAGAATACTTTAATAATAAGTTAGTAACGAGAAGTATAAACATAATAACATCTCAGGTATAATTGTAGACTTAATAAGAATAAAGCTATATAGACTTAGAAAGCCACTTGAAGTTTGGTTATATTAACTATCTAAATCTACTAGTTTATATAGTAAACTTAATCTTATAAGAACACTATCAGATTAGTATATCTCTAAGGCAACTACTACCTAATCAAGAGATTATTCTTCAATATGAGTATATATACAGACTTAATGATAATATATAATGAGCTAAACAATAAATAATAGTTAACAAAAGTTAGACTATAGAAAGTAATAGAATTATAGTGAAGAGAATATATATATAAGATAATATATTAAAGGACATATACTTCTATATACTAATCCTATTGATGCCTATCTAGATACTCTACTGTATATGTATAAATGATCAAGTCAGTATAGTCAGTAGCAATAAAAAGATATTAGTTCTATACTAGAGATATATCTCTTACTTAAGCTATAATAAAATAAGATTATTATTATTTATTAACTTCTATTATAATAATACTATCTATTCTAGTATTAAGCTTATTTTTTTATATATAATATGGAAGTAATATCTTATAAATAATTTCTAGAACTTAACTAAGACTTTAACTAAATTAAAAAATTTTAAAGTAGCTAAGATAGTTAAAACTTTAGATATAATAAAAGATACTTTAAGAAAGAATATGAGAATAGTATAAATCTAAATATTTAATTACTATAATCTTAATATAGTAGAAAAATAAATAATATTTAAGATATGAGACTAAAATATTATTAATACAAAAAATATTAATACTAGGTATCTAACTAAAAAGCTTAAATATAAGATTTAAAATATATTAAAAATCAAAAGATTTATTAGTATTAATACTTATAAGTTAAAACCATTTTTAAATATAGGTAAGACTTACTAAATTTTATTTATTAGTTTATTAAAATTCTATTACTTTAATATAATTATTAATAGATATTTACTAATATTTTCTTTTATTAATCTTAAAGAATTAAAGTATTAGATAGAGAAAATTATAACTAATAACTTTTAGAAGAGAAAAATTTTATACTTAATTTCTTAATAAGATTATAGTTCTAATAATAATATATAATAACTATATAAGAATTTAAAGTATAGAAGTTCTAAAACTAGTTAAAAATTCTATTTAAATAATTTTTATGAGTTTTAAAATTTTAATATTATCTTACAAAGATTATTTTTTATTTTTTATTAGTCTTTTAATTTTTTAATTTATTTTCATATATTTTTTTACTTTTTGCTTATATTTCTTTTACTATTTTCTATTTTAGGACTATAATAAGATATATATAACTATACTTCATCTATTATATATAAGGACTAGTCTTTAAACCTTATCTATAATTATTAATAGTAATATTAATTATTAGTTATATACTTAATTAGATTCTTATAAATAAGAATATTAATAAGAATAAAACAATTGTAGAATAATAATAGATATTTATATCGACTTTAAATATATTAATAGTAATATAATCTAAATATTTTTACTATTTATATATAAGAACTAAATATATATAATAGATTTAAATTTTAAAGTAGTATAAAATTATTATAAATAATTAAAACTCTTATAGCATATTTATAGATTTTTGAAAGAACTATAATTTAAGTTTTATAAGTATTTAATTAATAATTTAATAGTTATACCTAAATTCATATCTTAACTATATATATATATACTAATTATACTAACTATTACTTTGAAATCTTAGTATTACTCTAAACTAAAGCTATTACTTTAAAGTTTAAGAAAATAACTCAATAAAAATAAATAAAATAATGAAGTTATAAGCCTATACTTTAGCTTAAAATATATCAAATAATATTATATGAGAATATACTTAAAATAAAGGCTAAGGATATAGTTAAAATATAAAGTTCTCTAAATTTAATATTTTATAGTCATATTTATATTAGTTCTATATTCTAATTCTATTATTATAATCTATTTTATAATGAAAGTAAAATTTATAAAGATATAAAATATTTTAATAATATTAATTAAATTTATAAAGATATTTATATATTATTAATAATAACTTTATAATTAATTAGAGGATTAAGATAAATTAAGATTCTATAATCTTTTATATATTAATAACTTTCTAATAACAATCTATTTGTAAGCTATAAATTTTTAATTCTAGAGTTATATACAGTTGAAAATTATTTTTAATAGATACTTAATATTATTAAGAATATACTACTAAAAACTCAAATAAATAATTTAATAATACTATTAGATAATAATTTGATAGTATTAGAGATTAATATTATATTAGAAGTTAAAATTAGTTATCTTAGTAAAGTATCTATTATTAAACTAAATTAGTTTACGTAAAGTATATAAAATATATAAATATAGTAATATTCTTTATATTTAAACAAATAACTTATAATAATATTAGTAAAAATATTATATATCTAATTTATTTACTAATTTTTTATCTGTTTCTTTATTTTTTATCTTATCTAGCTATTATATTTACTTTCAAATTTTTTAAAGATCTAACTAGATTTCTTTGATATTAATTAACTTTCTTTTATTCTTTATTAGTTTATTTTAGATCTTTTTTCAATTCTTTTCTTAAAGTATTAATATCCTTTTTAATTTATTTTTATATTTATTTATTTAATCATTTATTTATTTATATAGTTATTTATTATATTACTTACTTAGTTATCTATTAATACCTTTTATACTTTATTATATATAATTAATAATACTAGATAGTAGTTATTTAATATTATTTATATAATCTATATTTACTAGAATAAATATTTATATATATTAGTTCTACTAAGAAATTATGTCAGAAAGATAGTTATTATTAAGTTAGAAGTTCTATTAGAAATATTAATTAATAGATATAATTTTTATTTAGATTACTTACTAATTGACTAATTTATAATAGATTATTATCTTTATATAATTTAAGTAGTTTGAAAAAAAGATTTTAGAAGAAATCTATACTTCTTTTATATTTATTTAATAATATATCTAATAAATTAGCATATATAAAGTATAGTATTTACTATCAGATAATACTATATAATAAATAAAAAATAATATAATAAATAGTATAATACAAGACTATAGTAGTACTATATAATACTTTTAAAGATATATATGAAATAATAAATTCAATTAAAATAATTATGTATTACATTTAGTAATTATAAAATAGATAAAAAATTAATATTAAAAATATATGATATATAAAATAATAAGAATTAATATTACTTATTATACTTCCTTACTTAAAATGAATCTACTATATTAGTATTCTTATTCTATAATCTTTACTTCTATATATTCTATTTTAAGAAATAATTAAAGTATATTTGTATTGATATATTTGATATTAGAAGTTTTATTTATAATATAGTCTTATTCTTATTAAATAAGAGGTCAAGATTTATTTCTTATTTAAGGTTCTTATTTTTTTCTTTTAGTATATTATATCTTCAAAGTAAATTTCAAACTTCTTCTAACTCAGAAATCTTATAGTATTTTAGTAGTAATATCTTTGGTATTTATTTAAGAATTATATTCTAGAACATATCTTAAATATTTAATCTTATATTAATATTTACAAGATTATAGTATTACTTTAAATTTTAATACTTTTTTAACTTTATATTAATCCTTATTAATTAGTCTTAGTTCTAGAGATTATCTATTAGAAAACTAAGTATAATTGTTTTAATAATATAGTTTAAGTTTTGAAATATAAAAGGTATTATATATGAGATTAAAGTCAAGTTGAGGAGATAAGTCTAGACTATAATTAATTTGAGTATAATTAATAGATATAATCAAGAAAGAGCCTAACTATTGAAATTTTAGTTTAAGTAAAATATTTAGTATATTTATATATTCTACAAATAGTATAATTTATTATTTAATTTAAAACTTAGTTGTTTTATATTATTTATTTACTTATATTACTTATATTTTATTAGTATTACAGAGTATTTGTAATATATTATTAGGATATTTATTTACTAGTATAAATATATTGATAGAATAGAATAGTAGGGAGGCTCCTTAAAATATATAAAATATTAATAAAAGAGTAAAAGAACTACTTATTTTAGTACTATTATATTTAGAGTTCAATTTCAACTAAATTTCAAATAATTCATATACCTAGTTAGATCCTTCAACTTCATATACTCTTATTATTTATATAATTTTTTTATTTGTAATCTCAAATTATTTATCTATATAAAGGTAATATATAGTAAATAGTTCTAATTTAATTTTATTCTTCTTAGCCTAATCTAAGAAGTATAATAATATAAAAAAAATATTATAATCAAAAATAATATATAAAAAATATCCTATAATTAAAACTATATAAATATTAAAAGAAGGAGTATATTATTTTACTATAAAATTATTAATAATAGAAATAAAAAACTTAAATTCTAATTATATATTAATAATCATCTAAAAGTATAAAATATAGATAATATATTTTTTATTAAGAGGAATATTTAGATATAAGAGAGAATATTTATTAAAAACTAGAGCTAACTTTAGGAAATCTATCAAAATATCTAAATAAGGTTTATTAAGTATATATAAAAAAGTAATATATATAAGAAGTAGTCTATTAAAATTAGTATATACTATTAGTTAGGCTCAAATCTACCTGACTTAGAAATATTCTACTTATTAGGTAAGTTCTGAAGCTGTTAACCCTACCCATTATATGTTTACCTGTTTTCTAGCACAACCTACTATGCTTTATTAGAATCTAGGTACTCACTAAGAACCCAATAAGCTAGTAGATAATACTAAACAATCCAAACCTATCTAATTATATATAGCTGTACAATATTATAACTTTTATTTAATATAGAATAGATAGATCATTAGCTTCTAACTAATAGAAGCCTACTATATAGAAAGAATAAATAGAAGTATTTAGTATAGTATCTATAGTAAAGAGTACTCCTATAATAATATATAGAAAATACTTATAATATTGTAAAATACCTATATATATAAAAGCTAATCATATCTGATACATAAAAACAACTATATTTACATAAAGCAAATTATAGTATATTTCCCCATATTACTAGCTAATGCTAATAAATAATCTATTTTTCAACTAAACATGACTATATCTACTACTAACTTAGACTAGGTATAATTGACTTAAAAACTCCTCATATGATTAAGTAGGCTTCTACTAATTAGAAGCCAATCTTATAGGAGAGATTAGCCCAGCAGTATCAATATTAGAGATATAATAGTATCAATATTAGAAGAAGGGTAATATAGATATAGGAGGTATAGTAATGATAATATAGGAAGTATAGTAATATTAATATAATAGGTATAGTAATATTAATATAAGAGATATAATAATATCGATACAAGAGATATAGTATTACAAACCCGACCTCGTCAATCTCCGGCCCCTGTCGCGAATCGGCAACCTGCATACTTGTCGGCATAAGCATACTAGCCAAGACCTGATTCCCTGGTACCAATGCTCATCGATTATTCTTGCACCCGATCTCTGTTCTAAACTAGTTCAGCTACCGACTGCATCCCGGAAGTCCTAACTAAGTACTCGCTTAACTAAGGAATTGACTAGAATAGTCTAGTCAAACAACCTTACTATCCTTAAACCACAAGAGTCGTGCCAGTACTAGCATCACTCTCAAATAAGAAATCGATCCTCTCGCACTACCCTTATTTACTGTTTTCTTATGCCTCATCTCATTAGTGTTGAAGAATTTGCACTCCGGAAACCTTATTAGTGCGTCTCTCAAGTATTGCTTATACATTCTTTTGTTATGATTCGAATTGGGATACTTTGACAGTCGTGCCAGCCAGTGGTACCACTCTCAAGAAGGAAAGTAAATTGTCTATAAAAAGAGTTGATTTCTGTTATGTATTTCCTTCTTCATGCAACAACTTATTCTACTCCTTGTATCTAGAAATAATATCCCGTTTACCCTTGAGTGTAGTCCAGACTACCTCACTCCTCCACTCCTTGATGACTCGGGTTTCGCCTGAGTCTCCCGCTACCTTAATCACACACGTAATACCCCCTACAAGTGCGACGCCTATGTAACCGCTTACTCAATCACCGGATAAAACTCCTTTCTATCACCTACGCCACAGGTGATACCTTGATACCGGCTCTTAGTACTAAGACATCTTCGTACTATAAGAATAATTCATAACACTTTGTTACGTGACCTATAGTCTCCACTATACACTATGGTATCTTCCACTTAGACAGCTCTACCGTCTGAAGATGACGAATGGCAAACTCTAGCAGGTACCCTTCGAAATGCCCCTCCTCCATTTCCCTCTGTTTTCCCTACTATACCTCTAAGGACCCCCACATCCCGTTATTTACCTATCCATAAAGCCTTTGGAGCTGGAATATACTCCGGTCATAGAATACTGACTATCTTCAATTTTCCTACAACCAACACCTCAATAACGGCAGAATGCTGTTAGGTCTACTACAATAGGGGATACGAGTATGGAGTAACCACCCCTAGCTTGACTCCACAGATAGCCACTCTAGCGCAATCCTCCTCTTGTGCTCCCAAGCTCCATGAACCAGAGAACTTTGATAGTACTAGGTCTAAGTTCACCAGATTTATGACCAAGCTAGGGCTAGTCTTTTCCTTCGACCCTATACGCTATGTTAATGATACAGCAAAAATCGCTTATATAGCCTCCTCCTTGACAGACTCCGCTGTAGACTGGTTCGAACCACACCGCGACAAGACCCGAGGAACTATTGACTTTGACACCTATAATGAATTTGCAATAACATTGAAAAATGCCTATGATGATCCAGATGCAAAAGCTACAGCAGAGCGAAAGCTCCTTGCTCTTAAGCAAGGAGGCAAAGACTGCTCTGCTTACTATGCCGAATTTGCCACTTATGCTGCAATTCTCAACCTAGATCACTGAACGAAAATTTCATTCTTCACTAACAGAGCTAATCACAGCCTCAGAATAGCTCTCTCTTACCAAGCCTCTCCTCCTGAAGATTTTGATGAATTTATCCGACTTTGTATTAAGTTGGATAACTGTACCAAACTGCTCTAATCACAAGACTCTCCCAAGACCACAGGATCCAGACAACAATCTTCTGTACCAAAACTGGCCCCTTCAACCTCTACTGGAACCACTCTTGGACCCATGGACATTTCCATTTCTCGCAAACATGGCTCCCTTATAGAAGAAATCTGCAAATACCATCGAGATAATAAACTCTACATATATTGTAGAGAACCTGGTCATTGGGCTACCGATTGCCCTATCTCTGCAAAAAGTAAGAAGCTAGCCACTGCTAGTACTACTTCTCCACCAGATATTGTAACTTCTGGCCTCCAGGCCCTTTTTGAGGTGCCAAAAAACTAGTGCACTCATCGAATAATGATGGCAGTTCGAAGAGCGCCAGGATGCTTCCTGGTACCATCTCTCCTGATCTTGTTTCTTTTGTTAGTCCGAATTCATTTTCTAATTTAGAAGAGGTAAATCTCGAAGGAACCGGATATGTTCTGCCTATTGTTTCTCGCAAAACTCATCGACGGCTTATTCGACAATGCCGTCTTGCTTCTGCTTTAACTATTTCTACAATTTCTATTACTTATGACTTAGGATCCGAGGATCCACTTATCTTGCCTTATCTGGTTAATAATAGCCATTCAGCTACTTGCATAGTAGACTCGGAAGCAAACTCCCAGTTTATTGACTATGACTTTGCCTTGAACATGAACTTGCCTTTGGACTTGAAGTCGAACCCTGAGGATCTTGTACTTGCTGATAGTAAACGCTCCCTAGTGGGGCAAATCACCCATACCTATACCCTAAAACTCATGATCGACCAGCATCTGGAGGTCTTGACCTTTCACGTCACCAAGCTAGCTGGTTGGAACCTGATCGTTGGGAAACTATGGGTCTGACTTTACAATCCCTCAATTGACTGGACTTGCAATACTATCGCTTTTGTCTCAGGGTATTGCCATGCTCATTGCCTGCCTACTTGAACACTGACCTACTGAGAACCTCCTAGAAACACCCTGAACCCCCTCCGAATCTCGATTATCTCCTGAGCTGCCTTTCGAGTAGCTATCAAAGACCTAGAGTCTAGGTTATGCATTGCTACAATTTACGTATCTCTAGAAGATGATGATAATGATGACCCAGAACTAGCTACCAAACTTGTCCCCCCCAAATACTATGACTATCTGAACCTTTTCTCTGAAAAAGAAGCTCGAATTTTACCTCCTCACCGAGATGTCGACCATGCAATTCCGCTTCAAGAAGGAGTCAAACCTCCATTTAGATGAATGTATTCTATGTCAGATGCCGAATTAAAGGAGGTTAGGGAATAGATTAATAAAAGTCTCTCCAAATCTTTTATCTGAGCCAGTTCTTCTTCTACAGTATCTCTTATCCTCTTTGTCAAGAAAAAAGATGGTTCCTTCCATCTTTGTATTGATTACTAGGCCCTCAACGATATTACAATCAAGAACCGAAACCCCCTACTACGAATTGAAGAAACCCTTCACCAAATTCGTGGCTGCAAATACTTCACCTGTCTCAACCTCCGAGTCTGCTTCAATCAGATCCGAATCAGGGAAGGTAACGAATGGAAGACCACTTTCAGAACCCACTATGGACTTTTTGAATTCCTTATTATACCTTTCGAATTAACTAATGCCCTAGCTACAGCCCAAACGTTTATAAATGATATACTCCGAGAATACCTTGATGTCTTTTGTGTTTGCTATATAGACAATATCCTAATCTACTCAAAATCCTTAAAAGAGCACAAGGAACAGGTATGGAAAGTCCTACAAAAGCTGAAAGAGGCTAGACTATTCATCAAACCAGAGAAATGTGAATTTTCTATCAATAAAACCATATTCCTTGATTTTATTATCTCTGAATAAGGCCTAGAAATGGACCCCGAGAAAGTCAACACTGTTCTCAACTGGAAAACCCCAAAATTAGTAAAGGACATTCAGTGTTTCCTTGGATTCACTAACTTCTACCAGTACTTTATCAACAAATACTCGCACCTCTACCAACCCCTCTTTAATCTGCTCCGAAAGGATATTCCTTATGCTTGGGATGCCGCATGTGAGGAGTTTTTCAGCCTTCTCAAAAAGGTCTTTACCTCTGCCCCCGTCCTCCGACATTTTGACCCCGACCTTGAAACCCTCATAGAAGCTGATGCTTCGGACTACGTCACTTCCGGAATACTCTTCTAGAAGCACCTAGAAAACGAGAAACTCGTATTTTACCCTGTTGCCTTTATCTCTGAAAAAATGTCCTCCACTGAATGTAACTATGAAATTGGGGATAAAGAACTCCTCGCAATTATCTTAGCCCTTAAAAAATAGCATATCTATCTTCACCAACTCCTATGCTCCTTTACCATTATTACTGACCACCATAATCTACAAATATTTACCTCCAAAGCTCTCCTTTCATGGCGATAAGTACGATAGGTACAAGGGTTAGCCTAATATAACTTTAAGATTATCTTCCGGCCCGGTAGCCAGAACACCAAAGCCAATGCACTAACAAGATGATCTGGAGATCTCCCTGAAGAGGGGGATAAATGCAGTCGCCCAATGCAAGCCTTTATACCCCCTAAAAAATTCTTCCTTTCTGTAGCCTCGGTTGCAAATAATGAGGATATTCTCGCTGCCCTGAAATCTGACAAACTCGCTAAAGAAATTATTTTTGCTCTCAAGACAAAGGCTAAGAAACACTCCGTAGTCCCTTTATTCGAGTGCAAGATCTCCGACAGACTTATCCTGGTCAACAATCTTATCTATGTTCCCAACTTACCAGATATTCATCTCCAAATCCTTCGCAACTGTCATGATCACCCCACTGCTAGACATCCTAGTCTCATGGCAACCTATGAGCTTGTTTCACAGGAATACTAGTAGCCAAAAATGCACCAAACTATCGCTTAATACATCCGTAACTGCGATACATGTACTCAGATTAAGCCTGCTCGCCATGCCCCTTACGGCCTCCTGAAACCCCTGCAAGTCCCCTTTCGGAAATGGTCATCTATTTCTCTTGATCTTGTTACAGGACTCCCTATCTCTAAAGGATTTGACGCTTTACTTATAGTAGTTAATCAACTTTCCAAGATGCCTCATTATATTCCTACTACAACTGATGTCACGTCCAAACATATTGCCAAACTCTTCTTTGACAATATCTTCCGACTTTATGGAATTCCTGATTCAATCGTCTCAGACCGTAGTACCCAATTTGTCTCTAAATTCATTCATTCCCTTATATCGCTTATTGGTATTCAGCAAAAGGTTTTTACTGCCTTCCACCCCCAAACTGATGGCCAAATTGAGAGAATCAATGCAATTGTGGAACAATATTTACGAGCCTACTGTAATTACCAACAAGATAACTAGTCTGAACTAATCACTATGGCCAAATTCTCATACAACAATACCCTATCTACCACCCTTGGTATCACATCCTTTCAAGCTATATATGGTGAGAACTCTCCCTATCAGATCAACCCGAACCCTACAGTAAAACTTCCAGTACCCACCGTTATTAAGGAATATGCAGACCGTCTTGCAGAACTCAATACTCATCTTAGATCCGAAATGATCTAGACGCAGGTAACCTACTCAAAACAAGCTAAAAAGTCTCGCATTCCCCCACCTAGGCTAGACGTTGGCAATGAAGTATGGCTCCTCTGCCGGCATGTCAAGATAACACGCCCCTCGACTAAGTTGAATTTCAAGAAACTCAATAAGTTTCGAATCATCTAGAAGATCTCGTCTCATACTTATAAGCTTGATCTGCCTGCCTCGATGAAAATCCACCCTGTTTTCTATGTCTCCCTCCTTGAACCTGCCTCTATAGGCTCCTTGCCTGGCCAAACTCAGCCACCCCCACCCCCTGTCATCATCAAAGACGAACCCGAGTGGGAAGTTGACGAAATCGTTGACTCGCACTTCCGAGGTCGATCGCTTGAATATCTCGCCCGATAGGTAGGTTACAATGAACTTACTTAGGAACCCGCTGCCTTATTTTTGAATATACTTAGCGCTATGAAAAAGTTCCATGCTTCGTACTCCTCAAAACCCCGACCTTGAACTCTACCAAAATAAGTAGAACCAAACACCTTGACTATGACTTGCAGAAGCTTGTCCTCAGAGAAGGGACTACTGTTACAAACCCGACCTCGTCAATCTTCAGCCCCTGTTGCGAACCAGCAACCTGCATACCTGCCGCCATAAGCATATTAGCCAAGACCCGATTCCCTAGAACTGACGCTCGTCGATCAATCTCGCACCCAATCCCTGTTCTAGACTAGTTCGGCTACCGACCGCATCCCGGAAGTCTTAACTAAGTACTTGCTTAACTAGGGAATCGACTAGAATAGTCTAGTTAAACAATCTTACTACTCTTGAACTGCGAGAGTCGTGCCAGTACTGACATGACTTTCAAATAAGAAATCGATCCTCTCGCACTAGCCTTATTTACTGTTTTCTTATACCTCATCTCATTAGTGTTGAAGAATTTATACTCTGGGAACCTTATTAGTGCGTCTCTCGAGTATTGCTTGCGTATTCTTTCATTATAACTCGAATTGGGATACTTTGACAGTTGTGCCAGCCAGTGGCATGACTTTCAAGAAGGAAAGCGAATTGTCTATACAAAGGGCTGATTTCTGCTATATATTTCCTTCTTCACGCAACAACTTGTTCTCCTCCTTGCATCTAGAAATAATATCCCGTTCACCCTTGAGTGTAGTCTAGACTACCTCGCTCCTCCACTTCTTGTCGACTTAGGTTTCGCCTGAGTCTCCCACTACCTCGATCATATATATAATACTCTCTACGAGTGCGATGTCTATGTAATCGCTTACTCAATTACTAGATAAAACTCCTTCCCATCAGCTACGCTATAGGTGATACCCTGACACCGGCTCTTAGCACTAAGGTATCTTCGTACTCCAAGAACGATTCATAACATATAGTAATATCGACATAAGAAGTATAGTAATATTTACCTTGGAGGCATAGTAGAGTTAATATAGGAGGTATAGCAATAATAATATAAGAGGTATAGTAGTATTAATATAAGTAGCATTATAGTATTAATATGGAAGGTATAGTAATCCTGATCTCAGAGGTATACTAGTATAATATAGTAGGTTTAGTAGTATCAATATAGTAAATATAGTAGTATTAATATAGGAGATATAGCTATATTAATATAGTAGGTATAGCTATACAAATATGGCCAATATAGTAATATTGATATCAGAGGTATAGTAATATTGACATAGAAGGTATAGTAATATCAATACTAAAGGTATAGCAATATTGATATAGAAAGTATTATAATTTCTATATAGGAGGTATGGTAATAGTAATATAGTAGATATAGTAATATTAATATAAAAGATATAATAATATTGATATCGGGGACATGATAATCTTAGATATTGGAGAGAGGGTAATCTCAGATATGAAAAGTATAATAATCTTAACATAGGAAATATAATAATATTAGATATAGAAAATATAGTAATGTAGATATAGGAAGTATAAGAATATTAGATATTAGAAGTATAGCAGTACTAATATAGGAGACATAGTAATATTAGATATTAAAGGCATAGCAGTATTGATATGGATAGTATAGTAAAGTTAGATATTAGAGGCATAGCAGTACCGATATAAAAGGCATAGTAATCATTAATAAAAAATCCAATTAGTATCTAATACTTTAGATACTTAAAATATTCTAGATATAAACTAAAAATTATAAAGTTTAGGGGTTAATAAATTTATATTTAGATATAATCCTTCTACTAAAATATATTATATATAACTTGTATTTTTATGAATGGATTGCCTATAATAGATTTATTTTTTAATATATTATATATATTATATACTTTAGAGAAGTTAGTAATATATATAATTAACTTTTAGATAGTATAGATTAATAATATATTATCTATAATATCATACTTAGTCTTATATATATTTTTTAAATATTAATAGCACCTATATATAAATACAATAGATATTATTATTAAGTATATACTATTTTTATATTCTTAATATAGAAGTAGAATAGTAATTAAAATACATAATAGAATAGTTAAATAGCAAATATAATAAAAGACAGGTAAGCTAAATAGCTAAATAGTAATAGAATTAAATAATAAGTAAGATAAACAATAGAATAATATGAGAGTTTAATAGGTAATAAGTATAAAATCTGAATAGCAAGCAAGATAAACAGTAGAACAGTAATAGAGTTTGATAGATAATGAGCTAAATAGATGAATAAGAAAGGAGTCTAAGAATAAGTGAGTTAGATATATGAATAGTAAGCGAACTAAAGAGCTAAAAAAGAAGAGAGTTTTATAGCTGGTAGGTATAACAGCTTAATAAAAATAGAGTTTAATAGACAGTAGAATAAACAGCTGAATAGAAAGGGAGTTTGAAAGGTAGTAAGCTGAATAGCTGAATAAGAAGGGAGTTTGATAGCTAAGAAATATAATACCTTAATAGGAATAGAGTTTGATAGGCAGTAAACTAAATAGCTAAATAGATAGTGAGCTAAACAGTTAGGTAGAAAAAGACTTTGATAGTAGAGGAGTATAATAGCTTAATAGAGATAGAGTTTAATAGAAATAGATGAATAATAAGTGAGTTAAATCAGAGAATAGTAGGTGAGCTAAATAGTAGATAAGCTAAATAGGTAAATATAAAGTGAGCTAAAGAGTAGTATAGTAAGAGAGCTAGTTAGCCAGCAAGTTTAATAAGTTAATAGGAAGGAGGTTTGATAATAAACTAGCTAAATAGGTGAATAATAGGCAAGCTAAATAGTAGATAAGCTAAATAATAAGTAAGTTAAAGAGCAGGCAAGTTAAATAGCAAGTAAACTATATAATAGGTAAAATGAAAAGCAAGCAAGATAAATAGCAGGCGAGCTGAAAAGTAGGTGAGCTATATAGTAGGTAAGGTAAATAGGAGACAAAGTAAATAGTAAATAAAGTGAACAGCAGGTAAAGTAAATAGTAGGTAATGTAAAAAGTAGGTGAGCTGAATTAAATTATACTAGAAGTTATAGTTTTACTATAAGTATTAGCAAGTATAGAAGACAGTGAATAGATAGTATACCTAGATAATAAAGTAAGAAAGTAGTAGCAGAATAGATTATAAATATATATAAATAATTAACAATAAGAGTAATAAAAATGAAAAGGTAGAATACTAAGCCTATAAGTTTAAAGAATAAGTTTATATTAGATACTATTTATAGAATGAATAATATTAAGATAGAGATTATATAATAAGATAGATCATAATAAAGTATATATAATGAAACTACATTAGTATATAATCTAATTAGTATAATATAATATGGAGGATATTATACCAACTAGACTAGTGAGAATAAAAGTAATATTTATAAGCTTTATCTAGATAAAGTTTATTATTATTATATATTAGAATAGTCCTAATACTATAGACGTATATATATATTAGGACACTTATAGATAATATCTAAAGGTTAATTTTTTTTTCCTAATAATATTAGATATTAAGGTATAGTAGTACTAATATAGGAGGTATAGTAATATTGAATATCGGAGATATGGTAGTGTCAGAAATTGAAGTTATAGTAGTATTAATTTCAGAGGTATAGTAGTATCAGATATTAAAGATATAGTAGTATAGATATTAGAAGCATAGTAGTATTAAATATTAGAGGTATGGTAGTATTAATATAGGAGGTATATTAATGCCTAGCTTAAAAGTATAGCAATACTTATATTAGAAGCATAGTAGTATCAATTTGGGAGGTATAGATATAGCAGCCATTTAAGGTATAGAAATAGTAGCTATTAAAGATGGAGTAATATTTACCTCCAAAGCATAATAATATTAATATAGGAGGTATAGTAATATTACCTTTAGAGATATAGAAGTATTAACTTCTAAGATATAATAATATTAGACATTAGAAGTATAGTAATACTTACCTCCAAAGCATAATAATACTAATATCTATAGGATGATAATATTGACTTCAGAGGTATAGTAATATTGACTTTAGAGGTATAGTAATATTGACTTTAGAGGTATGTGAGTATTGACTTTAGAGGTATAGGAGTATCAACTTCAGAAGTATAGAAGTATTGACTTTAGAGGTATAGCAGTATTGACTTTAGAAACATAATAGTATTAGCTTTAGATCTATAGTAATATCAATATTAGAGTTATAGAAGTGTCAACTTTGGAGGTATAGTAGTATTGACTTCAAAAGCATAGTAGTATTAATTGCAGAGATATAGTAATATTAACTTTAAAGGTATAAGAGTATTAACTTCAGAAATATATTAGTATCAACTTTAGAGGTATAGTAATATCAACTTTGAAGGTATAGCAATATTAACTTTAAAGGTATAGTAGTATCAATTATAGAGGTATAAAGGGAAGGTAAAAAACCAAATTTCCCAGTATAGACTTCAAAAGTATAGTAGTATAGATATTAGAGTTATAAAAGTATCAATATTAAAGATATAATAGTATTGATATTGGAAGTTAGGCAGTACTTATATGAAAGATATATGAACTTTTCTACTTATATAAGCTAAACCTACTGAGTTATTTAGATAATCTTATAAAAAAAAGTTAGCTATATATATATATATTGAAAGATTTTTATCTAGATTACAGTTCTTTACTTTTATTACCTTAAGTTATAGATAAATATCCTAAATGCTCTGACTTATATTATTGATAAATATCCTAAATTCTCTTTAGATATATAGTTATTATTGTAGGTCTAGCTACCATATAGTAGTAGTAGGAAAATAGGAGGTATACTAGTCTACTAACCTGACTAGGTATAATCAATGTTACTCTTATATAGTAGTATAATAGTACTAACTTAGACTAGCAATACTTGCTAGTATGGTTGTATAACTAAGAATTCACTAAGCTTATATAGGTAATAGTTATATTTAATATAAGCTAAATATTACTTCTACTTCTATAATCTTTTGTATTTTCCTAAAGTAAATATGAAACTTATTTTTTTATAACTATAATATTTAACTATTTATGACTACCTTTATAGCTAATATATATAGTATCAATTGGAATATTGGTTACTATAATATATAGTAGAACTTTATATATTTACGATAGATCTATATTATAGAAATTTATATATTTACTACTATCATATATCTAGGGAAATTATACATTTGCTATTATCTATATGTATACTCTAAGGTCATTATAACATATAGTAAATTTCTACTATATATATTAGCTACTAATATATAAATTCCAAATATATATTCTGGTTATGAAAACATGAGTTTTATACTTATTATATATCTATATAAAGATAGAGGTTGAAGTAATATTCAATTACTACTAAATATAACTATTATCTATATAGGTATAGTATATTCTAAGCTATACAACTATAGTAGCTAGTGTAAGTTAATACTACTAAGCTATTATATAAGAGTAGTATTGATTATACCTAGTTAGGTTAGTAGATTAAGACACTTCATATTTTCCTATTACTATTATATAGCAGCTGCTGCTGTAATAATAACTACATATCTAAAGGGTATTTGGGGTATTTATTAACAATACAAGTTTCTACATTTAGGATATTTATCTACAACCTAAGTTAAAAAAAATGAAGAACTGCAATCTGAGTAAAAGTATTATTAGGCCTATAATATATATAAATATAGCTAATCTTTCTTATAAGATTATCTAGCCAACTCGATAGACTCAATTTGTATAAGTAGAAAGGTTGTCATACCTTCCTTATAAGTACTGTCTGACTTCTAATGTCGATACTACTAAGCCTCTGAAGATAATACTGCTATACCTTTGAAGTTGATACTACTATATCTCTGAAGTCAATATTACTATACCTATAAAGTTTATACTACTATAGCTCTGAAATCAATACTATCATAGCTATAAAGTCGATACTACTATGCTTCTAAAGTCAATACTACTATGTCTCTAAAGTTGATACTATTATATTTCTAAAGTTTATCTAACTATATCTCTGAAGTCAATACTACTATACCTCTAAAGTTAACACTACTATATCTATAAAGCCAATACTACTATACTTATAAGGTTAATACTACTATAGCTCCAAAGTCAATACTACTATAGCTCCAAAGTCGACACTATTATAACTCTAAAGTCGATACTTCTATGCCTCTGAAGTTAATACTACTATACTTCTAATAGTAATACTCTTATACTTCTAAATTCAATATTACTTTATTAAGTTAAAACTGCTTGACTTTTAATATTAATATTATACTACTTCTAAATTTGATATTGCTATATCTCTAACTTGATACTGCTATACCTCTGAAGTCGACACTACTATACCTTTGAAGCTAATACTCCTATATTTCTGAAATCAATACTTTTATAGTTTTGAAATCAATATTGCTATATTTCTGAAGTCAATATTACTATACTTTTAAAATTAATATTATTATACCTTTAAAATAAGTATTACTATACCTCTAGTATCAAAAATACTATACTTCTAAAGTAAGTATTATAATACTTCCAATAACTATACTAGTATATCTATTATATTAACACTGCTATATTAATACTATTATATCTCTAAGAGTAGGATTGTCATACCTCCTATATTAATACTAACATACTTTTAATATAGATATTACTATATCTTTTATATTAATATTACTATACCTCCTATATTGACATTACTATACCTTCTATATTAATACTACTATACCTTTTATATCAATATTGCTATACCTTTTATGTTAATACTATTATACCTTCTATATTGATATTACTATACCTTCTGTAATAACTTTATTTTATCTTTAATATTAGTATAGCTATGCCTCTGATATCGACATTACTATACCTCTATAGTAAGTATTACTATACTTGCTATCTCAATACTATTATGCCTACTATATTGATACTTCTATACTTGCTATATTGATTTTGCTATTCTAACTATATTAATACTACTATACCTCTTATGTCATACTACTATACCTCTAAGGTAAGGATTCTCATATATTCTATATTGATACTACCATACTTCTTATATCGATACTGCTATATCTCTTATATCAATACTACTATACTTCCTGTATCAATATTACTATACCTTCTATATACATACTACTATGGCTTTTATATTAATACTACTATATCTTCTATATTAATACTGCTATACCTTCTATATTAATACTACTATACCTCCTATGTCAATATTACTATAGTGCTTTATATATTAATATTACTATACCTTCCATATTAATACTATTATGCTTCTTGTATCGATTCTACTATATCCTCTATATTGATACTACTATGTCTCCTATATTGATACTATCATGTCTTCCATATCGATACTGCCATGCCTCCTATATTAATACTGTTATACTTCTCGTATTAATACTATTATACTTCTGATATTAATACTATTATACCTCTCATATTGATGCTACTATACTTTCTATATTGATACTACCATACCTCTTATATTAATACTACTATACCTTTTATATTAATACTACTATACTTCCTAAGTCAATACTGCCATGCTTCCTATATCAATGCTATTATACATCCTATATCAATATTACCATACCTCTCATATTAATATTACTATACCTCTTGTATTAATACTATTATACTTCCTATATTAATATTACTATATTTCTTATATTTTCATTACTATCCCTCTAATATTAATATTGCTATACCTTTAATATTCATACTACTATATCTCCTAAGTGAGTATTACTATATCTCCTTTATTGATACTGCTATGTCTTATTTATCAACACTGCCATACCTCCTATATTGATATTATTATACTTCCTATATTATTATTACTATATATTCTATATCAATATTACTATACTTCTGATATCGACATACTTATACCTCTGATATGGATACTGTTAAGCTAACCTCTTTCAAATAATTAGTCCACAATTATCAAAAGCCTAGCTATTCAAAAGAAAAGTTTTTAGGCCAATTGTTTCTATTCTAATATAGTAATCAATATAGTTATATTTAGTTAAAGAAAATCTTACTTACTAAAGTTAGCTAGTAATATAGAAAAGTACACTTTTACTCTATTTATGATATTATATTTATTTTTATAGGTCAATATAATAAGTTTTGATATATATACAAATTTTATAATATAATAGCTATTTACTATATAGTATTATAGGAGTACCTTTAGCTATAGATACTATACTGAACTCTTCTATTTATATATATAGTCGGCTTATATTGCTGGAAAGCTAATAATTTTATCATTTTGAATTTTATTAAAAGTATTATACTAATATATGATAATATATTTAGGTTCTTAGTGGGCTTAATAATAATATAATTACTTGATGAGTAATTAAATTATAATAAGTTATTTGTTGGATAAGTTTCATATAGATTATAGTTAAGAATAGCAGGTCAGATAATTTTTTGGGTTAGGAGAAAAACTATAATAACTTATATCTACCTAACTTATAGTATATACTATATTAGAATACTTTATCTATTAATAAGTATTATATCTTCTAATATATTCTTTAACTAACTTAGTATAGAACTAGTATTAGTATTAGTTAATAAAATATTTTATAGTTTTTTTAATTCTAATATAAACTATTACTTTATATAATTCTTTAATTATTAGCTTAAGATAGTTCTTATCTTTAATATTAAAAGTACTAGATAAAATTAATTACTATTATCTATATATCTTCTCAATATATAAAAATCTATTACTGATTTTATAATTCTTATATTATTTAGAGGTATTATAGTAATTTTTCTAGATAAAATATATATTTATAGATATTTAATATACTACTTTTATTATATTTTAGAGATTTTACTATTATATAATAAATAAGTTCTTATTGTTTTTCTAACTATTAGTGATATACTTATTATTAATAAACTTATTAAAAGTTAGTTTAATTTATTAGTTAAAATTAATAATAGTAAGTCTTTTATTTTTATAAGTAGTAGTATTATATCCTAATTATTTATAAAAGTTATAATATTAGTAAAAGGATTAAAAGAATTCTCTAAGAATAAAAATTCAAGTTATATTAACTACTACTTGTTTCTGAAAATAAGTAGTAACTATACTAGTCTAAAATTTATTAGTATTACTTTTAGAGATAGTTAATATAGAGTTCCATAATTAGTAAGATATAATTAATATATTTAGGAGATATTTATTATATTATTATAAAGTACTTCTTTATAAAAGTTAGTACAAAGAAAAGTAGAAACTAATATAGCTAGTTTTTTATAATAATATTTGACTATATTAAAGTTATTAAGATAATTCTTAAAAAATTCCTATTTTTTCTTAAAAACTAAGTCTATAAAGATATAATTAATAATATTCATCTTTAATTCTTTAGAATTAGTAAACTAGTATCTAATAAATAATATAGTATTAATAAAGATTAGAAACTCTTTATTAGAGGCTTCTAATTTATAGCTAAGTACCTTATACTAATAATTATCTTTAACTTTAACTTCAACTTTATAATAAGGGTAATAAAAATAATATTCAAGCTCTATAGCTCTTTTATAATACTTATTATAATTATAATTAATATACTAGAAGTTAATAGCTTTATAAAAAACTATTTCATTTAATAAAAAATAAGGATATAGAATAGAAATTAAGATATTAGTATAGAAATAAGAAAGAAAGTTGATACTATTAGGAATATAATTATCTTTAGTAATAGAAATATTAAAGTATTTATTATTAAATTTTTCTTTCCAATTATATACTAAATTTTATAATCAAATTTTATAAAAAAACTTGCTATTATATAAGTTTTTAATATATAAATATTTGAATATAAAAGATAACTAATAGTTTATATTCTATAAGAATTATAAAGTTATAACTTTTGAGTTATACTTTAAAAAATTTCAATAAGTTAATAAATACTAATAATTTTTTTTAAAAAGTTGACTAGTTAAATTTAACTAAATTAAATTTTCTAAAGTAAAAGTATAAGAGTAGGATATAAATAACAAGGCCTTGATTAATCTAAGATCTTAAACCTATATTACTAGTATCATAAATTAAATATTTAGATTAAGTAGATATATTATTCTAATATTTTAAAATATATAAAGAATTTACAAATTCTTTCAGTTTTTTGAATACTATATTATATATATCTATCTATTTCTATTTATTAGTTTCTTCTTATAATTATAATAATATTCTTATATAAGATACTAAACTAGATATAAAATAACTAAAATAATTAATAATTCTTAGAAAACTTTTAAGGTCTTTTTTTCTCTAAGAAGTAGGAAATATTAATACTATTATTTTATTTATAAAATTAATGTAAAGTTTATCTAAAGTTAAAATATAACTTAAAATTTCTAATCTATCTACAAAAAATTAATATTTACTTTTTTTTAAAAAGAATTTCTTATCTTATAAGTATTATAATACTATTTTAAAAATACTAATATACTATTTATAGATTTCAAAAAATATTATATTATTATTAATATTAACTATTAATTTTTATATACTATATTTATAAATACTTTATATGTTATTCAGATTATAGTAGTTAGTATATTATAGTTTTTTTATTATATAACTTTACCTTTATAATATTCTAAGTATATCAAGAATATATAATATTTTTCTAATTTTGAATTAATTTTAATATTATAAAAACTATCTAGTAAGTCTAACTTAGACTAAATAGAATTTACTACTATTAGTTCAATTAATTTATTAATATCTAGCAATAGTATATAGTTTGCTTTGATTATGAGATTATAATATTAATAGTTATTAAAAAATTTAGCTTCTTTTATTTTATTTTATTTAAAGATAGTAAACATAATAACTATATTTATATTATTTTTTACTCAATAGATTTATCATGAATTTTAATTTTTAGTAATTTTATTATAAATTTATTATTTAAATTAGTATCCTAATTATTACCTTTATAATATCTAAACTATTTTGAGTTTGGTTTGATATAGTAATTAACTTTTTTTAGTAGTAGTAAATCTTATAAAATTTCTTTTAAAAATAATTTAAGAAATTCTATTAATAGCTTAAAATATTTTTAAATAGATAAGATAGTAGTTATACTATTAGTTTCTATATTAATATCTCTTATATTACTAATAGTAATCTAGCTATTTAATTTACTATAGTTTATAACTATCTTTTATATTACTTCTAAATATATAGTTCTAATTTTAATTTTACTAGTTTTAGATTCTTTCTATAATTTTAATATAAAATAAGTAATATATTTTAGTTAGATAGTAATTACTTTCTAACTAATAAGGATAATTATATAAACTTTAGTAAATATAAGTTCTCTAAGAATTATATACTAGCTATTTAAATATATTATATAAAAAGTATAGTCTTTTATATATACTATATAATATAATTTAATTGTATAGATTTTATTAATTATTACCTCTGATTCTTAAAGTAGTTTTTATGAATATTATTTCAATATTTTTAGTAAGTAACTAATATAAATATACAAATATTGATATAATCAAATCTCTTCCTTTTATCTAGAAATCTATTAATATTAGAATAGGCTAGTTATTTACTCTAATAAAAATTTTATTATAATTAATTAATTATATTGATAAAAGTCATTTATTATTTACATCTTTATTATTTTTTAATACTATAGTTATTATAAGATCCTATACTATAGTTTACAAAAGTACTTTATTCTATTACTTTTTATAATCTTTGTAAGAATACTTAAGGTTTTAATACTATGAATAGTTATTATCTTATATTAATTATATTTTTATTTTATTATCTAAGTTTTTAATAATAGTATTTTAATTATATTCTTTTTATTTATCATAATTGAATTGAGGAGTAAGTTTATTATTATTGTAATAGTTTAGTTCATATTAATTGTTATCTTTTTATTGATTTTAGTCTTAATTGGTCAATTTTTAATTTTATTAATAATATTAATTTAGTATATATAATAGAGTAATTTCTTTTTTTAATACTCCATATAATTCTGCTTGATATATAAGTTAGTTATATATTGATTTATCTTTAATTAAAGAGATTAATATTATTAATATATATGTAAATAGATAATTAAGCAATTTTTTTTTTTTGATTTCTTCTAAAATTATATTATTTATCTTTATAAAATATAATAGTCTTCTATTATATCTATAAAATATTTTTACTACTAGATATTATTAAAAAATCTCTAAATATTATTATAAAACTAAAAATTTTTACTTTTATCTCTTTCTTTTAAAGATATTATTTATAAATTACAAGTATACTTCTTTTGAATAAAAATTTAAAGATTTCTAATACTGTAATTTTTTATAAATTAATTCTTTTAATTTTAAACTATTATTAGAATACTTTAGTCTAAGAATCAAAATATTATAAGTTTTTCTACTTTTTATTAATACTATTAAGCTTTTTTAGTAAACTAATTTTAATTCTTTTAATTTTACTAGATATAGTAACTTTATTTACCAAAATAATTTTTATAGTAGATTTTCATTATTAATATTCTACTAATTTACCTTTTTGAGTTCTCTAGACTTTTAGTAAACTAGTTACTAATAAGATACTATTATCTAAATTAAAACTATCACTTGACTAATTATTGTTTAATCTACCTTATTTTTCAAACTATTATTATTATTATTAATTAGTATTTATATAATTTTTATTATTATTATTATTATTTTTATCTTCTTTATCTTTATCTAATTTCTATATTTTATCTAAAAGTAGTAGAAAAGTCTTAAGTTTTCTACTTTTTGTATTAATACAATATTTTTTAAAATAGTTTTTTAGCCTTTACTTTTATCCTTTATAAGTATTTTTATAAATATATTTAATATATTTGATATTGATTTAAATTAGTTCTTTACTAAAGTTATTGTTTTTTATAAGTAAGTACTATTTAATGAAAAGGCCATAATATTATTCTAATTTTTATTATTTAATATTTTCTTTTTAAAAGTAATACTACTAATAATCTTAATTCTTTACTAAGATAAGTTTTTATCTCTAAGTCATGATCTTTGAAAAAATATAAGTTTTAACATAAGTAATATTTAGCTTTTACCTTTATTAGTAGTTTAATATCTTTGAGATAATATTATTATATAATTCTTAAGAATTATATAAATTTTTAAGAATTATATAAATTCTAAAATTTCTTTTAAATAAAGTATATAGAAGGTCTAAAACATTTTTAATAGAGAAGAAAAAAATAGTATATTACTATCATGAAAGTTCTAATAACTTTTATAGCACTTTTATAACTAGTAAATAAAATAGTTATATTTATCCTATTATAATAATATTTATTCAGTAACATAAAATATAATCTTATAATAGTAAAATTTAATTCTACTTTAATTTCTCTTAATAGATTTTATTTTACAATATAAAATAAATACTATATTAATTAGATATAAAGTTTTACTAGACTTAAAATTTTATAAGGTTTATATACTTAAAGTACTTATATTTCTAAATACCTTTAATAGTAGAATTATATTCAACTAAGAACAACATTTACTATTTATAATATATAATGATAGTAGATATTCTTTAATAAAATACTTTGTAAGATATATGTTCTGGTCCGTTCCAGGATCTAGGCTGTTCCAGTATGGCCCGGGCCATACTGGAACGGCCTGGATTCTGCAACAACCTAGGCCATTGCAGAATTAAAATTTTAGTCAAAGGTTTTCAATACTACAGTGACTTCTATAATACTACAACGGTTCTACAATACTATAGTGATACTCTAATATTATACATAGTAAATACAAAATAGTAGTGTATCCAATATTACAGTTATTTTATAATAAGTTACTTAATTAAACAAGAATAAAGAGATAGAGTATAAGTAACTAAATAATATAGGAGTATAAAAAATTGCTTTGCTTGCTCAATCCTCTACTTAATTAATCCATTAATTGCTGAACCTTCCTGTTGAAGGAGGAATTATATAATGCTTAGTGGTTGCAGTAATAATTCACAATAGTCTAGCTACTTACACATAGGTTGGACTCCTCATAACTAAGTTCTATTTGTCTCTTTATTTGGTGTTTAATCACTTATACTATCTGCTTGCATTAATATGCTTGAAGTGTACATATAATGTGTGAATGTATATACTATTTTAGAACAACCTAGCCAGGCTATTGCGGAATTAAAACTTTGGTCAAAGATTTTCAATGTCATAGCAATAGGGTATAATTTCTACAATACTATAGCGACAACTCTAATGCCATATGTAGTAAATATCTAATAGAAGTATATCCAATATTATAGTTATATTATAACTAGTTACCTAATAAAATAAAGAACCAAGGGCAAGTAACTTAACAATATAAAAAGGATAAGTACAAGTAATTAAATATCAGATTATATGAGGAGTCTGACATATGCATGAGTAGGTTTATGAAATATGTCGCTGGAGTCAATACTAGTTTAATATGAGTTTGAAGGTGTAATACAAATATATTAAGGATTTCATAAACTGATTTTGATATTGTTATCCCTTTGTTCTTGGTTTAATTAAATAAGCCACTATAAAATAACCCTAATATTGGAATTTAGCATTTACTATATATAGTATAAGAGTATCGCTGTAGTATTGTAGAACTATTGTTAGAGTGCACATATATTCATTCTATAATAGCCCGGTAAACTCGCAACGGCCCAGTCCATACCAGTATGGGGGGCCATACCAGTATGGCCTAGGCAATCCTGGAATGGTTTGGGCCATACCGGTATGGCTTGGAATTCCGGAACAGACTAGAACATACATATATACCCATTACTCTTCAGAATATCTACTTAAGTATTATACTTAGTATATATTATAGGGTAAGTTGATCTAAGTTTATAGCTCTAATAACTTATTTAATTATTAACTTACTTTAGTTTTTGCTAGAAATAACTTACCTTATATTGACTTAGTGATTATTTAGTGATCAATAAAATATGTGTCAAGAGTCTTTACTAATGTTCTTTATCTTCAGGTATCTATTAAGCCTTGCTATTTCCTACCCTTGCTCTATTTATCACTTATCATATTTTTATTTATTTTTTTAATTTATTATATTTATGTAGTCCTTTCATAATATAATTTTAGTTCACTATTCTTTATATAGAATTACTCTCATTATAGATAGCTCCTCTTGTTATAGATTATATCTTTTATTATATATTATACCTCTTATTACTGTATAGTACCTTTTGTCATAAAGTATATATCTTATTACCAATTTTATTTCTTATCATTTCTATTCTAGTTATAGATTGACTCTTGTTATAGATTATATGTTTTATTACTAATT